>CANTUT010000291.1:0-237500 GCA_947687605.1 Reutealis trisperma
ATATGTTATGAACATCATTTTGCCTATCTCTATACCAAAGTTTCACAATAAGAAAAGAAATTCTCTCAACACTAATTGCTACAAGAACTTACCAAACCAAAACCTCCCAAGGTGAGAAATTATGTTCATCTTTTTTTTTATATGTTCTAAGTATAATTTTAGTATTTAAGTTGCATAAATTTCTCCGACACCATAAATATGAAATTCGGCCATATAAGAGTTTTACACAAGATGTAGTCTTGATGTTCCTAGTTGAAATGAGGAGATTTGATTAGAAAATTAAAAGATTTATGTGAATAAAGATAAAGGAAGTATGAAAAATACCTAAGTATCACTAAAGGAGAATTCAACCAACATTAGAAAATGATCAAGGAAGTGTTATAAATTCTAATTGAATACATCTATGGTTATTTTAGATGAAGAAAAGTGATTTAGAAATGTTAAAATAAATTTTGGGAACTTGATTCAAGAGTTGGAAATCTTAGTGACATAAACTTAGTTAAAAGAGGAACTTGGTGTTCTAATACTAGATTTTGATAATTGAATGATCATATATGTTTTATATTGTGTTAATTTCACATCTTTACAATTGATTTGAAGATTTGATGAGGAATTATAAGTTTTCCCCAAATTTGACCTAAGTGGAACAAGTTAGGGTTCATATGAATAAGAGTGAATTAACTCAAAATAATTAGTGGGAATTGATTGCCTAGGTGTTAATTTGATGAATATATGGTTAATTTGAGGTTGAAAAGGAAATTGATAGTTTTCCCTAAATTTTAGGGTTTATGGAACAATTTGGAAATTATGAGATTTAAACTTGAATTCATGAAATTGAATAAGCAATTTAGCTTGGAAATAATTAGAAATAAGAATAAGTATGAATATGACACTATTGATATACCCTTAGTGTAAGTTGAAATAATAAAACAAATGTAAGATAAATAAGTTATAATTAGAAACATTATTAGTTACTAATTGATATGTAATTAAAATGATATAGGTGTAGAACATCAAGGCAAGGGCAAAGAAATTGCTCAAGATCATGAAGGACACTAAGTTAACCAAGAGCGAACATTAATAGGAGTAGGGGAGTTCAAGATGAGTGCTTAATAATACAATGTAATTATGCCTGATTGCTTACAACTATTGCTTGAATTACTATTCCTTGACATGTACTTAAAGTAACATTGAATATGTGGTTGCCCATTGACTGTTGAGTCGTTGGAAATCCATATCTTTCTTATATGATATTTGACCATAATGAGCCTCTTACATTAGTCCTATATTATGCTCAATGATGAGAATGACTAATATGCCAAACTATTTTCCATTGAATTCCCATTATAGACCTTGGATATGTCTTTCATTGATACCAATGATTAAGTCAAAATCCTTTTTGGTGTGAGGAAATACATCAGACTTTGTGCATTTAGTATAAGCCTGTAGATAGGGCAAGAGTACCCAACCTCTGTTAGAGGGGAACGCCTAATCGCAAGGCCTGATCAGTCTTGCATAGTGTAATGTATATGAGTGAGCAAGGCCTAGGCCGCCACTCTTTAATATTCATGTGTGGGAAGCTTTTCACTTCCAAGACATTATTATTTCTACTAAAGCTTATTCTAAAGTTCAAAATCACTAATTTTGATTAACATCATTCCATTGCCATCTTCAATGTATCCAAGTGATATCTTATAATTCCTTCATCTTATGTTATATTATTATATACTCACTTAGCTTGTCTCATTCCATAATTGTTCAAAATTTTTTAGGTCAGGGTAATTCGTTAGCAAGGTAAATTCCAAGCTATGCTTCTCAGCTTGGGACTTGCTTTGCTAAAATGCTATGTTTTATCTTTTGTTTATGTCATCCTAAGGATAATCGATTTAGAGCTCCATGGTATCTAAAGGCTTAGTACCAAAATATATTGTGTTTGGAAGTTGTGAACCCTTAATTTTGCACCCTCTAGTATGTGTCTGAACTTTAAAAGCACTTAGGCTCGGTCAACAAACCTCCAAAAGTCAAAAACAATCAAAATGGGAAAATTAGAAAAATCAAAATGTCTTTTTAACATTCAAACCCCTTCAAATCATCCGAGATTGAGTAACAAATACAAAGCAACTAGAATTGTGAAAATGGATGAGAAATGAGTAAGAATGGGTAGAAATGGGCAAAAATAGGCCCATTACTGCAATGATCTGTGACACTGCCGCAAAGGCCTCTGTGGAACCACAGAGAGTTGTGTGGCACTGCCATAAAGAGCTTTGAAAAGCTGCAAAGCCCTTTGCAACAACTCTTATGAATTCTCCTATTTTCATGATCCCACATCAAATATTCTCCCTATATATATAGGACCTTTGTATACTTCAAATGACCAGTTTCTAGAGTTTGAAAAGCATTAACTTCAGGCAAACTACTTTGCATTTGCTCCTTGCTTTGCAAAGCAAGTTGGGGATCTTTTCTTTGATTCTTGCTCGACTAGTTAAAGGCTTTCCACCTATCTATTTGAGGCAAATCTATTGCCCAAGATTCATGTCAGGAGGTTTCTCCTTGATTCCTACCTAACTAGTTAAAGGCTTTCTGCCCACCTGTTCAAGGTAAGTCTATTACCTAAGGCTTATGTCCACCATTTGAGACTAGCCACTGCCTGCCGTCCAATGCTAACTGCCACCCACCATTT
Source organism: Reutealis trisperma (assembly GCA_947687605.1). Classification (NCBI taxonomy): domain Eukaryota; kingdom Viridiplantae; phylum Streptophyta; class Magnoliopsida; order Malpighiales; family Euphorbiaceae; genus Reutealis; species Reutealis trisperma. The sequence continues at coordinate 2,681 of CANTUT010000291.1, forward strand.
GAGGTAAGCCGCCATGCCATTCAAAGCAAGCAGTCGCCACCATCTGAGGCTAGCCACCACCTGCCATCTGAGGAAAGTTGCCATGCCATCCAAAGCTAGTCATCACCCATCGTCCGAGCTAAGTTCCTCTCCCTTTTTCTTTTATTTTATCTATTGTTCCCCTCCTTGGGATTTGTGTTCTAAGGCTTCTTGCCTAAATTCTTGATCGATAAGATAGTTAATTATAATCTGACTTAATTAACTTCACTTAGTAATCAATTGGTTAAATCAATCCAATCCTCTTTTAATCAATCAATCAAAATATGATAAAATGGCTAGGCTAAACTAACCTCTTTACAATAAGGTAGAACTGTGTGGGTTTTGATTTCCATTCAAGGGGATATGCAGGCATGGTTGGTTCAAGCATCGAATCCAATTAAAACTAACTAACTTTCCCCCTCTATCACTTTCTTCACTTGCTTTTATTTTGTTTTCTTTTACTTTCTTATTAGCTTTAGTTTTGGGAATGTGTGACTTCCCTAGAACCCATAAGGGCTAGAGGAGATATCTCCTAAGTTTGGGATTTTATTGTAATATTAACTTTCTCTTATTTCAAACATTAACTATGTTTTTACTTTATTGTTGAAATAATGAGTTGAATGATCATGCATATTATAAATTGTTCATGTATCTTAGATTATTCATGAAACATATTTTAAGTCACTTTTATATTAATTGGCCAAACTTATTTTGTTAAGATAAACCAAAAACCTAGTCCTCGAATCCTTTTTGGTTTCAAAGCTAGTGATATTTTTTCCTTTAGGTAATAATTGGAGTCAAATGGGTTTTTTTCTTATATTTTTTCCAAATAAAAATAAATTAAGGTGGTGACTCTAAAAATAATTTTCAATTTAATTAAAGATAAGACTAAGGGCTTCCCTGTGAGTTCTTTCCCAAATGAGCATTTTGATTCCCTTTAGCGGATCAAACTGATGCTTAGGCGAGGCCTTACAGTTAGTGACTCCACTGAGAACTAAATTTTCTTTTAATAAAAGGAAAAAATAAATGAACTACTAATTGGTTTAAAAAGTGTTTAGCCTTTTAATATGATTTGACTTTGCATGCATCACTTGCATAGGCTCTTTGCCATTCAACCTAGTTTTAGGAAAATAATGGATAGTGAGTAGTATAGAGTGAGTAATCCTCCTTAGATCTATTCGCTGATAATGAAATCATCCACCCCGTCATAAATCCTTTGATCCTTTCAAAGGTGTAATGAGTGTACATATACTGTTGGACCCATTTGAGGCTCTTTGACTCATATGTGGTTAGGTATATTGCTGCTCTAGTGTGATGGGTACTTTAACCAAGCCAGCCTTACCCTTTCATGTAATGAACCTAGATCCTAACCTTAGGTTGTATGTACCATAATAAAAACCTTGCATATTTTCATTCTCATGAAATATTTTCCCTATGCATATCATGCATTCATATTGTATAACAAAACATGCATTCATCTCAAGTATAGGTTTAACCTTGAATTGAAGAAGGGTCAAACATTCTTACCTCCATTCAAACACCTCCTCCATAAACACTTTCACCTATATGCTATTACCTTATCTAATAAACCTTAGACCATTACCCTACATCTTTGATCTAAACATTATTATCTCTTTACTCTAGCCCTTAACCCAAAACCCTAGACACTTTCACCTCTATCCAAACACCTTCACTCCTTAAACTTAAACACACTCACTTTTACCCCAATCACCTTTGCCCTTACAAACCTTAAAACCCTTATCCTGACCTTTAACCTTAAACACCTCACCCTAGCTTTATCCTAAACACCATCGCCCTAGCCTTACCCTAAACACCAAACACTCGAACCTCACACCTCAAATGTAAACCTAAACCACCTTCAACCTTTTGACCATAAGCCTAACCCACAACCTCTATCCTTATCCAAAAAAAAGATAGACACCTTAAATTCTTCATACCAAAACCATTATCTTGATCTTACCTCTAGTTTAAAATCAAACCCACTATCCTTAAGACCAACACCAATGGCCCAATACCTTTAAAACCAACTTATTACACTTAAGCCCAACAACTTTGGCCTAACACACTATCTTAAACCTAATACCTTTGATCCTACCCTAAATCTAAAACATCTACCCCATCTCACCTTAAGCTCAAAATTGGTTGGCCCATAATGCAATAAGGAAGCCTTTTCTCTTAGGATCTGTATGCATATACCTTCATCACCTTTTCTATTCTATACCTATCACTTACCTTGTTTCTTTGATTTAAAGGTACCAATGGCCAACCTAGTTGACATGGCTTCCCTGACCGCACTTGTGACCAGACTACTTAAAAAGCAAAAAGAGCATTTCAAAGCCATTTTAGCTGCTCAACAAGCCCAATTTGAGAAACAAAGGCAATTCATCATTGAGGAAGTTTGAGCTATGATTAACTAGGCTAGCCTTAACCATCCTAACCTAAATCTTATCTTAAACCTAACCAATCCTAGCCTAAATTTGAGCCAAACCAACCCATATCTAAATGAAGGTAGGGAAGTTTTCTCTTATCCAGACACTAGAATGCTCATGGAGAAACTTGAAGCCATGGAAAGAACCATCAAATCCCTAAAGCACCATAATGATCTAATTGATATGGATAGCTTAACCTTATTCTCCGATGCCAAGCTTCCTCCTAAATTCAAAATGCCTAAACTAGAAAGATTTGATGGAACCACATGCCCTAAGACCTATTTGAAGATATATATGAGGGCAATGAAACTTTTAGGACTTAGTAATGAAATCCTTACTCAATTGTTCCAACAATCACTAACTAATGCTGCCAAGAGATTGTTTGTTTCACTAGACAAGAGCCAGAAAAAGACATCAAATGATATATGTCATGCCTTTGTCAAGCAGTATCATTACAATGGTGAAATAGACGTCACTAGGTGTGACTTGGAAACTACTAAACCACTTCTAGAGAAGTCCTTTTCCATGTTCCTTATAAGGTGGAGGGCTAAAATTACTCAAATGGTAAACAAACCAACAGAGTAGGAACAAGTAGACATCCTTGTCAAAAACCTACTTTGGACCTACCGAGTCCACTTGTTAACCCACTACCCACTTTCAAAGTTTTGGTTGCAACTACATCAAAGGTTGAAGATTGCATCCAAAGTGCATCATTTCAACCTAAATTCATCACCACCAACCGAAACAATGATAAAGAACCTGAATCCAATTCAACCCCACCTTACCTGAGCCCCAATTGGCATAACATGGAAGAGTTCAAGTTCAACTAATCTAACCTGTCTGAGATTGAAATTCAAGTCTGAGTTTGAGTATGATTCTATCATCTTATTTTCCTTTTCTTGTATTTTTTGCCATCATGTTAGTTCATTTTTTGTAAAATTTTCCATTGTAATAAAACATCCATAATTTTTTTAATTATTTGTGCAATTATCTTTCTTGTTTTAAAGTTGGATAAGCTTTGAAAAAAAAAAAAAAAAAGAGAAAACAGTCAATTAAATCCACTACAGCTAGCATATGTTAGAACTGAGGTGCCATCAATAATTGCTTTGCCAACTCCTAACTAAAAAAGATTAAGAAATAGACCTCTTATCAAATAGTTAAAGCATAAAATCAAACGATACACTTCATCAAGAGGCAACAAGACCATTAAATCCAAAATTGAAAGGTTAGAGCTCCTCAAAGTGAAGAGAAGCAACAAATCATTGTGGGATGTTTTCTCCCAAATTTCATTAATCCAAGCTTGCTAAATTAAAAACTCAAAATGGCAGGTTAGGCAAAAGTTAGAGCTAAAAAAGTAAAAAAGAAAAAAAAAAAAAGGAGAGACAGAGAGAGAGAAACCTCATCCCAGTTATCTTTCTTCATGTCGAATGTTTTCTTCCATCAGTCTATCTCATCTCATGTATTCCAAAATTATCCTTCCTCATTAGAGGCTCATTCTCTAAAGTGATATTGTCTTCTATGCCTTTATCTTTTAATAGGGGCATATCCTTCTTGGTCGTCATCGTCTTTTGTCAATCTACCTAGTCAAAGAGTTAATCTATAGTCTCTCACATCACTTGCCTATCCGTCATGTTCCTATCTTTCATTGGGAGCATATCCCCAAGTTATCTCCTTTCACCAGTCTTTTAGCCACTCCTTAAGATAGTTCCCTTCAGCCAGTATGTCATTTACATTTAAGTAATAGAGTGTCATCCCAAAAGTCTCTTCAATCTCAAAACAATAAGATTAGCTTGGCTTGTTCTTTTCCATGAACCATGCTACAAATAGCAAAGTCATACAACATCCTTGATCATTTTCAGAATTTCTAACCCCCTTTTAGATCATCCCCAAACTTCATAATGTATCATCCCAAGCCTTATTGGAAAAATAATACCATCCTTTGAGGATTAAACCTCATAACTCAAGCCTTATACCACCTTTTCCTTAGCAAAGTCTTATCATATTCCAAAGGCCAAACCTAAAGGCACAACCAAAGATCATAAGCTTTTAAGATTGGTCATCCTTAAACCAATTTTTTTCGGCACAACTAAAATCAAGTCATGTCTTACAAAGCTTAAGAAGGGCTCGAACCACTCAAAATCAAGTCATTTCATGCTTCTTTAGCAAACATCTCATTAACTTTAAGAAAAGCCTCCTTGGTGAATTACATCATCCATAAAGTCCAACCAAGTCCAGGTTTGTCAACCGTTTGATGGGCATGGAAAATCTAATAACAAAGGGCAAGCCCTTATCCATAAGCCTACAGAATCTTTAAAAAACCTTTAACACCATACCTGAGCTAAAGCCAACCATCTAAATCACCCTTGTAGAAAAGGCTAAACTAATAAACTATCCTCAAGGCCCAAACACCTTTTAATTAAAGGCCTTCAAGCCTTCACCAAGAAGCTTAAACCAAAAAGCCTTCACTATGAAATCCAAACTAAATGGCCTTCACCATGAAAAAGCCTTCATTTATGAAGACCATAATCTCCTCCAAGGACAAATCTAACTGAGCCTTCCTGCACTGGTTTCCTAGCCTAACCTTTCCTCTAAGCTAGACTTAGCATCTCAGTTTGATCTCCTCTAGAGTTCAGCATCTTAGCCTAGTCGTAAGGAAAGACATGACCGAGCTTTCTAAATGAACTTCCTAAAGGCCATGACCTTATTGGGTCTTCTAAACTTGATCGAGCCTTCCAAATGAATTCCCAAAGTGTTAAAACCTGACTGAGTCAAAGTGCCAGACTTGACTAAGCCTTCCACGTGAACTTCTCTAAGGACAAGGCCTATAAATTAACCTTCCCCAAACCTTCCAACATAATCATCTCCAAAGACCTTACCTCCTAATCAAGCTTTCCAATCTAGCCTCAAACCAAATATTCTCCAAATTCAGACCTATCTACATCTTTTAAACTGAATAGCCTAATCTTTTCTAAGACCACACTTTGCTTGACCTCCTAGAATGACTTCTTCCTAGGCCAAACTGATAGTTATTAACCAACCAGCCTCATACCTAATGTGCCCATTTCACCTCTGAGCTAGCTAATTAACTAAAAAATAAATGACCAAACCATTTTCTTTTATTAAGGGCACCCCCTTTCTAAATACTCACCTTTCTAAAATAGGGGATCTTTCTCCTAAAGACTAACACTGTTATATCATGCTAACCATTCAAAGGTTCAAGGTATCTTATTATTACATAATTATGTATCTAACTATTGCATAATTATCTAGCATTTGTGCAATAAACATGCTCATGAATCTAGACAAATTGTCAAACTCTCTAAGTAAGACAGATCATCAACCTGATCAATCTGAATCAATCTCTTATCAAAAATCAACCTCAATCTTAAGATCATTACTTCTATTATTTCTACTAGACATGACAGTTATCTTTACCATTCCTACTAAATAATATGGTCATTTTTTTTATCCTACCAAACAGAATCATCACTTTTCATTCCTACAAGAAAGAACCATTACTTTTATTGTTCCTACCAGATGGGATAGTTATCTTTACCATTTTTACTAGATAGGACGATCATCTTTTTGATCCAATAAGATAGGATCATCACTTTTCATTCCTATAAGAAAGAGCCATTACTTTTACTATTCCTACCAGACAAGACAGTTATCTTTACCATTCCTACCATATAGGATGGTCATCTTTTTTATCTTACTAGATAAGATCATCACTTTTCATTCCTACTAGAAAGGACTATTACTTTTACTATTCCTAAAAGACAAGACAATTATCTTTATCATTCCTACTAGACAAGATGGTCTTCTTTTTTATCCTACCAGATAGGATAATCACTTTTCATTCCTACCAAAAAGGACCATTACTTTTATTGTTCCTATCAGATAGGATGGTTACTTTACCATTCCTACTAGACAGGATGGTCATCATTTTAATCCTACCAGATAGGATAATCACTTTTCATTCCTATCAGAAAGGACCAATATTTTTACTATTCCTACCAAACAAGATAGTTACTTTACTATTCCTACCAGACAAGATATTCATCCTTTTAATCCTACTAGATAGGATCATCACTTCTTATTCCTAGCAGAAAGAACTGCTACTCTTACTATTCCTACCATACTCGATAGTTACTTTACCATTCCTACCAAATACGATGGTCATCCTTTTTATTCTACTAGATAGAATCATAACTTTTTATGCCTACTAGAAAGGATCATTACTTTTACTATTCCTACTAGACAGGATAGTTATCTTTACCATTCCTACTAGATAAGATGGTCATCTCATCATTCCTACTAAACAAGGTCACCACTTTATCAATTCCTACAGATAGGATCACCTCTTTACTAATTTCTACCAGGTAGGATCATCATTTTGTTGATTCTTACCAGAAAGGGTCACCTTCTTTCTTAGATTATCATTCCTACAAGAAAGAAATGTCGCTTTTAGCTCCTACCAGAAATGACAATAACCAAATGCTACTAACTGACAGACCTCCCAAATATACCGAGAGCATCTTCCTTAAAATTTAACCACACCTTTCACCTAAATGTCTAAACTCTAACCTAGACATTAATTTCATTCCTTTTACCATCTCTTATCCTTAGGTTCACTATCATCAAAATCACCTTTTAGACAAAGATAATTCTGATGAGGGGGTAGCTGTGAACTCTTAATTTTACACTCTTCAATATGCATCTAAACCTTAAAAGCACTTAGTCTTAGTAAACAAACCTTGAAAAGAGAAAAACTCTTAAAATTGAAAATTTGAAAAAATCAAAACTCAATCATCTAGGATTGAGTAATGAATACAACGCAACTAGAATCATGAAAAACATATGAGAAATGAGCAAGAACAAGCAAAAACAGGCAAAATGGGCAAAAACAGGCCCATTGACGGCAGAGCCCTCTACGGCACCATAACAAAACCCTCTACGAAACAATAAAGACTATGCAGCACTGCTGCAGAGAGCTCTGTAGCACCATAAAGTCCTTTGCAGCAACTTCAGTGAATTCTTCTTTTTTCATAATCCCACATCGAGATTTCAGTGTTTTCATCCTCCAGTCTTCTCCCTGTAATAGAGGACCTCTCTATACTTCAAATGACCAACTTTCAAAGCTTAAAAAGCATTAAATTTAAGCAAATTGCTTGCGTTTGCTCCTTGCTTTACAAAGCAAGTTGGTGGGTTTCTCTTTGATTCCTACTCAAATAGTTAAAGGCTTTTTGCCCACCTGTCTGAGGCAAGTCTATTGCCTAAGGCTCGTGTCCACCATTTGAGACTAGCTGTTGGTCATTGTCCAAGGCTAGCCACTGCCCACCATTCAAGGCAAGCCATCATGCCATTCGAGGTAAGCAATCGCTCACCATCTGAGGCAAGCCGCTAGGCCATCCAAGGGTAATCGTCACCCATCATCTGAGGTAAGTACCTCTCCCTTTTCTTTATTTTATCTATTATTTCCCTCCTTGAGATTTGTGTTCTAAGGCTCCTTGCCTAATTCTTGATCACTAAGGTAGTTAATTAGAATCTAATTTAATTAACTTCACTTGGTAATCTATTGGTTAAATCAATCAACCCTCTTTTAATCAATCAATAAAAAAATGATAAAATGGCTAGACTAAACTAACTCCTTCTCAAGAAGGGATAACTGCATGGGTTCTTATAACCATTCAAAAGGATACACAGACATGTTTGGCTTAAGCATTGAATCCAATTAAAACTAACCAACTTTTCCCCTCTATCACTTTCTTCACTTGCTTTTATTTTGTTTTCTTTTACTTTCTTATTAAGCTTAGTTTAGGGAATGTGTGACTTCCTTAGAATCCATAAGGGCTATAGGAGGTATCACCTAAGCTTGGGATTTTATGGTAATATTGACTTTCTCTTATTTCGAACCTTAACTGTGTTTTTACTTTATGGTTAAATAGATGAGTTGAATGATCATGCATATTATAAATTATTCATACATCTTAGATTGTTCATGAAATATATTTAAGTCACTTTTATATTAATTGGCCAAAGTTATTCTATTAAGATAAATCAAAAACCTAATTCCCAAATCCTCTTTGGTTTCGAGGCTAGTGATCTTTTTTCCTTTGGGTAATAATTGGAGTCAAATGGGTTTTTTCCTTATATTTTCTCAAATAAAAATAAATTAAGGTGGTGATTCTAAAAAAAAATTTCAAATCAATAAAAGACAAACCCGAGGGCTTCCCCGTGAGTTCTTTTCCAAATGAGCATTTCGATTCCCTTTAGCAGATCGAACCAGTGCTGGAGCGAGGCCTTATAGAAGTATTGTAAACAAATGATGGTAGTTGTTATATATACATATTTATGATAAGAATGTATGGATAGTATTTATTAATACTTAAGAATGATATGAAATGGTATTAAAGTGCATTGACTTTAAATGAATGGTTAAAGTAACAATGGAAATAGTAAAGAGTGAATGAGGTTTCAATCTTGGGATAAGTTATAAAATGGAATATACTAAATGATAATAAGTTTAATAGGGTTCTATGGATTTAGATGGCTTTATGTCTCCCTATGTTCTACGACTGTCACAACTAGAAATTGGATCGTGACAATATTCAATAGGCAATTTATGTTCAACATGGAATTGGAATGTTTCAATGAAAATGGTTTGAATACTAATGGTTCAAAGAATATGGCACATGTCATATTATATTATTAAGTACTCACCTTGGAATCCTTTACTTCTATTTATGTTTAACTTTGATGCTAGTAGTGCTCCTCGCACTTTTGTAGAATGTCCTTGTTCTTGTGTTAAGATTTTACAAAATTGCATATCAATTACACATTAATCATTTCCTCATTATGTCATTAGTTTAAATTTAGCTTAACTTGTTAACACTTTTATCTTGTTCGTTGTAGTATTAACTTATTACATTTAAGGTTACAACAAACTATACATGTACTTGTTACTAATTTTAACACTTTCCATTAGTTGTTTTCCAAATAGCCAAATATATTCACTTAAGGAAAGATAATTCCTTTCCTCCCAATTTCCCATTTCAACTTCATATTACTCAATTAGAATCAATTTAAACAATTTCCAATATTCAATGGAATTAATTTCACTTTCACCTTTCAATTCTATAAATGAACCTAATTCATTAAATTTGCAGAAAATCATTTCTATCAATTGAATTTTGAAACTAATATCATACAAATAATGTTACACCATCTTTAAGCTTAATTACCTCCTTTCAATTTCATAAATTCAAGTTCAATTCTCAAAATTTCAAATTTGTCCATAAACCCTAGAATTTGGGGCAAAGTATTAATTCCTCATCCAATCCTTAAATTGATCATAGAACTAAAAAATTGGCATGTTAAAAAACCTATATCATCAATTAAACATGGAAAAAAATTATTAGCACTTGAACTTCCTCTTTTAACCTAAGTTATGCCTTTAAAATTTCAAGTTTTGAAATAAGCTTATATAATTCATTTTGACACTTCCAAATCAATTAGTAGCGTTTGCCAATATGATGATGATGCACATAAATTTTAGTTATATATGAAATATTGAATGGTGAGGATTTAATCATCTCTAATCCAGTGGTTAAGATTTAATCACAATGAATGGCTATCATTTGCTTAAATTGGATACCTAAGATCTTAGCTAAGTTGATGATATTCATTATATGGTGTGAAAATAATAAAAATGAATGTAGACTTTGGTGTAGAAAAAGTGAAAATTCAACTTGGAAAAGGATTTTTACATAGTCAAAAATTGTGGCTTCCAAGTCAAAGTTTGATGGCTAACTCATCCTACACCCGTTTAACCTTGCTTAGCTATTTCTAACTCTAGTTAAGTGTATGTTCATCTATTCTTGGGCCTTGTAGGCTAGCCATTCTAATAGGCTTAGGCCTTGGAGTCCTAAAATCCATTAACAAATCCATATGTGCACATTTCATACTTAGTAATTTAATAAATTTTTCATTTCTTTATTTTCACTTTGATGTACATATATTTACTATCTAATATCATTACACACTCTAGACAATGCTAGATAAATTTTATGCATTTTATAATGCATATTTACTAGCCCTTGAATAGCATTGTTCAAGTAAGTAAATCATGTAGGCTTACTAGGTCAAATTAAGTTTGAATTCTATTTTACTATTGTAACTTTCATTAACATCAACTTCTTTTGTCACTTTTATTATCTCTAATTCAGGAGATGCTTAGGTACTATGCTCATGCCCATTCACTAGCACTTTAGAGTCCTATTACAAATAAATAATTAACTTACTCACATTAAGTCAAACTCGGTTTGACTTCCATTTTATGATAAAAATTCTTATGAAAATTGATTCCATTCTTCATTTATTGTCACATTGTTCATTAAAATAGATCTCTTATGGCACCATTACTTACTCTAATGGGCTAAGGAACCATTAAGTATTACAACCATGGACTGTATTCCATCCTTATTTGCTTATATGATTTACCTATCTATGTGGCATGATGGACTAGCATAAGCATTATTAACATGCCTATAGGACACCAGGTTGGTATATTATTTAGTATCATTCATTGATTTGAATGCTCATTCTTATTCAAAATATTTTTTTTCAGGTTGCAGGATGAGCTTGTGAAGATATTTTAAATGAGTTTTCCCGCCTTTTATTTTTTGACAATATAACATTCAATTATGTATTTAATATTATATCATTCTCTATTATTAAAATTCTAGAATGCCACATTGTTATTTCCTTTTATATGTAATTCTATATTATAAGTTAGTTGTTTGGTTTCTTTGAGTTTGCTCAAACTTTCTGTTGAGCAAGAACCAATGTTGATGATGATGTGATTGAGATATTTGCCTTGTGTGGCACTATTTATTGATTTGATGTTTAGTCAGTTCTGCTTAACTATGGACTCATAGCCCTATTTCATGATAGTTATAGCTATCACATTGATAGTTTTATCATTTAGCAAGTTATTCAGCTTACTGCAGGAACTGGTAGCCACGTGCATCACCCGTGTCCTAGTGTCGGTCACGTGCTCTCAAGTGTGGGTCATGACAAACTTGGTATCAGAGCAAAGATCCTACAACCTCTAGTATGTTTAAATCTGACAAAGTTTTAAATGGTCCTTGTTTTTGTAACATGCAAAGTATAGGATTCCTTTTTGTCTTGTTGACTTTCTTTTGCCTCAAATTCAACATTATCTCTATATTGTGATTTGCTATTTTGTTATTTATTTTTGTGTATATGTGTTGTATGCTTTTGTTGATATTATGGATTCGATAACTCTTTCCATACACAGGGTTTACAATAAAAAGGACAGATGATGCTAATGGTAATTCTTCAGTAATGGAGACTCTTCTGGATGTATATGGCATGGTAAGAGTGTTACAAAAAGTAAGTACTTTCATGAAGTGAGAAAATATCGGGACTATGCTATTTGTGTTTTTTAGAATCCACAAGGATTTTGATCTATTAAGGTATAAATACGAAAAGTAAGTAATTTTTTGAAGTCAGAAAATATCGGGACCATGCTATTTGTGTTTTTGATAATCCGTTTAAGATATAAATTGATTAAATTTCAAAATTTTAAATTTTTTGGAATTAAAAGCCTTAGTTTTAATTTGATTATACAAATGAGTTTAAAAATAATAAATGATTTTAAAAGTAGTTTGAGAAACTGATTGTTTTAGAACTATATGTTTGTGTCCAATTTGTCTGTTTGCATGCATTGAATCTTACATCATAAAGTTATATATCATTAGTCATGCATCATAAGTCTTATCAACCATTGCATTAAGGTTACATGTGGTCTAGCATCTTCAGATACAATATCTTCAGTTGTAAAATAAAAGGAAAACATTTTGAATTTTACAAATAGTTTTTGAATGATTTTGGAAATTAAACAGTTTTGAATATTGCCTGAAATGTATTAGAGTCCTCTGGATGATAAATGCTTTGAGTTTCAATTGTGATTTTTAGAAATGTATCAGAGTGTGCAATGAAGGCATAGTGGGAGTCTAGTTCTAGTGTGTAATGCCTATTTGGATTTAAAAATTCGAGAATGAATTTTCTTAAGGGAGAAGAGTGTAATAACCTCGAATTTTTATTTATTTTAAAAAATTTTATTTTACATGAAAATAATATTATTTAATTATATTTGCTAAATTGTACTAAAAATTTTCATTTTTATAGAATTTTGAATTTTCTATGATTTTGAATATATATATATATATATATATATATATATATATATATATATATATATATATATATATATATATATATATATATATATCATTAACTATATTTTTAATTTAAAATTTTAAAATAAAAGAACTTAATGTAAAGAAAATTTTATTTATTTATTTATTTAGTCATGAAAATATTTTATTAAATTTGGATATTATAAAAAATTACATTTGGTAAAATTAAATATGAAGATAATAAATTTTATATCTTGGTACTTAAATATTAATTTTTAAGAATTTTTAAAAATTAATCTTTATGTTCAATTATTTTTAATAAAGCTAAAAGTGATCATTTTTCAATCAAATTAAAGTACATTTTACAAGAAATTTAATGACTATTTGTTTATAATTTTTGGACCTAAAATAAATTATATATAAATTTTTAAAGATTTAAAAAAAAAAAAAAAAAAAAAGAACAGGGACCAGTCCAAGGCTGCCACATCATAGCCTTGGATGACTGCATGACCAACCAGTAGGTTTTAATCTGCTGGTCATGTAAAAGAGAAGCAGAAGAAGAAAACAAAGAGAGAGGAGAGAGAGGGAGGGAGAGAACAATGTGCTCGGCAGCCAATTTTTGGTATCATTTTTTACTATTCTAGTGGGAGGTGAGAGACAGCACCCATACCTCTTATAGACTGCCATGAGAAGAGTTCTTAAGTATTAGCTTTTCTTGATTCTGGTAGCCAAGTAAGAAGTTATTGCTGTCCAAAGTAGCTTCGATGACCATCTTAGTTTGAAATTTTCATTTGGCTATAACTCTTTCATCTGAATTCTAAATTAAGTGATTTTAATTTCTATAGTTTCATCTTGATTCCATCTTTTATGTATACCTAACTTGTTACCTAAGATTTGCTAGAGAGGGAGATCAAAAATTGAGAAATTCGCGACTTTACAGTGACATTCTGGCTTATTTCCAGCAAGTGAGGAAGCACGACCAATGTCATTGTGCTTTTGGAGTGAAGAGCTTTCCGATGCCGCCAACCTTACTTGATTTGGTGATGCCAATAGTGCATAGGTGCCGGTACAGACTGGCGACTAGTAGCCAGTCCAATGACATTTGGGCAACTGTCTCAAAAATTAGTATTTGACCTCCAAAGTGATTTTTTAAAATTAGTTTTACAAAATTCCACTTAAGTAAGTTAGAAATGAATTATTCTCAATTGAATATTAATTTTCTATGACCGTTGATTTATTTAAATTGTTTGTAAATTCATCAAATTTGATTTATGAATTTAGGAATGAGTTCTATTATTAATCATATGATTATTAAAAATTATTGGTAAATAATTGGTGAATTTAATTTATTAGGAATTGTAAGAATTAATTGAAATTAATTTTACAAAAATAAACTAATTGAATTCATATTAATAATAATTTTCTTTAGTTATATATTTGATGATAATATATTAGATTTAATTAAATTGATTATATATTGTTACCATTAAATGTAATATAAGTTTTATATTATTTTAATCAAATGTTGAATGAGATATTTATTAAATAGTTTTAAGTTAAAATTTGCTCCTTTTGCATAAGAATGTAAATTATGAAATTCGAGTTGTTAAATTCAAGTAAATGATCTTGTAAAGTTATATGTCAGTATTTGAGTATAAATTATATTTAAAAAGGTGTGTACTGATTTTAAATGAATTATATACTAAGTTAGTTTTATTTAACAAATGAGTTTAATTTTCAATGATTTATGTTTTACATATATTATAATTTTTTTCCTGTATACATATATATGCTTGGAATTGTGATTGAGTTGTATGATTGGAGGATTGGAGTATTGTAGTGGCTGTTGGGTTTGAAAACCCAGGAAGGGTCATGGAGCAATGATTTATTATTGTGAAATTTGAAGTGTTATTTTCCTTATTACATTGGGATAATATTCTAATGTTAGGGAGATTATGCTGAAATTTTGATAGAATTTTTAGAATCATTAAGTATGTCTAAACAGGGCTATCAGTATTCTAATAATCTTCCTATTACATCGTGTTAATGTTTCTGATGTCTTTACCAAGATCAAATATTGCACTCGAAAGGATAGCTAGTTAGGTTTTTTGTCAAGTATGTGAGTGATACTTTTTAATATATTTTCCTATTTACATGCAATTGTATTATTGCATGTAAATATCTAAATATAATTATGCATTATATAATAATCCTATATCTAGCATATGTATGTGTGTGTTGCATTCTAACTATATGCTTATAAACTATGTTTGCTATATGGCGTTAGGATGATACAATGCCACTTAGGAATATGATTGTAATTGGGATAAGATGAGTTGGGACTAGTGTATGATGGCTGAAGGCTAGCTCATTGCCTCGCTATTGGGAATTATCTACAAGTGCATGGAGTCCACAAGTAATATAGAGTGAGTAGAGTATCGTTTGCATGAGGATTAATGGCCTATCCACCAATCTATTCTCTTTCTTCTATTTAAAGGCTTCAATTTAATTTTAATTAAAATTTACTAAACTAATTATAATTTAAAGTATAGGAATTAACAATAATAATAAAGTTGCTAGGAATTAACACTTCTTTACACTCAATCAACTAACTACCTATAAATTATAAGTCACAATATGATCTAGGTTATCTAATAGTATTGATTAAATTCTCTCAATATCTAACTAACTAAATCAAAATTCAAACTTTCTCAAAATAATTTAACCAATTCTCATTGCCTTAAACTATTTCTTAATTGCTCAAATATAGTTTTAAGTGAACCCTAAGGATACCAAATTACTAATTATAATCTCTTATCAATTAGCAATAAAACAAGTATTTGTAGATCAGTTGCCTTGCCATCTCTCAATGCATAACAAAACTAAGTTCATAATTTTGGTGATCAAGCAAAACTAAGAATAAAGAACAATAAATACCACATACCATGTGAATTTAGATTTATAGATAATTGGAGTGAAATTATATTTCAAAGCATCGATTCCTAACTAAAGAGTTTCGTTAGACATAATTAAAATAGTACCACAGTACTGAGAAGAAGAAGAAATCATAAATACAAGATAGGAGATAATAAGAAGGAAAATCTCTCAATCTTTAATCTCAAATCTTCAATCTTGTGATTTCTTGACTCAATCTCCTTCAAGATCTCTCTAAGGCTTTTTTTCCTATGTTTTCCTCTCTTTCTCATTGCCCTGAGTTCTCCCTTAATGTCCTATTTATATTGGTTTGCCACTTCCTTCTAAAATTAGGTTAATAGGTCAGCTAATAAAGTAAAATGCGGAATGAACCACAATCAGCTAGTCGTGGGTGCAACAAGAGTCACGATTGTGACATGTTCTTGCTTTTAATTATTGCACACTTTTCAACCATCCCAACCCCTATACTTGCTTCTTTTTGCTTCCTATTCTTTTTTCACCTCTTTAAAGTTCTTTTACCCTACAAAACCATCAAAACTTTTCTCAAGTATAAAATGCAAAATAAAATTAAATAAAATACACCCTAAATGCATGCACTTCTTAATGAAAACTAGCTAATAACATCAACTCTAAATGCACACATCATTCACTCCTACTAGTCGAGTCAGCAATTTATGCATTAGCCTATGAACAATTGGGGCCCTATGTGTTGGACTTAAGAGACAATATTTGGATTCAAAGAGCCAAGATAAGTGGATTGGCTCCTCAAATTGTGGTTTAGCGTGGTATTGTAGACTGTATTTCATCTTTATTTACTTATGAGATTTACCTGTTTCTATGGCACGATACACCAGCATGAACATTATTAACATATCTATAGGACATTGGGTTGGTATATTAATTAGTATCATTTATTGATTCAAACACTCATTCATGTTCAAAATACTTTTCCTAGGTTGCAAGATGAGCTTTGAAGATATTTTGAATGAATTTTCTTGTCTTTTATTTTCCAGCAATGTAATTGTATTTTAACATTCAATTATGTATTTAATATTATATCATTCTGTATTATCAAAACTCTAGCACTGTGCATTGTTATTTCCTTTTATCTATAATTCTATATTATTAGTTAGTTATTATGTTTCTTTGAGTGCTGAGACTTTCTGTTAAGTAAGAACCAATGTTAACGATGATGTGATTGAGATGTGTGCCTTGCGTGACATAGTTTATTGATTTGATGTTTAGCTAGTTCTACTTAACTATGGGCCCACAGGCCTATTCCGTGATAATGACAGCTATCACATTGATAGTTTTATCATTTAGCAAGTTATTAGGCTTGCTTCGGACACTGGTAGCCACATATATCACCCGTGTCCTAGTGCTAATCATGTACCCTCGAATATGAATCATGGCAATGTTGACATGCTTTATTTGCTTTTAAATTAAATAATTAATCTAGGCTTATGAGCAAGGTAAGAGTAGAAGCCTTGCTAATGTTATTCATAAAAAATTAATGGCTATTATTGACAAATAAGTCCATCCTCTCTTTTTTTTATTATAAGTTATTATTTTGTTTAAAGAGCTTGTAATAATTTCTCCTCCACTTTCTTTATTTAGGTCATTAAATGCATGTATAAATGAAACTCTTTTACCTTTCAATGATTTGCAATTATATCTTGTTAGGGTGTATTAAAGGACTCATTTCTCCATTCCTTCTTTTGAATTAGTGTGCCTTATTATAGGAATTATATATTATTTTATTGTTTTTATATATATCTTGACATGTGTGTTACATGTATACAAATTGCTCCTTTTAATGGTTTGGACTTATATCTTGCTAGGTGCATTAGTTGACTGATTTTTCATTTCTTGCTTTTCGAATTATTGTACCTTATTATATGAATTATATATTGTTTTATTGTTTTTGTATATATCTTGACATGGTGCATGTATATAAACTATCATTCATTAAGAACATATCCAAGGACTATTTCATTAAAACCTTTAGTTAAAATGAAAATTAATTATAGTGATTAAGCAGATTGGGTGTCTAATGCATTACTCAATTTGTAACCAGTTTTCTCACTTAGATCTCTGACTAGTTAAGGTAATTGGGTTCTCTGCTTAGGGGATTCAAATTGCCACTCATTTTTTAAAGGAAAAATTTTTTTTTCATTTGTGGTCTCAGTAATAATAAGAAATTGACTAACAACTCTCATTTTCTCTAGGTGGATTTATTCAAATGGTATTCTTTAAAATTGCAAGTCTAATAGAATTACTTCGCCATAAATATACCACAATGAGCCTTTCTATTAAGTGCAATATAAAGAGTAATATTTATTCCACATCACCTTCAAAATCAAAATAGGTGACAACTCCTGGAATAAATCAAATTTAGGTAACAATTCCAGAAATCCATTTTCCTTTGAATTTTGCCTTACAAGAAGATTCTCACACAAGTGACTTGCATTGCTCATAAAAATAGTCACGAAAATTAAAATAGGCATTGTCTGGAAATCCATTTACTTTTAAGTTTTACAATTTTTTGAAAATTTTCTTAATTGTCCTTGAGATTGAGATTCTCACATTCACAATCCATTGTGATGCGATCCGCTAGCTATAGAGAGATAAGAACCAATTATATTGAGTCAAACCCACGGATCGAATAAATAAAAACAAAAAAAATCCTTGACCCAATTCACACCTATTGAATATAACTAAAACTATAAGAGGTAAGCGCCACAAGTTACCTTGATAAGCTCAAATTTAGGTTCTAATCAAGAATTTGGAAAATTTTCTTACTTGTAGAAAATTAAAGAAGATTATTATTCATAACAAAAAAATTAACTGAATTTACAATGGAGGGTTTAATTTATATGGAGACTAAAACTCTAACTTTAACCCTGGAATCATATAAGATTTAGAAAATCTGATTCTATAAGGAAACAAAACTCTTTATTGAAAATAGAATCCTATTTGAGAAATTAATTCCTAAAATTAATCCAAATAAAAATTAAATTCGATGTTGACCAACTAATGTATTAAGTTTAGGGTCCACAAATACAACGAATATATTTAAAACACAAAAACTTGGAAATTAACAGCTAGGCATTCATCGCACCCTCGACAGCCGTCATGACATCAGTGGGGCAAGGATGAAAAACTTCTTGTTGCACCCACACGGTTGTCCCACCCGCGCGATGGATTGATGGTGGAATCGTCACAACCGTTACACCGTTAGTCTTTAGCCTTCCCTTCCATTCCGCCACCATTTTGTAGCCAAGAGTAGGTGATCAACCTTTGGGAAGCTTTTGGGACTTTTTGGATAGTATGGAAACCTTCCAAAGCTGATTTCTCATCTTGCATTTTCATGATCAACCCTTGCAAGGCTTCTTTCATTTTCTTTGTTTTTGATCTTATCATTAGACTTTCAATCCCTTACGAAGAATTTTGGAAAGATCTTGTAATCACAGCTCTTTAATCTCTATCACATTGCTCATATTTAATGTTGACCATTGCATGAAAAAAAAAATTGAAGGAAAATGAATTTCTAAAATCATTACCTAATTTGATTTATTTAATGAGTCGTAGCCTATTTTGATTTTGATGGTATATAAGAAAATCTATTCAGTCCCATATATATATATATATATATATATATATATATATATATATATATATATATATATATGGGACTGAATAGATTTTCTTATATACCATCAAAATCAAAATAGGCGACGACTCATTAAATAAATCAAATTAGGTAATGATTTTAGAAATTCATTTTCCTTCAATTTTTTTTTTTTTCGGGCAATGATTTTCCTTTGAATTTTGACTGAAATTATCACACATACATTTCTTGCATTGCTCCAAAAGATAGTCAGAAAAATTGAAGTGGTAATCCCAAAAATCTATCGTCCTTTAAATTTTAACATTTTTTAAAAGTTTTCTTAATGTTTTCCGAGATTGACATTTTTACTTGCATGACCAGCATTGCTTATATTTAATTAAGAGTTATTTTTTTTTAAATTAAATCGAATAATAAAATTTTATTATTTTACGTTCAAAATTAAAATAGATGAGCACTCCTGATAAATCAAAATAGGTAGCGTCTTGAAATCTACCGCCTTTTTTTTTTTATTTCCCTAAACTCTTCCTCAAATTATAATTCTCGCACATAACCTAATTGGTCATATAAATAAACCATGAGAAAAAAGGGTCACTGAAAATCAAAGTATGCGGCAACTAATAATTCATCATTCTTTCAATTTTGCAATTTCTTTTTTAAAAAAATTTTCCTGAAATTGTGTTCATATTGAGATTAGACCTTAAGAAATTGACATCATGTTCAGCCTACTAAAATCATTGCGCAAGAGATGGTAGACTAGAAAGCCAATTAAGATTCCCAACATTTGGTTTAGAATTAATTTCACTTGCCATCCTCAAATATATTACTAATGCAAATTATCGTCCCCATTTAAAAAACGACCCAAAAATATCATTGAGCTATATGAAAATGTAACCAAATGGTACTTCCGTCTAACTACCGTTAGTTCTAATTGATATGGCACTCCCATTCAACTTTCGTATTAATTTTTTTTGCCACGTGTTATTCTTCTCAGGTTGCTCCCTTCTCTCTCTTCACATGAAGTAAGTAGCTTCTTCCTTCTCTCTCCTTTTCTCTCTCTGACTGTTAATTTGATTTTCAAATTTCTACTTTCATAGGTAAATTTTTGGGGATTTGAAGATGTTTTCCCAAGAAATTTCTACTAGATGTGTTTTTGATTTTCTTTTTCTAATATCTAATTAAGACTTTTGAAAGTTGGCTTTATTTCATTCAAATTTTTAGATAGAAGGTAACATGCGAGATGAGCAATTGAAAAGAGTTTGATTTTCTCTTAGATTTTGGGTTGCTTATTATCTCCTCAAAATAATGATATTTTGGCTTGTTTCTTGTTATTACATATATTTATATACATTTTGAAGAAAGTGAAGCAGCTTTAGAAGGGAATTGAACAACTTTTTTGTTGATTATTATAAGATATAAAGATAGATTTCTAGATCTACAAGGATCGAAATCTGACAAAGATCAATTTCCTTCCCTATTTCCTTTGAAATTTCTCTCTTCACATGAAGTAAGTAGCTTCTTCCTTCTCTCTCCTTTTCTCTCCCTGACTGTTAATTTGATTTTCAAATTTCTATTTTTATAGGTAAATTTCTAGGGATTTGAAGATGTTTTTCCAAGAAATTTCTACTGGATGTGTTTTTAATTATCTTTTTCTAATATATGATTAAAACTTTTGAAAGTCGGCTTTATTTCATTCAGATTTTTAGATAAAAGGTAACACGTGAGATGAGCAATTGAAAAGAGTTTGATTTTCTCTTAAATTTTGGGTTATGATGATCATATTTTAATACATATTAATAGTCCATAAATTTATTTTTTGTTGTTCATTTATTAAATAAATATTTTTATTTAATGATATTTTTATGAAATAGGAAATAAAATGGTGAAAGTTTGAAAATTGAGTAAAATTATAGTCTTTTACTTATATGAATAATAATAATAATAATAATAATAATAATAATAATAATAATAAATAATTTTGTGAAAGAAATAATTTTTCAATAAAATCAACTAACCCATTTTCTTTTCTTTTGAAAAATGACACCATCTTTAAGTGTGCAATGGAGACCAAAGAGTTCACCAACTATCTTTATGCAAGCCAACTAAGGAAAACAAATGATTGAAAGATCAAAGTCATACATTTGATGCTAAAGAAGAAAATTTGTAAAAATTCAAGTCACCGCCAGCCACTAAAGAAGAAAATTTGCAAAAATTCAACTCATCACTAACCATCCTTATGCATTCCAACTAAGGAAAACCAAGAATTCAAATATCAAAGTCATATATTTGATGCTAAAGAAGAAAAATCATTTGAAAATTAGTTTCTTCATCAACTTGCCATCTAGTCATTCATGCTTATAAATAGAAGGGCAATGGCTTAGCAAGGAAGAGGTTGTGAGAGAAATAATTGAGAAAATAAGGAAGAAGTTGAGATTTCAAGATTAAGAATCCAAATTGCTAAAATGGGTTCTTTTGTTTATTTTATTGTTTTAATTATGTCTTTCTAAATTTTAATTTTACTAAGGTGGATGATGAAACCATATTAGATTATTAATTTCTATTATGTATTGATTCTAAATGTTTTGCAATTTAATGTTTATGATTTTGGTTTCATTTGATAATATTTTTTCATCAATTCTATCATGTATTTTTTATTGTTAGGAAAATTATCTATACTTGGTTTTTATTGAAAGAAAAGTAATTTTCTTTGATTATGTATTTTTCATTAAATTGTATACATATAATGCTTAGAAATTACACTTTTGAAGTGAAGCGAAATCTATTTGAGAATTTATAAAATTGAGCTTAGTGATAAAATCAATAGAAGATAAAAAGATTGATTTCTAAACTATCGTTTGAAAATTAGAATCAATACATTATAAAAATTATTAATTAAACATTGGTGAATTCTGAAAGCTTGGTAATATTTTATCTAAATTTTATTTCACAAGTTCAATTACCTTTAATTGTATTATTTTGACATTTCTACTTTACATATTTTTATCATTATCTAAAAAATTATTTAGAACTAGGTTAGAATTAAATTAATGTAATTTAATTAAGTTTTTCTATAATTATTTTCATAACTCTCTCTATGGGAACGATCTCGTTACCACTTATCTACTAAATCAGTGTTCGTGCGCTTGCGAGTATAAATAAAATTTCACAACATGTTTTTGGCACCGCTGCCGGGGAGACATCGAAAAGAAAGAAGAAAGCTAATTAAATTAAGGTTTGTTTAATTCTTCTACTAGTTAAATCTTACTTATTGTGAATTTTTTATTTTATTTTATATTATTATTTCGTTATTTTTTTTATTTTTAGTCATAAAATAATATTAGTTTTTGTTATAACAACTTTCTTGTTAGTTTTTGCATATTTGAAAAAAGAAAAATTTCAGTTTCAATAGTACTGAGTTGAGTTGGAATAGTGCAGAAAATTTCAATTAGGTTACTATAGTAACTCGGTTACTATTCACATATTTTGCATGGTTTCGTATTTTTCTTGCATAGTTAGTTAGTTACTATAGATAATTAATTTATTTTTCTGCAAAACAAAATTGTTTTAATTTTCAATATTATTATTATTATTATTATTTTTAGCTTTTAGTCATAAAGTTCCACATTTATATATATTTATATTTAATTATTTTTTTATTTTTAGGATCTTTTTTGTTTAAAAACAAAAAAAAAATTATAGTTAAATATTTTTTTTATGTTACGTTGAATCATTTGAATTTTTATTTTTATTTTTTTGAAGTTGATTCGCATTGTCTATTTTATTTTTCTTTCTCTTTTGGTTAATAAGTGTGATTAAATGCACAATTTAATAAGCTCTGTCAAAAAGGTCAATTATTCATCTGCCTAGAGAAACTGAGACTTAAGTAGTCTATTGTGACCCCCCAATTTTTCCTGGGAGCTTTATTAGTTGCAAATTTTTCATTTTGATATACTTTGAAAGAGATATTTTATTTTATTTTATTTTTGTTGTATTCTCATTATTAATATTTTTAGTTTTATTTTTGTTTGTTTCATTTTATAGTTGGTATTGAAATAAGTTAATTTAATTTTATTAGTTTATGCTAGCTTGGGAACGTGATTCAAAGTATCGTTTGGTTTAAAAAAAAAGAATTATCTTTAAGTGATATTAAAATTGAATCATCAATAAAAATGTCTGGAGATGAAGTAAATCATGAAAATATGGAAAATCCAAGAAATAATGATATCCATGTTAAAAGAGAAAAAACTCTTTTAGAATATTTTTCTCCTGTCACTGCCAATTCTCCCTCTTACATAGTTTTACCTGAAACTAATGCAACTCATTTTGAGCTTAAACCAGCCATAATTCATTTGTTACCATCTTTTTATGGTTTAGAGAGAGAAGATCCATACATGCACATTAAAGAATTCTTGGATATTTGTACCATATTTTGCTTCCAAAATTTTTCTGATGATTCAATGAGGTTGAGGCTATTTCCATTTTCACTAAAAGATAAAGCAAAAGCTTGGTTAAATTCCCTTCAAGCAAGAACAATTATTAGTTGGGATCAACTAGTTAATAAATTTTTGTCAAAATTCTTTCCCATGTCCAAAACTGATAGTCTTATGAGAGAAATTTCCAAATTCTACTAAAAAGAGAGAAGAATTTTATGAGTGTTAGGAAAGGTTTAATGATTTGATCTTAAAGTGTCCCCATCACGGTTTTGAAATTTGGATATTGGTAAAATATTTTTATGATGGTTTAATTCCATTAAACCGTCAAGTGATTCAATCCATGCATGGTGGAAAATTCTTACATCTGCAAAGTAGTCAAGCTTGGGATTCACTTGAAATATTAGCTGTAAATTCTCAACAATGGAATTGTTTAGATCCAAGAGCCAAATCCACTCATGTAACCAAGAGAGGAGGCATTTATGAGATAAGAGAGAGATGAAAGTAATTTAAAAACTACTCTAGCTAGTTTGTCTAGGAAAGTAGAAGCTTTAATGTTAAGTCAATCCATGAATTCTCAAACAAACACTAGGAGTGAGTTGTGTGCCTTATGTTTTAGTACATCTCATACTACTCAATTTTGTCCTTCAATGTCAAATTACCAAGAAGCATTCTCTGAATAAGCAAATGCACTCCATTCGTATGGAAAATCATCTGATAGCCTATATGCTCCTACATATAATCCAAATTGGCAAAATCATCCCAATTTTTCATGGAGATAGAACCAGCCTCCAATAAATAAAGTCATCAATATAATATGTCCACTCAGCACATTGGTCATTCAAATTCATCATATCCTCAAAATGCTTCCCAATTCTCTGCTCCATTGCAGAAGAAACCCTCTTTAGAGGATACTTTACAATAGTTCATACAATCAACCCAACAAGTTTTGCAATCAAATTCTCAATCCATTCAAAAACTTGAAACATAATTGGGCCAACTTACAATTGCTGTAGCTAAAAGGGAAAAAGGAAAATTTCCCAGTAACCTGTTCCAAATCCAAAAGGTCAATATGAGGTAGGTTCATCAAGTTCTAATAAAGAAGTTAAATCCATAACTCCTCTTAGGTCTGGAAAATGAATAGTCAAACCTGATTATACACTTGAACCTCAAAAAGAGAGTCAAAAGAGTCATCTTGAAATTTCATCATCTAAAGACTCAGTTGAAAAAGACAATCAATCACTGCCTTATGTTCCAAAAGCTCCTTACCCATAAAGATTTGTCTCAAAAGAGAAAGGTACCCAATATAGTGACATTATAGAGATGTTTAAGCAAATTAGCATTAACATCCCTCTTCTTGATGCTATTAAACAAGTACCTGCTTATGCAAAATTTTTGAAAGATCTTTGTATGGTAAAAAGGAAAACAAATGTTCCTAAAAGGCATTCTTGACTGAACATGTGAGTTCCATACTCCAACATAAAACTCCTATTAAGTATAAGGATCCCGGTTGTCCAACAATTTCTTGTATTATTGGTAATCATGAAATCAACTGAGCTTTACTTGATTTAGGAGCAAGTGTGAATCTGCTGCCATATTCTATCTATCAGCAACTTGGGTTAGGTGAATTGAAACCCACAACTGTGATACTCCAATTAGCTGATAAATCTATCGAAATTCCTAGAGGTTTCATAGAAGATGTTTTGGTCAAAGTTGATAAGTTTTACTTTCTAGTGGATTTCATTGTTCTTGATACTCAACCTATTGAAAACACAAAGGATCAAATTCCTATCATCTTATGAAGACCATTTTTGGCCACATTCAATGCAATCATCAATAGTCAAAGTGGTGTTTTGAAATTATCATTTGGTAATATGAATATTGAACTTAATGTGTTTAATGCCGCTCGTCAACAAATTAACAATGATGATTTGTGTGAAGTTAACATGATTGAAAGTGTGATCAATGATTGCTTTTTGGAAATGAATAAAAATGATCCATTTGAGAAATGTTTAACTCAATTTGGCATGGACTTAGATGTTGAAAATTCAATTAGTGAGGTGAATTCTTTATTAGAATATGTTCCACAAATGGATACAAACAAATGGAAAGCCAAAATTGAACATAGAATCTAAAGAGTCAATTCTTGAATCACAAAAGTTAGATTTGAAACCATTGCCTGAGTCATTGAAATATTCATTTTTAGGACCATTAGAAACTTTTCCCATTATCATAGCATCTGATTTAGAGGTTGAACAAGAAAACAAGCTGATTAATGTTTTGAAATATCATAAAGAAGCAATAAAGTGGACAATTTCAGACATTAAGGGTATTAGTCCTTCAATTTGCATGCATAGAATTCATTTAAAAGACAATGTTAAACCTAGCCGTGAATTCTAAAGACGACTAAATCCCAATATGAAAGAAGTTGTTAGAGCTGAGGTGATAAAACTTTTAGATGTAAATATCATTTACCCTATTTCTGATAGTTCATGGGTAAGTCCTGTGCAGGTAGTTCCAAAGAAATATGGCATAACAGTAGTGAAAAATGAAGAAAATGAACTAATTCCCACTCAAATCCAAACTGGATGGCATGTTTGTATTGATTATAGGAAGTTGAATGCTGTCACAAGGAAAGATCATTTCCCACTTCCTTTTATTGATCAAATACTTGAGAGATTATCTGGTCATGCATACTATTATTTTCTTGATGGTTACTCTAGATATAATCAAATCCCAATTGCACTTGAGGATCAATAGAAAACCACTTTCACTTGTCTTTTTGGAACCTTTGCCTATCGACGCATGCCCTTTGGGTTATGTAATGCACCTGCTACATTTCAGCGATGCATGATAAGTATTTTTTCTGATATGGTTGAGAATTTTCTTGAGATATTCATGGATGATTTTTCTTTCTTTGGTTTTAGCTTTGACGAATGTTTGTATCACTTGACCTTGGTTTTGATTAGATGTAAAGAGAAAAATCTTGTGTTAAATTGGGAAAAATGCCATTTCATGGTTAAAAAGGGAATTGTTCTAGGTCATGTAGTGTCACAACAAGGAATTGAGGTAGATAAAGCAAATATAGACTTAATCTCTAGCCTTCCTCCACCTCGCACTGTAAAAGAAATTTGATCCTTTTTAAGTCATGCTGGTTTCTACCGTAGATTCATCAAAGATTTTAGTAAAATCTCTCGGCCCTTGTGTAACTTACTTATGAAAGATGCACCTTTTATCTTTGATAATGAATGCCTTCAAGCCTTTGAAAAGCTTAAAATCTTATTGACATCTACACCCATCATTAGACCACCTAATTTGAGTATTCCCTTTAAGATCATGTGTGATGCCTCTAATTATGCCCTTGGTGTTGTTTTAGGCCAACGAGTCAATAAGCTACCTGTCGTGATCTATTATACAAGTAAAACTCTTACTGATGCATAACTTAATTGTTCAACCACTGAGAAAGAGTTACTTGTTGTAGTGTTTGCCTTGGACAAATTTAGATCTTATCTTGTTGGATCCAAAGTCTTTATCTATACTGATCATGCTGCATTGAAATACCTTTTGTCAAAAAAAGATGCTAAGCCTCGCTTGATTCGATGGATTTTGTTAATACAAGAGTTTGACCTTGAAATTCGTGATAAGAAAGGTTTTGAAAATGTTGTGACTGATCATTGGTCTAGATTAATAGTGGAATATGTTGATAAGGATTGTCCCATCAAAGAGACTTTTCCTAATGAACAACTCATGTCCATATCACAGTTACCTTAGTTTGTGATATTGTAAATTATCTTATTACTGGTCATGTACCAAGCCATTAAAGTAACCAAGATAAAACAAAATTTTTAGCTATGGTAAAGAAATTTTTTTGGGATGATCCATACTTATTTAAATATTGTCCTGATCAAGTGATTAGGAGATGTGTGCCTGAAAGTGAACAAAAAAATATTATCTCCTTTTGTCATGACCATGCTTGTGGAGGCCACTTTAGTGCAAAGAAAACTACTGCAAAAATTTTGCAATGTGGATTTTATTGGCCTACATTGTTTAGAGACACTCATGTGTATTGTAAATCTTGTGATCGATGCTAAAAATTAGGAAGTATTTCCTGTAGAAATATGATGCCTTTAAATCCAATTCTAATGGTTGAATTATTTGATGTTTGGGGTATTGATTTTATAGGACCTTTTCCTAATTCCTTTGGTAATTTGTACATCGTTGTTGTTGTTGATTATGTATCCAAATGGGTAGAGACAAGTGAATGTAGAACAAATGATCACAAGGTTGTGGTGAAATTTTTGAAAGAACACATTTTTTCTAGATTTGGTACATCACGAGCAATCATTAGTAATGGAGGAAAGCACTTTTGTAATAGGCATTTTGAGCATTTGATGAAGAAATATGGCATTACTCATAAAGTAGCTACTCCTTATCACCCACAAAACAAGTGGTCAAGTTGAAATTTCAAATAGGGAAATCAAACGCATTCTTGAGAAACAGTTAACCCCATTAGAAAATATTGATCTTTGAAATTACATGATGCATTGTGAGCTTATCGTACAGCATTTAAAACCCCTATTGGAATGTCCCCTTTTAGACTTGTTTATGGAAAACCATGTCACTTACCAGTAGAATTGGAACATAAAGCATATTGGGCAATCAAACAATTAAATTTCTTTAGATAAGGCAGTGCTTAACGAATGCTTAATTGAATGAGTTAGAGAAAATTAGAACTGATGCTTATGATTGTGCAAAATGGTATAAGGACAAAATGAAAATTTCTTATGATAAAAATATTTTGAGAAAATCTTTTACTCCTGGTCAAAATGTCCTTTTACACAATTCTCGTTTGCATTTATTTCCTAGAAAGTTGCATTCTCGATGGTCAAGCCCATTTTTGGTTCACACTACATTTCCATATGGAGCAGTTGAAATTGAAAATCCAAAAAATGGTGATGTATTTAAAGTCAATGGACAAAGATTGAAACTATTTTTGGAGCTGGAACCAACAATAGTGGAAGAAGCACTTTTGAGTGATCCTATTTATTAGGATCAATTCAATTCATTTATGTCATTTTTTTTTCTCTTTCTCTTTGTGTAACTAATTTTTGTTTATATTTAACATCTGTTCTTTGTTTTGTAAGTATAGAATACAAACTTTTCAGCTAGATATGGAAGCATCTCTTGCTATATTCAGAAATAGGTTTCCAACTCTTTCCCAAGATGTACTTAGAAAAATTGACGAATGTAGATTGGAAAGAACGAAGGCATTTAGACGTTTGAATCTTCCTAAAGATATTTGCTAGATCATAAAAGCTAAAGTATGACTGGC
Source organism: Reutealis trisperma (assembly GCA_947687605.1). Classification (NCBI taxonomy): domain Eukaryota; kingdom Viridiplantae; phylum Streptophyta; class Magnoliopsida; order Malpighiales; family Euphorbiaceae; genus Reutealis; species Reutealis trisperma. Next base: position 31,699 of record CANTUT010000291.1, read on the forward strand.
AGGTGAATTAAATGAATCATTTGTTACATGTTTGCAAGGTACAGGAAGAAGTTCTTACTCAAAAAAGAGAAGAGCAAAGAGAATGGGAGTTTGCTACAAGTGTACAAGATGTAATTGCAACACACGCTCTAGAAATATTGGATATGCATCCATAAATCGAGAAGATAAAATTCAATCCATAAAGGATAGACTGAGTAAGGAGTCTTTGGATAATATCCTACAGACTCTTGAGACGCATCCATGTGGACAAGTTTAACGTATTCTTTTAGATTTATGGAGCTTATTCAAAGAAGAGAAACAACGCTACAGTCTAGGGAATCTGACATTAAAAGACCCTATTTGCCATTTAATAAGAAAACTGGATGGGAAGCATATCCTCGACTCATAGAAGGTGTTTAAGCCATTACTAAACGTAAAACCAGCGAAAGATGTGAGCCACAGTCACAACTACTGTTCATGATCAAGTGTATCGCTAAATTTTTTACTTTTGTGCATTTTTCAACACTCTGTAGTTACTTTTTGAATTTTCAGCACCTAAATTTTCATTTTTTTTATAGATTTTTCTATTTTAGTTAACTTTTTAGTCTTTTAATATCAACTTTTAGTTTTTCAATATTTCCTTTTTGACATTTGTATACATAGCATTGATTATTTTTGTTTGTTATCGTTATTTTTTATCTTTATTTTTTCTATTAACAATTATTTTACCCCGTTGAACTGTTCTTTTACTATGCTATTTTCTTTATATGCACATTCATTATTTTCAATATGCACACAACCTCTTGAAGAAATCTGTGAACCAAAAAAAAAAAAAGAAAAGAATGGTAGAACCCTCAACATGCAAATTCAAAACTATTTGTGTCTTTTGTAGTCCAAACTCTAGCAAGAAAAGAGAGTACTTGATAGCAGCTAATGAACTTGGTAGGATTTTAGCTTAACGAAAAATTGATTTGGTATTTAAGGGAGGTAGTGTAAGGTTAAGGGGTTGTGTCGCAAGTTCTACATATATTAGAGGTAGCAAAGTCCTGGGAGTAGTTCTAAAGGCTTTGGCTCAAAATAAACACATCACTGGTGGAACTATAGGTAATGAGTTACAAGCCATGAGCATGTACGAACGAATGGCATATATGAATCTCAATGCTGATGCTTTTATTGCATTACCTGGTGGTTTAGAAACATTTGAAGATATCTTCACCATTGCATCTTGGACCCAATTAACAGTTCTTCAAAAGCTATTGGGATTACTTAATGTTGATATGATGGTTTGCTATCTTTTCTCGATCATGCTATGGAACAGAGTTTTATGACACCGACGAGTCGATGCATCCTGGTCTCTGCTTCAACTATTGATCAATTGATTGACCAACTGCAAAAGTTTATGTCTGAACCTGATCCATTGATGGTACAGGTAGTTTGGCACCCTAGGGCCAATAGCAGTAAGAAACATGGACCAGACTTGAATCTTCGGTTGTAACTTTCCTAACTCTTATAGTTTTTCTTATTGCATTTTTTTTTTTGTATTACACCTAATCAAGCGAAGTCCTCTACTCCTTATTTATTTATAATAGACATTGGGACAATGTCTCAGCTAAGTTTGGGGGTGGAGAAACTGTTGTTTAAAAAACAATGTGTTTTCTCAATTATTTCTAAGGTCCAATTCACTAAAATTTCATATGGCAGAGTAAAGAGTTACTTTGTTACTCTTGATACGCATCTGTATTTTTTATGATTTTCTTTTCTTGTTTTAAAAAAAAAAATTATTACTCTTGATATGCATCTGTATTTTTTTGTGATTTTCTTTTCTTATTTTCAATTTTTTGTGATTTTCTTTTCTTGTTTTCAAAAAAAAAATCAATTTCAAAAAAAAAATTCCAATTACTGTGATGAGAATTGAGCTTTAATGTCATGGATTTGACTGGTAATGAGTATTGATTTGAATTTCGATGACATTTTTTGGTTAATTTATTTTCACAATGATTATACTCAACTCTTTTCTCACAATAGCCATGATTGTTTTGTAGAAAGACAAGTATGCTAGAATAGGTGTGTTCTTACACCTTTACCTTGATGATCATTTTAATTTTGATTTGAAAGAATTATTTATTAGAACTTTCCCTTGAGGTCATTCGAGGCAAACAACTGATCGAGCATCACTTATGAAATGATTAAGGCATTAGGATTTTCACCACAAAGCCAAATAAACCAGTTTCCCAATTGATGTTCCAAGAGAACATCCGTTTAGTGAACCAATTTGAGCCTACAATGATTAACTGTTTTCTTTGGTAACCACATCTTTCACCTAGCCTAAATATGATTATATCTTTACCCTTATTCTAAAGATGAAATAGAGATAATCATGATCAAGAGACATTTTTTTAAAAGTTAGGGATAAAAAAAAATCTTGATTCTTAAAAAAAAAGTATAAAAAAATGTTAAAAAAAAGTAAAAAAAAATCTTGAGTTTGAAGATCAAAGTTTTGATATTATAAAGTGGAGCTTAGAATAAAGTAAAGGTCAACATAATAATAGTTGGCTACATTTTATATGCTTCTATGGATATTGAGAAGTGTCTCTTACAAAATATAATGATATCTTTAACTCTATGAAATCTTTGGAACTTGTGTAATCTCCTATCCCTTTCATTCTTTAGCCACATCATACCCTATAGCACTATTACAACCATTATTAAAGACCTTTTGATCTCATGTGATGCCTTCAAAGTAGTGGAGATTTGTACCAAAGGGGAAGCTTATAATACTTAATTCTTTATTAGAAATTGAATGATTGTTATTGTAAGGTTATGAGAATTTTACTTGTTTGAAGCATGCAAATCACATTTATTATTAATATTGGCTATTTCACACAATCACTTGAGTATGATTGTTGTAAGATGAATTAGCTTTTGAATGGATATGTATTCAATTTAATACTGGTTTGATTTCAAAGCTACGATATCTTATTGTTCTTTAAGATAAATAGTTTGAAGTTTAGATTTTTATAGGTGTTTGTGGGTATCATTGCTGGAAGCCCTCATGAGACTACAACTCGTCCTCTATGGGTCACCTAGAGGTTTAAAGGCTTGTTGCATATGCTAAATGCAATCATAATTTCTTACGAATGCAGACTAGTTTAGGTTTTGTTTTTGCTCAAGGACTAGCAAAATTTAGGTTTGGGGGTATTTGATGAGCATAATTTAATATATTTTAATAGCCCTTAAATTTATTTTTTGTTGTTCATTTATTAAATAAATATTTTTATTTAATGATATTTTTATGAAATAGGAAATAAAATGGTGAAAGCTTGAAAATTGAGTAAAATTATAGTCTTTTACTTGCATGAATAATAATAATAATAATAATAATAATAATAATAATAATAATAATAATAAATTTTGTGAAAGAAATAATTTTTCAATAAAATCAACTAAGCCATTTTCTTTTCTTTTGAAAAATGACACCATCTTCAAGTGTGCAATGGAGACTAAAGAGCTCGCCAACCATCCTTATGCAAGCCAACTAAGGAAAACAAAGGGTTCAGAGATCAAAGTCATACATTTGATACTAAAGAAGAAAATTTGCAAAAATTCAAGTCACCACCAACCACTAAAGAAGAAAATTTGCAAAAATTCAAGTTATCACCAACCATCCTTATGCATTCCAACTAAGGAAAACCAAGAATTCAAAGATCAAAGTCATCTATTTGAGGCTAAAGAAGAAAAATCATTTGAAAATTGATTTTTTCATCAACTTGCCATCTAGTCATTCATGCTTATAAATAGAAGGGCAATGGCTTAGCAAAGGAAGAGCTTGTGAGAGAAAGAGTTGAGAAAATAAGGAAGAAGTTGAGATTTCAAGATTAAGGATCCAAATTACTAAAATGGGTTCTTTTGTTTATTTTGTTGTTTTAATTATGTCTTTCTAAGTTTTAATTTTACTAAGGTGGATGATGAAACCATGTTAGATTATTAATTTCTATTATGTATTGATTCTAAATATTTTGCAATTTAATGTTTATAATTTTAGTTTCATTTGATAATATTCTTTCATCAATTCTATCATGTATTTTTTATTGTTAGGAAAATTATCTATACTTGGTTTTTATTGAAAGAAAAGTAATTTTCTTTGATTATGTGTTTTCCATTAAATTTTATACATATAATGCTTAGAAATTACACTTTTGAAGTGAAGCAAAATCTATTTGAGAATTTAATAAAATTAAGCTTAGTGATAAAATCAATAGAAGATAAAAAGATTGATTTCTAAACTATCTTCTGAAAATTAGAATCAATACATTATAAAAATTATTAATTAAATATTGGTGAATTTTGAAACTTTGGTAATATTTTATCTGAATTTTATTTCACAAGTTTAATTACCTTTAATTGTATTATTTTGATATTTCTACTTTACATTTCTTTATCATTATCTAAAAAATTATTTGGAACTAGGTTAGAATTAAATTAATGTGACTTAATTAAGTTTTTCTATAATTATTTTCATAGCTCTCTCTGTGAGAATGATCTCGTTACCACTTATCTACTAAATCAGTGATTTGTGCGTTTGCTAGTATAAATAAAATTTCACAACACCTTATTATCTTCTTAAAATAATGATATTTTGGCTTGTTTCTTGTTATTATATATATATATATATATATATATATATATATATATATATATATATATATATATATATATATATATATATATATATATATATATATATTGAACAACTTCTTTGTTGATTATTATAAGATATAAAGATAGATTTCTGGATCTACAAAGATTGAAATATGACAAAGATCAATTTCCTTCCCTATTTCCTTTGAAATTTGCAGTGTTTGAGAACAATCAGCTTTTGCAAGTCTCAAATTCAATTGATAATCACAAATTTCTTGCATGAGTTGAGTTTTCAAGTAATGGGCCAATTTTCCTCTTCAAGCTCCTCAATTACCCGCCCCCACTCGCTTCTCTCTCTCTTATTCTGTCTTTGGTTTTGATTTTTTTTCATTTTCTGGGTCTACCTTTTTCTCTGAGAAATCTACTTCATATATCACTTAACTATTTTCTATCAATTATTTTTTGGAGTTTATAATTTTTTTTTTATTGTCAATCTTTTTAATTTCCAGCATTAATTTAATTGAACTTCAAGTTTCATTTTGTTCCTAAAAATGAATCTTGACAATTAATTACACTCTCGCAAAACTCGATTCTTTACTTCTCTCTTCAATGTTAGTGTCCAACATCAATTTTCACTCTAATATTTATCTGGGTTTCTCTTAACAATTTGATTCCTTATATGGGCTTTGTATGATTTTTTTTTTTTTCTGGGTGTTGCTTTTTTGTTGCAAATAAGTTTTAATTGTTCGTGTTGAATTGATAGGTACACAAAGTTTATTGCTAGTTTGTGTGCACTTTCAATTTTTTTTTTCTTCTATCAATTAACTTCAATCAATGATCTATTATGGGCTTTGTGCAAAACTCAAATCTTTACTTATTTTTTCAATCATCTTCTCTCGATCTTTTGGCCGATTTGATTTTTTGCTTTTTCTATTTGTTTTTTTTTTTCCAACTCCGATCTGATGATTTTGTTGAAGATGATAAACAAATACGATTTTGTAATGGATCAAAAATTTGATTGTGGAGTTTCTTAGAAGTATAAATGAATTTCAGTTTGGCTAGAGAGAGTTAAAGAAACTTTAGAGAGGAATGGGGGAGAGAAAGAGCTAACATGGCATAAAAAATAAAAAATAAAATGTTTAACTAACTTGCCACATCAATTTTCCGTTATAATTCTAATGGAAAGTTAGATGGAAGAACTTTAATATTACAAATAATGATAATTTAATGATATTTATGGAATTTTTTTTGAATAGAGAACGATAATGCGCATTAGTAATATATTTGAGAATAATAAGTGAAATTAACTCTTTAGTTTAGATTGAAAATCAAAATCCATAGGACCTCGATAACAAGGCGGGGCCAAATGGGAAAGATTTCCAAGTTGGTGAGGGATTAAATCCTCAAAAACTGTTTTAGAATCAGAAGGATTAAGACAAAGTCAAACTCCAACGAAAAATAAAAAATTAGCTAATCTGAATTAGCAAGAACTTTAATTGGCATACTAAGTTTAATTATATGATATTGTTTCCACCAAATGCCACCAGTTGTGATATTTGGTGCCGTCATGCAACTCACACCATGTTTGATTTCATTTTAAGCTTGTTGGCATTGCAGCTTCTTCCTTCATTATAAATTTTTTAGTGTAGACAGATTGATGAAGTACCCCTTTCATCGTTCTCGCACACTATTACCTTTCTCAACATATCGTTCTAGTTCCTTTGTCTGCAATGCCCGTGGGCTGTGGCTCAACTGGCTTTGGCTTTGACTTTTTCTTTTCCTGCTCTTATAGCGAGTTTGACCCCATGTCCATTTCGCTTCTCCTTTGACTCAGCCTTATCATCATCCTAACCAATATATATAGTTCCAATGCCCAAATAGGAGTTACTGCTGGTCATCATCAGCTGTAGAATGTCTTAGAACCAAGCAGAGGCGATCAAGTGCACTGTCTGAAGATTCAACATGACTTTCACTTGGATCACCTTCTCACTCTGTTATCCTCCCTGCCATACTAATAATGCTCGTGACAAAGATGGTGATAATGAGAGTACATATCATTGCACCACTTGCCAATTTGATCTTCACATTCAATGTGCTAATTTGCCCCAAACTGGAAGCTGCGAAGGTCATGAACACCCTCTTACCCCGTATTCTATGCTCAAGCCACTTGAGGAATTGGAGAGAAAGGTCCTTACCTTCACCTGTGATGTCTGCAATGCCAGTATTCCTCATAGTTGCTGACAGTCAATACAGAATGTTATTACAATACCCATCTGGACTGTGCACCAACTGAGATATGCCTGTTTAAACAACAAATGAATTCAATTCTTGAAGCTCAAGATGAAATCGGGACAGAGCTCCAATTTCTAGTAGGCATTTGTCTTTCCGAAAGTCATTGTCCGTTTTTCTTTCATCCCGACGCATGTTATTCTTTGCTTATAAATAAGTGCTAAAAATATCCCTCGTGATAACAACTTCAAGATTTTTCCTGGATCTCAAATTCAAAGCCCATTAGAGTTATAAGAAGTCACAACTGTTTAGAGTACACTTTTAAGTACACTCAACATTCACATCTGGAAATATTATCCCAGCAGATAAACTAAGGTATATGGATACCTAGAGCATCAGTTAAGGAATGAATCCCTTGCTTTTTAAACTTTCAACTGCATCCGTGATGATTCGCTCCATAGGAATAAACTCTAAACCCAAGTCCATCAGCTTCTTAGCTCCGTCCTTGGCCCTTAATAATCCAGGCTGGGTATCCTTTGGCAACCTGCAACAAGAGTAAAAACAATGCAGAATTCATAAGATTTCAAGCTAGCTGATTTGAAAAATATCAATCTTAACTTGCAACATAGCAGCTAATTCACCACCACGCTTACACAGAAGAAAGTTCTCTATGACAATAAACTAAAGGACCAAATAATTTACCAATCCTTGCACATAAGGCCAAGACATTTTAACTACAACTGGAAACTTGGTTCTTATGTTTTCTTCAAGAAACAAAGTTGACAGAAAAGGAATAATTTAGTTGACTGTATTTGTAATTTGGCTGATGTGATACAGAAATAATTTTGGAAGAGAAAAATATTTACCTGGGCACCTTATATTCGGGATATAGCTCAGCCACCTTGGCCACAAAGTCGCCATAATGTGATATGGCTTCAACACACAAGTGCCTACCAGATGCTGATGGGTTTTCGTATACCAAGATATGTGCCATGGCTACATCTTTGAAATGAACAGATCCCATAAAGAAGTTCTGATATGTCTCCGTGCAACCTGCAATGATGATAAAGTATCATTGTTAAACATTCCCTGATTGATGAGATCAGAAACATGAAATTCTGAATTTAATATAAGTTTGCTTATTGCAGTAGAAGGAAGCTTATACTCCTGAAGAGTTTTCAGGAGTGTAAGAGTCCATTATGATTATGATTCAAAGGCTGCCCAATAGCACGATTAAATGTTACCAAAATGCAACATAGCCTAGTCATAGACAGATGACAACCTTTCTTTCTTAAATTCTGTCCCTGAAGCTTTTTCTGTACCACTGGTCCGTAACTCCAGTCAGGTGAAAAGGATTGTTCCACTGCCTAACAAAAACTTTGACTCAAACAATTACAATGTTCAATGCTCAAAATGACTTCTTTCCAAGGTAGAGAACTTAACCATTTAAAATTTCGTTTTGCTGTACTGAAAGTAGCAATAAACAAATATAGTGCAGATAATGTTTTATGAAAATTTTAGTTATTTTCTTTTATTTGGTAGTAACACAATGAATTGGAAATTCTTTTCTTGCCTATTTGAGCATACAGAAACCAGTTGAACTTCTGTAAAAGAAAAGGACCATGACAATGTTTAAGCCTATGAGAACTCTATACTCTCTCATTTGATTTTATCCTACTTCAATAGAAAGAAAATTATACCAAAAAAAAAAAAAAAAGTAAATTGCAGGGGTTGCCAGCCACTGGTGGTTAATAAACTACTAAGCATAAGTCTACATGATCATACTGTTAGTTTCTTTGCTTTTATGCGAGTTTTCAAAAGCCCAAAATGAACTTTGCATTGAAAAGTTTTCCCATTTCTGACACACCCAAAAGATACCAAAAATGTTTTCTAGGAAAAATGTTTCCCACAAAAGAATTAAACAGAGCCTAAGTAATTCACATCTTGATAGGAGGGAAGATGGTAGGCGCAGAGAGGGCAGAAGAAAAATGAATGGAGTGAATGTTATTTTCCTTATTTTACCAGGAGAGAGGGGAAATGATGTGTAAAATAGCTCTCCTTTCACAGACATACAATTCAGTTCCTTCCAGAAGTGAAGACAGTGTGAAGGAAAGAATGTTTTAAATGATTATGCTTTTTTTATCCATCACTGATTTTCTCCTCTCTATCCTCAATTCCTTCCTTTCTGACCAGCAGAAAAGGAGACAAGAACTTCCATTCACTTTCATATATTTTCCTGTTCTCTTCCCTTTCTTTCCTACTTAACACAGCGCAACGTTAGATATTCTCAATCTCCTGCAGCCAAAATATCTTAAACCTAACATTCAAAACCAACCACATGGGTTCAGGTTTTTTTTTTTTTTCTTTTTTTTGGGTTAATTTGGCTATGACTAGGGTTCAGATTTAGCTTTAAACTGAAACATTAACCAGCTTCATTGAACTAAGGTAAACAATCAACTTTCAATAAAGAAAAATAGAAGGTCAATATGTTGTGTAAGATACTTCAAGTGACAACAAACAACAATTAACTCACAGGCCTACAGACTACTTTCAAATCCTTAAATGTTCAACTCTACTCATAAAGCATAGTTAAGGCTATATTTGTAGGGAAAAAAACATATATAAGGGTCTTAATGAAACTAATGTCAGTAAGGCACTCTGATTTATTATAACACATCTAGTAGTACAATATAATCATGATTATTGTCTCAATCCAGAAAATCGCAGAGAGATGAAGAATTGATGGGATCGCAGAGAGATGAAGAATTGATGGAACTAAAATTATAGCAACCAAGATTAGTGTTTACAAAAAGTCGCATGCTTCCTTTCATTGGTAAGACAAATTTTCATGCTGATGAAAATTCCCAAATAAAAACCTTATTCAACTGCGTCATTATTGGTAAAAACTAAAGCACACTCACGCTATATCTGGTAGGGTGTAATTAATGTTTTTTTTTTTTTTTGCCAAATTATGGTGTAATTAATGTAATGGAATGTAATCAATAAATTTAATACCAACACTGAATTCTTTAATTCATTTAATTACATTACGTCACAGCTAACATTGCTAATGACAACTACCAAATGGAATTGCAGCTAATTTAAAGGAAAGGAAATGTGAGAGATGATTAAGAAGATAGTAAAGGATATCAATATTACCTTGAAGAAGTCGCACAAGCATCAACATGCTTGCATTCAGAGTTGGCGGAATAACAGGACCCATCACCGTACCAGGGTTCAACACCACCACATCCAAACCCTTCTCCTTGGCAAACTCCCATGCAGCTTTTTCAGCTAGCGTTTTAGAAAGCGGATACCATACCTTCCATAGCAATAAGATCCTTTTTAGTAACAATTATCAGTAGAGATTATTTTCACTGTTCTTATTCAATTTATAATCAATTTTTAGCAATATAATAATATCACTGAAACAAAATCAAAATTGAATGATTTTAGGTGCTAATTAGCGTATTAGTTCGAGTTTATTTCCCTGCCTGATAATAAGTCCAGATTGGATTGTAATATTTAATTGAGATTTGCATTAATATCCGCTTGTATATGAATATCAATTGGTAAGATAAGAGAAAGGGGAAAAAAAAAAACTACTTACCCCGTTTTGCTTGCAGTAGTCAATATCCGTCCAGCAATCCTCTGCCTTGATGACGTCAGCTGGCCATTGAGGGCTAGGCGTTATAGCAGAGATAGATGACGTTACCACCACGCGCCTAAGCCCTTTCTTTTTGGCTGCCGTTAGCACATTTAAGGTTCCTTTAATTGCCGGATCCAGAAGCTGATTCTGTTCTCAAAATACAAGTTAAAAAAAAAAATGAACAAACGAATAAACTAAAAATAACACGAATTAGAGAGAAAATTTACTACTTCTGGATCTTGAACTTGATCAACGATGCAAGGAGAAGCCAGATGGAATACGCCGGAACAGCCGTCCACGGCGGCAACAATTGAGTCATAGTCGAGGAGGTCGATTTGGTAAAGATGAAGACGTGACTCCGCTCCTTCCATAGCTTCCAGATGCTTCGTTTCTTTCTCATCATCTTCGGAAGAAAACAAATTAAAGTTGGAACACTTAAGCTTAGTTCAGAAGAAATAAAAGTCAAAAAACGAAGAGAAAAGAACTTGATAGTAACTGAGATTCTTGACGGTGGTGTGAACGGTGTAACCGCGTTCAAGGAGGAGTTGAACCAGCCACGAACCAATGCAGCCGCTACCTCCCGTGACGCAAACCACTTCTCCGTCCTTGGACATTTTTTCTGTGGTTATCACTGTCTGCACTCTGCAGTGTTTGCTTTTCTCTTCTTTTTTATTTTTTTTAGCATGGGATAGAAATCAAACCGGCTCATATTATACATATATTTATCGTTAGGCTATTTTTTTTAGGTGTGCGTTTGCTTTTCTCGTTTGTTCAGCTAGTTTCTGTGTCAGTTTCTGAAACAATAACAGAGTACAGGGAAAATATAAAAGGAAATAGAATAAAAGAGAAAATAAATTTTTGTTGTTGTAATATATTATAAAATTTGATTAATATCTTTTCATATATATAGATATTTTAATTTTTATATTAGTATTGATTATATTTTTTTTATTAGAAAAGTTTATTATTTCTCTCCTTTTTGTACTCTATATAAAAAGTTTAATACTATTAAATGAAAAAATTAAAAAATTATTATTTTCTTTATATTTTTTGTTCTTGTTTTCTCTATTATATTTATAACACGTTATCGGCATGAATCATTTTACAATATTATTCATAATTTTGGACAGTTTGTGGTTTGCTACAATCCAATTAAGGCGAAAATTTTGAAAAAATAAAATTTAAAATTTATGATAAATAATTTTGTCTAATTAATTACTATTATTATTAATATTTATGTATCAAATACATTTTTTTAAGAAAAAAAACTAAATCGTTTTTTTTAAGAAATCGTTTGAACATATTGTGCTAATTAATTTGAAGAAATCACTTTTTTTTTTACTCTCTCTTACAATCATTTATCTCAAATCGTTTTTTTTTTTAATTTATAAAGATTTGATATACTATTTAATGATTAATCAATTAAATTCTAGTTCTTGAAGAACCAACATTATATTTTAAATACTAATTCCTAAAGAACTAGTATTATTTATTGTTCCTAAAAAACTAATTAAATAAATAACTAAGTTATAAGTTCCTAAAGAACTAGTATTATTTATAGTTTCTAAAAAACTAATTAAATAAATAACTAAACTATGAGTTTCTAAAGAACTAGTATTATATTTTAAATTCTAGTTCCTGAAGAATTAGTATTATTTATAGTTTCTAAAAAACTGATTAAATAAATAATTAAGTTATGAGTTCCTAAAAAATAGTATTATATTTTAAATTCTAGTTCTTGAAAAATTAGTATTATTTATAATTCCTAAAGAACTGATTAAATAAATAACTAAACTATGAATTCCTGAAAAACTAATAATAATTACAGTTCCTGAAAAACTGATATTCTCTACAATTTCTAAAAAACTGATATTTTATATAGTTCCTGAAAAACTAATCAAAATAAACAAATATAAATTCATTAAAGAATTATTAAATGTTCCTGAAAAACTAAATGGATTATCTACAAGTCTTTAAAAGACTGATTTTGTTATGATTTTATATTAAACAATGTTAATTGATGGCCCTCGACATCACGAGTAAGAATTATTTATACTAATGTCACTCCTTCGGGTATTGAAATAAATAAAATAGACACCCCTGAAAAATTGATATTTTATGTTCCTGAATAACTAATAAATTTGATTTAAACTACACGTGTTGAATAAATTAGATGTCAATAAAATATCTGCGTATGGCCATAATATTAAGGTAAACCCTTTTGCTTTGATTTTTTTGTTATGGGTGTTTTATTGTTGTTTATATGTATTGGAATGATGGGTATAGCCTATTTGATTAACCAACCAAATTGTAACTTTTAATTGGTTATCAATGATAACAACATATTTTATGCATAGTTTTAAAGTCATTGCTTACATTTTTTTTTTTTTGGCATGAAATCCGATCCTAAATTATTCATTTATTGGTTGATTGACTTACTATGTGGGAAAAGAGTGATCTTGCGTTCATATTAATAGGTTTACTTGATTCATTAAATTGAGATCGATTCTACTAGTGTAAATATTATTACATATCTTTTGGTCTTAGCATTTCAACTTAAAATTTATTTTATGGACAATACACGTCTCATACATATATATATATATATATATATATATATATATATATATATATATATATATATATATATATATATATATATATATATATATATATATATATATATATATATATATATATATTCTAGTTGAATAGCCTACAAAAAAGTTATGTGTGTTATATATATTTTGAATTTACTTATGTCAATATGTATTATATATAAAAGCAATTAGAGATTTAAATGTAAGATGAGATGAATATAAATTATATAAATGACATGGTTTTGTTAATTTGTGAATTGAAGAATTTATTTCTGAATTACATATATTGTTGGATTTATGTTTGTATAGAGAAATATAATTAGTGCTTACCTTTCCTTGGTAGGATAAATTATGAATTTAATGTTTGTTAAAATTAATATTAATTTATTTTCTGATTAGTCTATTTAGATATATTTTAAATATATGCAAATTAAGTTATTTAAATAAAGTGAAGTATAGTGAATTAAAGTTTGGTTGATAATTTTTATATGCTCTTGAATTCAATGGGAATAATTTTTTACGTAAGTTGTTGATAATAAAATGCATTTAGATGCTAGCAAAAGCAAAAACTATTATTTACTTAAACCTCATTTAAGTGAGAATTTAAAGATTGAATATTCACTATTAATGATTTTTATATTTTCTAAAAGAGTTTTAAAGGTAGATATAATCACTTGAAATATGTGGTACTACCACAAGCTCAATACGATTGGCTAAATCTACGCCTATAAGACTTGAAGTCTATTTGAGAATATAATTCAACCATGTTTAAAATTACTTCATAACTAAAATTGTGCGGTAATAAAGTTACATGCTCCTGTAGTAGTAGTATAAAAAGTGAAAATTTGCAAATATTATTTTTCTAGTAGTTGTAAAGAATAATTGTTAATAAAAAATCATTAAACAATGCCCACTAGTACAATTGTATTCCCTGAAGTGAATACTATAAATTATTGGGTAGATAATGAAAATTCTAAAAGAATAATTGCTAAAAAAAAATTATCAAATAATGCCCACTAGTGCAATTGTATTCCCTGAAGTGAATACTATAAATCATTTGATAGATTATGAGATTCTGAAAGAGGAACTGCCCATATAGAGAACACAATTCAATTCAATATTGATGATTTTATGTAAACTCCTTGAAGGAGTAATTTACAAGGATTTTACAAGTTGTGTATTATAATGAGTTATTTCATTACTGTTTTATCCCTACTATACATGCACAATATATTGCGTTGAACCTATAGTTCAAGCATTGAACTTATAGTTTAATAATTAAACCTTGAATGTTTGGCATGAATGCCATTGTGTACATCATATATACTCTCCCTTGAAAATTGTATAAGGACATGAGCCGTAAATTTTTTTTGTGCCATGAATATATTAATGTCACTATCTCAATGTGCGATAATGAGTCCATAAAAGAGACTAAGAATTTATTTTGATAAGGCATATTTCTCAACATTCGGGGGAGGAAAAGCATCTGTAGTGCTAAAGAATGTCTAGAAATTTATTGGAAGAGAACCCTTTAAATTTTGGTCTATGTACAAGTTAGAGTGAACCAGAAGTTCACAAAATAATACAGTTGCAATAAATTGCAATTTAATTGTCAAATGTATTTATAGACACTAAAAGAGTGACAAAGTCTCATATTACAGCTGCTAATACCCTAGCAAGGGCTGTGATTCCAATTGCAAATAGAAAATCAATCAATCTCACTACACGCTAGAAGTGTGGATAGTAAATTAAAACTAAAGACAAAAATCCGTGAAAAAAAAAAAGCAACGCCACTCATAAAATCTCCTGAAAAGAAACCTCTTGAAAAGGAAGATGTCAGTCAAATAGCTATAGCCAATTATGAGACACAGACTGAGACAACGAAATAATTAGATCCTCTAGATATGGCTTCTAGAGTTGATGATCATATAAATGAAAAACTATGAGATCTCAATTATTTTTGTGATATAAGAAAGAGTTGATAGAAATTTAATTATCGTCAACGATGAATTTGCCTCAACAGTAGCTCTTGCTATAATAAGAGAAAATATAGATCCATAATCTATAAGTATAATTGAATATTAGCTTAAATATGATTGATCATAATGGAATGAGGCAATTAAAGTAGAGCCAGACTCATTCTATCATTGACTATGAGAAAAATAATTCTCTTATTATGGAAATGATCATGTTTCAATACTTAATTAATATGGCAGTTAATGAAAGGCTTATTGTATGCCTTATGAAAGCAATAAGAGTCCCAGAATGACTAAGTATATCATAAATGAATGCACATTAAATATGTGATATATATTTCATCAAATTGCAAAAATCTATGCATGGATTAAAGCAATATAGACATGTGGTATGATTGTTTGAGTAAATTCTTATTGAAAGAAAGATATATGAATAATACACTATGTCTATTTGTATTCATAAAAGACCATAGAGTGGTATATGTTATTATTGCAGTGTAAGTTGATTTAAATATCAATGTGACTCCTAATGAACTCAAATAAGTATGTACCTATTTGAAAAGTGAGTTTGAGATGAAAAATTTAAAGGAAATGAAATTTTGTATCGACCTGCAGACCAATTATTAAGGAGTCCTAATACACCAATATACTTATGTGAAAAAGATATTTAAGCAATTTTTGCATGGATAAATCTTCTCCCTCAAGCACACCAATAGGTGGTCCACTCACTAGAAGTGAAGAGAGACCCTTTTAGACCTAAAGAAGATAATAAAGAGTTATTTGGTCTTAAAGTACCATATTTAAGTGCTATAGGGCACTCTTGTATCTTCCAAATTGCATCATGCCTGATATTGCATTTGCAAGAAAAAAAATTTCTAACTAGGTATAGCTCTGCACCTACAAAGAGATATTAGAGTGTTATAAAAAATTATATTCAATATACTATTAATATTATAATTCATATTTAAAATTAGTTTACATGTGAATATTGGTTATTTGCTTAGTTTCTATGGTGGTAGATTTTAGACTGGCTATGTATTCACTTATGATGGTATTGCAATTTTATAAAAGTTTTTATGGTCCTGAAGTACTTCACGTAATGATATGTTATAAGAGAATTATTCCTATATATAGAAATAGTGATATAAGAAAACTAGGATCAAAGATAGAGTACTATATAAGAAAACTATTCCTATATGTAGAAATAGTGATAGACATCTAATCATATCATACTACTTAAATATTATCATCAATATTATCACAATACTTTCCATTGGATGTCTATTATAAAAAATATGTTTCGTTAAAATCTTACTAAGAAAAAACCCTCTTGGATATCTATTACAAAAAATATGCCTCATTAAAAGCTTATTAAAAAAAATCCTATGAGAAAAAATCTTAGTGAAAGAAAAAAGTACATTATTCTTATGAAGATTTGCACCATAATATTATCTCATTAAAAACCTTATCAGGAAAACCCACTGGGACAAAACATAGGATAAGGGAAAAAGAGTATAGTGCACTAAAATCTCTCCCTTATGAATACATGATTTCTAACAAAGATTTCGTAACGAACACATGCCAATTTTGTTCACCAACTTTCTCAAATGTTGTTTTAGGGGGTGCCTTTATAAATAAATCTATCAAATTATCAAACCGTATGCTTAATGATATTTAAGTAATATCCACATATAATAATTTATTTATAATACTCCCCAAGGATATTACTTGCACTATAAATATGCCTTGTTAAAAACCTTGCTAGAAAACTTAGTGGGAAAAAATATAGCTAAGGAAAAGAGTACATTTCATACGCTATTTTATCATTGCACATATTATCTTATTAAAACTTTTATCTAAGAAAATCCTATGGGACAAAAACTTGATTAAGAAAAAATAGTACAATCATATACTAATTCGCTCTCCCTGATGAGGACAAATTTTAACACGATGTATACTAATCAATAAAACAATGCCGTTTAAATACCATGCTAGATAAAAACTTAGTACGTAAGCCTGTTAGGTTGTCACTCGAGCGAATTTGATAGATATCTCTTATGAAGCTTATGTATATATAAGAATTTGGGTGAAGTTTATATGTTTACTTCATCACCCTTGATATACTGACCTTTAGTTTATGCAATGCGAATTGCATTATTTTCAAAATGTTAGGAGAAATTAATTTTCTTTTTGATATGCTAAATGCGAAAGGGATAAATAAAGCAAATAAGAAGACACAATATTTACGTGGTTCAACAAATTTTGGCTACGTCCCCAGGACTACTGCAAAACTTTTACTATAGGGAGAAATTTATACAATGTTTGCAAACACTCATAACTCACAATTCTGACCCCAATTACACTCAAGAATTTTTTATCACTAAATTCTCTCTCAAAAAAAAAAAAAAACTCTTCTTTTTGTAAGCTTTTAACTAAGATTTCCTTTCTTAGTTTTGATTTTATTTTTTTTTCTTTTTTGGGATGATTTTGGAGAGAATACAATGCCTTAATTTATAGGTTTCTCCAAACTGTATCAACTACAAAATAATTAGCCATCCTATAATTATTAATGAATACAAACCATTCTTTAATTTAGTGAAACTAAATTAAGAATTCTCTAAATATAGAAAACTAGAATTTATTGGTGTTCATTTACTTAACAATCTCCCACTTGAAGACTGATTTTAATCTGTCTTCACACTTGGTTAGTGCAGTAGTCCATCTGCTTCTTTTTTACACTTACAAACCAACTGAAGCTGAACATAGCTTCAGTTTATCACTGGTCACAATTTTTGTAAGTATATCTGCAGGATTCTTATTTCCCAGAATCTTCTTAAACTCTAAGACTCCATCTTCTAAAGCTGATATGATGAAGTGATGCCATACTTGTATATGCTTTGTTCTAGCATGAAAAATTAGATTCCTTGCCAAGTGAATCGCACTTTGGCTATCATAATACAATACACCTTTTTCTTGTTTGTGACCCAGTTCCTCCAAGAAAGATTGTAACCATATCATTTCTTTGCAAGCTTTAGTCACGGCAACGTACTCTGCCTCAGTAGTTGAAAGTGCAACTATCTTCTACAACTTAGAAACCTAACTAACTGTCATACCTCTAAGAGTGTTCACATAACTAGTAGTACTTTTTCTACTGTCTAAATCACCAGCCATGTTAGCATCCACATAACCTTATAAGCCCAAACTTGTCCTTTTGAAACACAAAAATTTGTTTGTAGTACCTTTCAAATATCTGAGAATCCACTTTACTACTTCCCAGTGTTGTTTTCCTGGATTACTCACATATCGGCTTACAACTCCCACTGCGTGAGCTATATCTAGTCTAGTACAAACCATAGCATACATAAGGCTACCAATAGCAGATGCATAAGGTACCTTTTCCATGTGAGCTCATTCCTCCTCCATTGTGGGTAATTGATCTTTGGTTAGTTTAAAGTGACTAGCCAAAGGTATGCTCACGGGCTTTGCTCCATCCATGTTGAATCTGCAAAGCACCTTCTTTATGTATTCCTCTTGTGATAGCTTTAACATTCCATTCACTCTATCTTTAGAAATTCTCATCCTAAGGATTTATTTTGTAGCACCTAAATCCTTCATTGAGAATGCTTTTGACAATTCTTTCTTGAGCTTGTTAATTTCCTTCATGCAAGCTCTAACAATTAACATGTCATCTACATAAAGAAGTAGAATGATATAAGAATTTTCAACCTCTTCACATAACAGCAATGATCTGCTTGGCACCTCAAGTAACCATTGTTACTCATAAATCCATCAAACTTCTTGTACCACTGTCTTGGAGCCTGTTTGAGGCCATACAAGCTCTTCTGAAGTTTGCACACCATTTTCTCCTTTCCTTGTACTTCTAAACCTTGTGGCTGCATCATGTAAATTTCTTCTTCCAAATCTCCATAAAGAAAAGCCGTCTTAACATCTAGTTGTTCTAGATTTAGATCTTCCGTAGCCACTAACCCAAGTATTGTTCTTACTATGGTTATTTTAACCACCGAAGAGAAAATCTCAATGTAGTCGATGCCTTCTTTCTGTTGAAGACCTTTCACAACAAGCCTTGCCTTATATCTCTTGCAACCATCATGCTCTTCTTTTATTTGGTAAACCCACTTGTTGTGTAGTGCCTTCTTTCCTTCAGCTAGTTCAGTCAACTCCCATGTTTGATTAGATAACAATGACTACATCTCATCTTTCATGGCTAACTCCCACTTACTGACTCATTGTCTTCCACAACTTCTTCAAAACTCTCTGGCTCACCTTTATCAATTAACAAAATATAATACAGTGAAGGAGAATATCTTTATGGTGGTCAGATAGTTCTAGAGGATCTTCAAAGTTCAATTACTGGAGTTTGTGGATCCACCTCAAGGGTTACAACTTCTTGATTTTGCTGAACATTATTCTTCATCTCATCTACTGGAAAGTTGTTCAATGGTACTTCATCTGCCTTCTTAATGTTTGGACATACACCATTAGCTCCAGTGCTCAACCTGTCCTTGTACAACACATCTTCATTGAAGATAACATCTTTACTCCTAATGATCTTCCAATTTTGGTCATCCCAAAAATGATAACCAAATTCATCGTTACCATAACAGATAAAGTAGCACTTCTTAGATTTTAGATCAAGCTTATTCTGACTTGCAGGATTGATATGGATGTAGGATAAACAGCCAAAAACTTTTAAGAAGGATAGTTTTACCTCTTTACCACTCCAAACCTCTTTTGGTATTTTATAATCAAGAGGTGTTGAGGGCCCTTTATTGATAAGAAATGTTGCCGTATTAATTGCTTTAGCCCAAAACATTTTTGGTAACCCAGCGTGTAACCTCATGCTTCTAGCACATTCATTCAAAATTCTGTTCATCCTTCTAGCTATACCATTTTGCTATGGTTTTCCTGGAATGGTTTTCTCCATCTTGATCTCGTTCAATGCACAATACTTCTTGAACTCGTCATCCTCACATTCTCCTCCATTATCAGACCGCAATCGCTTCACTTTTAGATTGGTCTCATTTTCCACCATGGCTTTCCACTTCTTAAAGGTATCAGAGACATCAGATTTATTTTTTAGAAAATAAACCCATACCTTTCTGCTCAAATCGTTGATGAAAGTGATGTAATATCTTGAACCTCCAAGGGATGTTACCGGAGATGGTCCCTATTGTGAGGTCTCGCTCGAGCACCGGCTTGGTCCGCTAGAGGGAATTAGGATGCTCATTCGGGTTTAGACTCACGATGGAACCCTCGGGTTCGGATCGGTTGATTTTGAAAATGATTTTGGGAGTTGCCACCCTAATTTATTTTAAATGGGAAAAATTAAGGAAAAACTCAGTTGACTCCAATTTATTAATTTTGCAATTAATTTACCCAAAGATAAAAATCACTAACCTCGAACCAAGTTGAGTTCGGGGACTAAGTTTTTATTTTTAAATAATCTAAATTTGGCTCTTAAGTTTAATTTGTCTTGAAAATTGATTTCATGAATGACAGTTATAAGATGATATTAAAGAAAATGTATGAGTATGACAAAACATGAATTCATGGTAAAAACAAAACATTCACAAATCAATTAAAAAAAAAAAAGGAAAAAGAGATTGATAGAGATTTAGATTTGAGGTTTGGATTTAGATTCCAAACGTGCCTATGTACCATATTGAATGGGGATCAAAACCCATGTAGTTCGTTCCATGATTAAGTGGAGGGGTTTAGAGGTTGATCAGATTGATTGATTTAATTTGAGTTTGAGAGGAAAAGACTGATACCTTAACTTTTGGTAGGTGGAGGGTTTTACTAGACCGAAGTTCCGTTTTATCAAGACCGAGTGATTGGAAGATTAATTAATTAATTAATTAATTAATATGATGAAAAGGATGGATGGATTAATTAATTAAAAAGAATAATTAATTAATTTAGATGAAAAGTGGATTAAGAAAAAGGATTAATTTGATTTTGAAAAAAAATAATTAATTAATTAAAAGGATTAATTAATTAATTTGGGTGAAAGGTGGATTAAGAAAAATGATTAATTTGATTTTGGAAAAAAAAGTGATTAATTAATTAATTAAAAAGATTAATTAATTAATTAATTTTAATTTAAAAAAAAGAGTTTTAGTTAATTAAAAAGATTAATTAACTTGGTTAGGGTGAGATAATTAATTAATTAAAAAGATTAATTAATTAATTAGAGAGTGGTTGGAGGAAGAAGAAGAGAAGAATTAGTAGATAACTATCAATACTAATTCAAGAGATGTGTTGGAATGAAGGATGAAGGGGGGTATTTATAGGAAAAATGGGTGAGATAGTTTAGAAAGTGGAAAAGTGAAAAGACCAAAATGGTAGAGCTAGAAAAAAGCTGAAAAATCATATTGGGGGGTATTTTGGGGACTACAGGCGGGCAATCTAGACGGCGCCACCAGAGGCCTGGGCGGCGCCATCAGGCCTCTGGGCGGCACGCTGCCAGTAGGGCCAACGGCGCATTCTAGGCTAGATCTAGTGCCACCAGTGCCTTGATAGGCGTGCCGACTGAAATTTTGCTTCTTTTGTTCGGCCAGATTTTTAGACTTTTGGATCAGTTTTTGGGAGTTTTAGAGCTCAGAAAATTAATCGGTCAGTGTCGATAGGTTCAAAATTAATTTTAAAATATTTGAGCAGTCACTTAGGTAGAAAATCTAGTTAGATTCAAAAAAATATAATCCGATATAGAAAGTTCAATCATGGTAGGAAAAGTACCAGTGTTTGAAAAATTAAGTATTCTCGTACTAAAGTGACTACAAGTCCCTTTTTAGCTCTAGGGGTGCTGCCCCCTTGACCTTTGCCCACTAACCGGCTAGCGGGATTGCCATGCTGGCTCTACATAGCTTGCTAAACTTAGTAGGTGTCAAGCTGTGGCCAAATGATGAAGTGTAAAATTAATGGCTCACAGCTGCCCCCTCATCAAAATTGACTTTGAATAAAAGGTAATTCTGATGATAGTGAACATTGGAAAAAAAAGGTGCCACGTCAGATTCTGGGCTTGTGTATTCTTATTAGGTCCTTTTGGAAGAGGCCCTCTAAGATAAATAAGATTTTATCAATGGCTATTTGTTCGGCCTTGACGTTGGATGCGAGAATGGTCTTGGTGAATTACAATTAAGGCTATTTGTTCGACCCTAATGTTTGAAAATAAAGAAGGTTTGGTAAATTTTAATCAAGGCTATCTGTTTGCAAGGTTCTTACAAGATTTTAGTTGTGCCAAAGAAACTTGGGCTTCTGAATGTGAGGGGTTAGGCCTTTCAGAAGGCTCAAAAGAACTTTACTAGGAGTAAAGGGACTCTGAAAGTCACACTTCGTTGATTAGATATGAAAAGGTATCATTTAGCCTCAAAGAGACATTGGTCAACTTTAGGAGTTGTCGGTTAGTTTGGAGGGAGTATCGGTAAGCTTTAGGAGATGTTAGTGAGGCTATTGGCTCAGCTTATGCATGATGGTGCATGATTGCAGATGATTGCATAGATGTTGGTGCACAAATGATGCATGCATGTTGCATGATTTATGATAATGCCTGTAATGAATGGTTGCATGGAAGCATGAGGGTAGATTCACGCATTTATAGACTGAGAAACAAGACAAAGCTGAGGAATTCAACTTAGGTTGGTATGAGATGGTTGCCATGGTGGTATTACGAGGAGTTTGAGAGGTTGCTTTAGATTTTGAAATCTGGTGGTCCGTGATTTCTGTTTTGGTGTTGTTGAGGAGAAGTTGTGCCTATTCTAAGAAGATAGGGAACATGGCTTGGCTATGAATCAAAGGCAACTTTGGTGGTGCCAGAGTTCAAAGTCTGGCATTTTTTTTGAATTTTTAAGAGTTTTTGACTTGCCTTAGGGTGTTGCAAGTTAGATGATCATTGGTGATAGTTAAATGAATTTGACCACTGTGATTAAAAAGTTCCATGATTTCGGTGCAGAGGCTTAATAAGAGGGCCTTGATTTTCTGTTTGAGTGTGAGTTACGGGTTTATTAGGCCATGCTAGTAGAGACACTGATGATAGATGAACTATCTTGCTAGTTATTCACCAAGTGAGAAAATTTATCTATTCTTACCCTTTCTATTAGGGGTGCCTTGTGGATGTCTGTTTTAGGTTTTAGGTTATCTTGAAAGTATGGCTGATGGATCATTTTCAGGTGATGGCCATTGCTTTTCAGTCCATACATGCCTTACTGAGACTCAGTAAGAGGTTGGATAAGATGGTTGCTTGTAATTTGCCCCCAGAGGATATATTTAGCACTGCCAATAGTAAAGGATTTGATCTTTCATGAACGGGGGCCATAGGTGTCTAGTAGTTTGCCTGTTGGGCTTGGTTTAAATGATTTTCCACTAGAGGATAAGGGTCTTGAGGTAGATGGAGCAGACTCAGGATGTGCCCCCAGCTTTCCTTTCTTGGAGTCTACACAGATCATAGCTTCTATTGCTAGAGCTATCAGGTGATGGCTAGTTGAGGAGTTTTCATGCTGTTCATTTTGGGATTTCACTTAGGACCATAGAGAGATATGACAGGTGGCTGATAAAGGTGATTTGGCCAATTGAAAAAAGAGTACCAGGTTGTCCTGCTGAGGGTGACATAGTTGAGGAAGGATGGGCTACAAGAGAAGCCATTGGTGGAGCGAGGACTGTAACATAGACAGAAGAGTGACTTAATCTTTGAAGGAGACTCGGGGATCTACTAAAAGTCCAACATTATAGGATATAATAGTGCCTTAAAAAAAAAAGAAGATTGCGATAGACTTTAACTCCAATGAGGACACGAGAAATTTGCATCTTATGAAGTAAAGGAGGATTGGCTAGACCATGACTTCAGACATAACCCTTTTTCCCTTTTTTTTTTAAATAATTACAGGTTGACAGGATTACATGAAACAGGATAAGCTATAGATGACAATGAAAGGGCTATCCTTTACGATGGGTTTACATTTTGTAAGATTTGATCATCACTAAATGAGACATCCTTTATTTTTGCTCTAATTTTTGCCTAAGCCACCCTTTCAGGTTTTCAACTTAGCGAGCATTTTTTTTAGGCAAAAGAATCAATTGAATGATGTACTAGGCACAAAGAAAATGAGAATGTAATGCAAACAAAATATTTTGTATTATGATTTGGACCGTACCCGAGTTGGGCTGCCTATGTATCCCTTACATCACTTTTCTATCGGTTATTTCTTTTAGGGAGAATCAAGTCCACGTAGTTCTGATTACATATGCATGAGAAATAAAAAATGAAATGCAGATATCATCTTTGGATGATGCATTCTTTCAGATGATCTAGTTTGCCAGGATGGGAGAATTTGCTTCTATCCACGTCTGTGAAGATGGTGCCTCTATCTGATAGAATCTTCTTGAGCTTGCACTATCCAGCCCAATTTAGTTTGAACTTCCTTTTGGATCATGAATAAGGGCCAAAATTGGATTTCCTTCTTGCAAACCCTTATCTCTCATCTTTTAGTTGAAGTGCTCGGTTAATCTCCATCGATAATCATGATCTTCATTCTCCACAGCTCCTCCTTGACAAGTTTCTTATGTAGGTTGGGATCTCATGAACTGTGATACTTAGATCATCCCTATCTTGTTTTGTACAGAACAGCTCATGAGCTTTTATACCACTACCATGCAAATGCAATGTATATGATTTTGGATTTTTTTTGTGCTATAATTGATTGATCCTTTTACCTTTTTCATCATTTTTTTTGTTTTTTTTTTCTTTTTAAGATGTCCCATTTAAAGATGAATCGAAAAAAATTAAAGCAAATCAGAAAGTTTAAACTTTTTATTACTGATAAAAGTCCCATCATGAGTACATTAAAGGATAAGCCTAGAAGGCGAAATACAAACTCAGAAGGATAAGACCTGATAGACTCAAAAAGAAAAATTTGATAGAAAACAAACTTAAAAGACTCTGACGTAGACTCGGAGGACTTGGATAGAGGCACAGCAGTGCTGGCACTCTTCAAAATACCAATTATGGGGTGAGGTTTGAGACGGTCTCGATGGTTTAGAAAAGGATTGATGGTGCTGCTAGACTTTGGGTTTGGGAGCAATGATATCTCCGCTGTCAATGAGGTCTTGAATTTTGTGCTTCAGAACATTGCATGCATCAGTTTTATGCCCTGGCTCTTGATGATAATCACAATGCTCATTAGCATTATAACCCTTGGGCAAGGGGTTTGGAGGAGGTCGTGATTCTAAGGGTTTAACCAGATTGACCTCTAAGGCTTTCTTATAAATGATGCTAAGGGGCATGCCCAGCTCAAGAAAGTCCTCCTTGCTTCTAACTTTATCGACTGGTGACAAGACACAACATTTACCTCTCCCTCTCTTTGGGTGGTGTTGGTGGTGTTCTTGTGGTACCTAGAGGATTCATCCTTAATTCGTCCTGATTGAATCAAATCCTCGATCTTGGTGGCAGTGGCAATGAGAGCTTTGAAGTTAGGGAGGTACTGTGTTTGCAGATGCGGTTGACATTGAGGGAGGAGGTTTTTGACGATGATGTCAATTTGCTTTACTTCAGATGGACGGTTTACCATTTGAGCTAGTTTTGTCCTCTATCTTGTAAGGAATGCGGTGAAGGATTCTCTTGGCTCTTGTTTGGTGGTTTTCAAATCTCGATGGGTGACATCCACCTCAATGTTGTAGTGGTATTGCTTGACAAGTGCATTACATATGTCATCCTAAGTCTTCTTGTGATTTTTGTCGAGATCTAGTAACCACTTAATAGCAGCTCCAGTCAAGGTTTGTTGGAATAACTAAGCAAGGAGCTCGTCATCCACACCGAAAGGTCTCATGGCACCCACATACATCTTGAGATGAGTTTTGGGACATGTGGTGCCATTAAACTTGTCCATAACCGTCATTTTAAATTTTGGTGGAACTCGTGCATTTGGGAAGAGAGCTAAAGAGTCAACATCTATCATGTCCTCATGCTTTTTGACATTCTTGAGCATTTTTTCCATGACCTCAACTTTCTCTATCAATTTCTTAGCTTCGAGAAAGCTAGAGAAATCTCCACTTTGAAAATGATTCGTAGTAGGAGAGGGAGCGATTGTGTTTAAGTCTATGGTAAGAGAGGTTAGAGTCTTAGGTACTTTCCCTTTATTGGTGAGATCGATAATGAGAGGAGTAAAAGTAGGGGCATGGCTAGTCTTGACTTAGATAGATGCAGGCTCAACACGAGTAGGAGGGGGAGTGATAGTGGCATTGGTCATTTCCTTGACCTTATTGATGATGGACTGGCGTTGGGAGTTGAGGGCATCAGTAAAGATGGTAGACTAGGCATTGAGAGCATTAGTGAAAGTTTCAGCTTGGGTCTGAAGAGCGATGGTGAGTACAGCTTGAAAAGTTTCCTTTTGTTTCTTGAGGAGGCTAGCGAAGAAAGCGCTCTTAGCGTCTTGATCGAAGTTGAAGGTATTGGCCATTGATACCTTGAAACAAAAAACAGACAGAAAAAATGGGTAAGAAAACAAAATTATGAAGGAAAGATGGCATGAATGTGAAGGTGTGTCAAGAAAAGGATTCCTTCCACACGGTTGGTCACCGAGTTTATATGTTGATAGGGTGAGCATGTGAGGTGTTTTGAGGCAATGGATCATCGGTTTGGGTCTTTAAGGTGTTTGAGGGTTTACCTTATTGAGCCTCTCATGTTATGTATGCATGATAATGTCGTGATGCATGTCGAAAAAGATGAACATGCAAGAGTATCGATTATTACGGTACATGGAACCTAAGGTCAAAGCCTAGGGTGACTATATGCACAAGGGTGAAGGGTGGTTTGATTTAAGGGTCTCCGTCCCACTAGAACATCGATATACCTAACCACATGTGAGGCAAAGAGCCTTGCATGGGTCTAATAGTATTGATTGCTCGTTACATCACCGAAATGATTAAGGATTCGTCGCAGGGTGGAATGCTTTTGCTATCTCCCAATATACTCAAAGAGAGTTGTTGAGCTAATGCTAATTGCCATCCAAAAGTTTTCCTAAAGCTAAAGTTAGGCAAGGAGCCTTTATTATACAAAGTGATGCATGAAAGTCAAATTATACTTAATGAACCAAATAGAGATTAAAAAATTTTTCCTTAACAATAGGAATCCTCTTATTTTCCTTTTTTTTTTTTTTAAAAAAAGGGTGGCAACTAGTCCCCAGTGGAGTCGCCAGCTGTGAGACCTCGCTCGAGCACCGGCCTGGTCCGTTAGAGGGAATTGGGATGCTTATTCGGGTTTAGACTCACGATAGAACCCTCGGGTTCGGATAGATTGATTTTGAAAATGATTTTGGGAGTCACCATCCTAATTTATTTTAAATGGAAAAAATTAGGAAAAGACCCATTGACTCTAATTTATTAATTTTGCAATTAATTTACCCAAGGATAAAAATCACTAATCTTGAACTAGGTTGAGTTTGGAAACTAGGTTTTTGGTTTTAAATAATCTAAATTTAACTCTTAAGTTTAATTGACTTAAAAATTTATTTTATGAATGACATTTATAAGATGATATTAAAGAAAATGCATGAATATGACAAAACATGAATGCATGGTGAAAATAAAACATTCACAAATGAATTAAAAAAAAAAGAAAAAAGAGATTGATAGAGATTTAGATTTGACGTTTGGATTTAGATTCTAAACGTGCCTACGAACCCTATTGAATGGGGATCAAAACCCACGTAGTTCATTCCACAATTAAGTGGAGAGATTTAGAGGTTAATCAGATTGATTGATTTGATCTGGGTTTGAGAGGAAAAGGCTGATACCTTGACTTTTGATGGGTGGAGGGTTTTACCCGACTGAAATTTCATTTTATCGGGATCGGGTGATTGGATAGATTGAAAAATTAATTAATTAATATGATGAAAAGGATGGATGGATTAATTAATTAAAAAGATTAATTAATTAATTTGGATGAAAAGTAGATTAAAAAAAAGGATTAATTTGATTTAAAAAAAATGATTAATTAATTAAAAGGATTAATTAATTAATTTGGATGAAAGGTGGATTAAGAAAAATGATTAATTTGATTTTGGAAAAAAAATGATTATTTAATTAATTAAAAAGATTAATTAATTAATTAATTTTAATTTAAAAAAAAGAGTTTTAGTTAATTAAAAAGATTAATTAACTTGGTTAGGGTGAGATAATTAATTAATTAAAAAGATTAATTAATTAATTAGAGAGTGGTTGGAGGAAGAAGAAGAGATGAATTAGTAAATAACCATCAATACTAATTTAAGAGATGTATTGGAATGAAGGATGAAGGGGGGTATTTATAGGAAAAGTGGGTGAGGTTAGTTTAGGAAGTGGAAAAGTGAAAAAACCAAAAGGGTAAAGCTAGAAAAAAGCTGAAAAATCATATTGGAGAGTATTTTGGGGACTGCAGGCGGGCAGTCTGGGTGGCGCCATCGGAGGCTTGGGCAACACCACTGGGCCTCTGGGTGGCGCAGTCGGCCAGTTGGGCAGCGCTCCACTGGCAGGGGCAACGGTGCCGCCTAGGCTAGATCTGGCGCCACTAGTGCCTTGATAGGCGCACCAACCGAAATTCTACTTCTCTGTTCGGCCAGATTTTCGGACTTTCGAATAAGTTTTTGGGAGTTCTAGAGCTGAGGAAATTAATCGGTCAATGTCGATAGGTTCAAAATTAATTTTAGAATATTTAAGCAGTCAGTTAGGTAGAAAATTTGGTCAGTTTTGAAAAAATATTATCTAATATAGAAGGTCCAGTCAGGGTAGGAAAAGTATCAGTGTTTGAAAAATTAAGTATTCTCATACTAAAGTGACTGCAAGTCCATTTTTAACTTTGGAGGTGCTGCCCCCTTGACCCCTGCCTACTAACTGGCTAGCGGGACTACGGTGCTGGCTCTGTATAGCTCGCTAAACTTAGCAAGTGTCAAGTTGCGGCCAAATGATGAGGTGTAAAATTAAAGGTTCACACCCATACATCTGTATGAACCAGCTCTAACTTTATTGAACACGGTTCTCTTGCGCCTTTTGAAAAACTTACTCTTTTCTGCTTGCCAAAGATATAACTTTCACAAAGACTATGCTCAATTGTCTTTAGCTCTGGTAACTTTCCTTTTGATAGCATCACCTTCATTCCCTTTTCGCTCATATGTCCACGTCGATAATGCCATAGACTTGAATTAACGCCATCATCTACATTCGCTACCATATTTCCACAACTGGAAGTCATATAAAGAGTTCCAGTTTTGTTTCCTTGAGCAACAACCATAGCTCCTTTGTTAACATTCCATGAGCCACCAGTAAAGGATACACTATATCCTTCATCGTCAAGCTGTCCTACTGAGATAAGGTTCTGCATTAGGCCTGGTACATGCCTTACTTTCTGGATTTTCCGTACTGATCCATTTGACATCTTTAGTTGAATGTCTCCCATACCAACTATTTCTAGAGGTTCTCCATCAGCTAGATACACCTTACTAAAATTACCAATAACATAATTCTGCATAATTTCTCAGTGTGCAGTGGTATGAAATGAGGATCTTGAGTCTAAGACCCAAGAATCAATTGGACTATTAACAAATAATAGTAAAGCTTCTTGTACTTCCTCAGTCACAACATTGGCATTGTGTGAGTTATCTTTCTTCTTTGGTGCTCTACAGTTTTTCTTTAAGTGGGCATTCCTACCACAGTTCAGCATTCAAATTTTCTTCCAAATCTGGACTTGTCTCTACCATTTTTTGACCTAGACCTTCCACGACTTTGGTTAGAATTCCTATCATTGTTCCTATCCCTGTTCTCGAGATTTAGGGCAGAACTCATCAATGTTCCTTCACTAGAATCTACTCTTCATACTTCTTCAGTGAGAACTCAATCTCTGACATCATTGAATTGCAGCTTCCCTTTGCCAACAGAATTGCTAACCGCCACTCTTATAGGTTCCCAACTATTTGGTAAAGACACTAGAAGCATGAGAGCATGAATCTCATCATCAAAATTAATTTCAACAGACATCAATTGTGAGACGATCGTGTTGAATTCGTTGATGTATGCTGTTACTGAAGAATCTTCTCCCATCTTTAAATTAAACAACTTCTTCATTAAATGAACTTTGTTGTTTGCCGACGGTTTCTCATACATATCTGACAGATGCTCATCATCTCCATTGTGGTCTTTGCCTCTGCTACATTATGAGCAACATTCCTTGTTAGCGTCAATCGGATTACACCTAACACCTGTTGATCAAGGACTTTCCAATATTCGTCCTCCATTTTATCTAGTTTCTCCTCTGATAGGGGTTAATGCAATTTCTTGCTATGCAGATAGTCTCTAATCTATAGTATCCAAAATTAGAAATTTGAATCGTCAAATTTGCTGATACTGGGTCCCGATCCATCTTCTCCAACCACCACTTCTAACTTTTGAATTTCTGTAAAAAATTCTTGAGTGTAATTGGGGTTAGAATTGTGAGTTGTGAGTGTTTGCAAACATAAATTTCTCCCTATAGTAAAAGTTTTGTAGTAGCCCCATGGACATAGCCAAAATTTGGTGAACCACATAAATATTGTATCTTCTTGTTTGCTTTATTTATCGCTTTTGCATTTAGCGTATCAAAAAGAAAATTAATTTCTCCTAACAACTGGTATCAGAAATGCTCTAAAAAAACTCTTCTTTCTTTAAGCTTTTAACTAAGATTTCCTTTCTTAGTTTTGATTTTGATTTTTTTTCTTTTTCGGGATGATTTTGGAGAGAATACAATGCCTTAATTTATAGGTTTCTCCAAACTGTATCAACCACAAAATAATGAGCCATCCTATAATTATTAATGAATACAAACCATTCTTTAATTTAGTGAAACTAAATTAAGAATTCTCTAAATATAGAAAACTAGAATTTATTGGTGTTCATTTACTTAACACAAAATAGAATGGAAGTATCTTTAGTGAGGTACTTCAAGACCATAAAAGCCTTTATAAAATTGCAGTAGCACCATAAGTAAACACGTAGCTAGTCTAAAATCTATCATTATGAAGATCAGGCAAATAACTAATATTTGCATATAGACTAATTTCAAATATAAATCAAAATATGATCATAATATAAATAGTATATTGAATATAACTTTTTACACCACTCTAATATCTCTTAGTAGGTGTAGAGCTATACCTAGTTAGGAATTTTTTCTTATAAATGCAATATCAAACCTGATGCAATTTGCAAGATACATGAATGCTCCTATGGCACTTATATAATTTACTTTATGACTAAATAGCTCTTTGTTATCTTCTTTAGATCTAAAAGGGTACCTCTTCACTTCAGGACCACTACTGGTATGTTTAAGAGAAAAGATTTATCTATACAAAATTACTTATGTATATTTTCCACATGAGTAGACTGGTGTATTAGGACTCCTCGATAATCAGTCTACAGGCTGATACAAATTTTCATTTCTTTTAAATTTTTCATCTCGAACTCACTCTTCAAATAGGTACATACTTCTTTGAGTTCTTTAAGAGTCACACTGATATTTAAATCATCAACTTATACTACAATAATAACATTTACCATTCTATAGTCTTTTATGAATATAAATGGACATAATGTTCAATAAGAATTTACTTAAATAATTATACCACATGTCTATATTGCTTTAATCCATACAATGATTTTTGCAATTGGATGAAATATATGTCACATATTTAATGTACATTTATTTATGATATCTTTAGTCATTATGGGACTCTTATATAAATATCGCTTTCATATATTAAGCCTTTCTTTAATTGTCATACTAATTAAGTTTCGGAACATGAACATTTCTATAAGAGAATTATTTTTCTCATAGTTAATGATAGAGCGAGTCTAACTCTGCTTTAATGGCCTCTTTCCATGATGATCAATCAAGTTTATGTTAATATTTAGTTATACTTATAGATTTTGAATCCAGATTTTCTCTTGAAATAGTAAGAGCTACTATTGAGGCAAATTCATCGTCGACAATAATTGAATTTCTATCAACTCTTTCTCTTATATCACAAAAATAATTGAGATATCATAGTTTTCATTTATATGATAATCAACTCTAGAAGCTATATCTAGAGGATTTAATTATTCCGTTGTCTCAGTCTGTGTCTCATAATTTGCTATAGCTTTTTGACTGAGATCTTCCTCTTTAAGAGGTTTCTTTTCAGGAGATTTTATGAGTAACACTACTTTTCTATTCCGCAGATTTTTATCTTTAGTTCCAATTTACTATCCACGCTTCTAGCGTGTAGAGAGATTGATTTTCTATTTGCAATTGGAATCACAACCCTTGCTAGGATATTAGCAGCTGTAATATGAGACTTTGTCACTCTTTTAGCATCTATAAATGCATTTGGTAGTTAAGTTGCAATTTGTTGCAATTATGTTATTTTCTAAACTTCTAGTTCACTCTAACTCATGCATGGATCAAAATTATTTAAAGGGTTTTTCTTCCAATAAATTTCTCGATATTTTTTAGCACTGCAGGTTCTTTTCCTCCCCTCTAATATCGAGAAATGTGCCTTATCAAAATAAATTCTTAATCTCTTTTATAGACCTATTTTCACACATTGAGATAGTAATATTAATATATTCATGGCACAACTAAAAATTTGTGGCTCATATCCTTGTACAAGTTTCAAAGGAGAGTATGCCTAATATACATAATTGCATTCATGCCAAACTTTCAGGGTTTAATTATTAGACTATAAGTTCAACGCTTGAACTGTAGGTTTAACGCAATATATTGTGCATATATATTGTGGATAAAACAATAATGAAATAACTCATTATAATGTATAACTTGTAAAATCCTTACAAATTACTTCTTTAGGGAGTTTGTATAAAATCACCACTATTAAGTTGTTACTCTTTCAGAGTTCTCATGATATATTAAATAATTTATAGCATTCACTTTAGGGAATACAATTGTACTAGTGAGCATTATTTGATGATTTCTCATTAGCAATTATTTTTTGCAACCATTAGAAGACCAATAATATTTGTAAATTTTTTTGCTTTTTATACTGTTACTGCAGGAGCATGTCATATTCAAGTTTACCTAAATTACCCATCTTAAATATTTTTAATCATGCTCAGAGTTGATATTTCCAAAAAAAAAAAAAAAATTAATTCGACTATAGGTTACAACTTGCCATGACATTATTTTTCACATTATTTAACCATGGACAGATAATGTACTTTATGCCTCCTCAATTTATTCTGTGCAAATCATGTTACTTGTATTACTATACACTAGAAAATCAAGTATCTTCACCTAACCTTTAAAATACAAAGGCTTGGACAAATGGAATACTATGTTCATTATTAAAGTAAGCCAAGAAAAAGACAATATTACCATTTACTTTACCTCCAAAGGAACCTTCACAGAAAGGTAGAATAGGCACCATAGCCCTATCTTTGAGTTAGAAATATGCCATCCTCATGATGATGCATGTTCGCACATTAATCACAGGTATTTGAAAAAGATTAGAGAATAAAACACCATCAAGTCGAGTGAACAACTAACACTATATGTCCTTCAAAAATCAAAACACCAACTTGAGTGATTAATATTATGGGTATAAAAAGCATATTAAAAATAAATATCTAAATATTTAAAATGAATCCTTTATGAGTATACTAAAAAGAATAATTTCTAAATATAAATTTAATAATCAAATATCATGATAAAATTATTATCAAAATAATAATTATATACCATGAAGCATATATAAGTGATGAAGATAAATTAATTTCTAGCATATAAGTATACATAAGATAAGATGAAATTATCAAATCAATTCAATACCAAGTTACCAACAATACATAGTCAATCTATTCAATATGATATACAGCAAGAGAAATAGTCATTGGATATAATCTCAAAAAAATAGCCACTGTGATAAAACAAAAATTAAACTTATTTGTCATAAATGAAATTCATTTGGTTTGCAAGAAAATGAAAATTAAATTTGTTAGTTCAATATATCAATAGTTGATTTCATGGTATTGCTATAACCAATTACCTATCCATATGTACTCATAATTTGGAAAGTAACATAAATAATTATGCCAAAATCACCAACTATACTTTCCAAATAAGCTTGAGAACAACAATGGGAAAATCATAAATTCAAATAAATACAATCATCATAGAGATATTCATTAATAGATGCTTAAAATATCAAAACGCAACACATCATTAAAATCATAAAAGGACCAAAATCCAATGACCAATTTATGTGGTGATATACATACTAAATAATATATATATATATATATATATATATATATATATATATATATATATATATATATATATATATATATATATATATATATATATATTATGATACGGAGATTGCCTTCTTCAATGAATTTTATAAAACTAAGCATATTATTATTGAATATAATCAAATGACAATTTAATAGCCATGTGGTCAAAAGGTATTCTCATCAACCTTAAATCGGCGTGCCAGTACTTGAGGGCCTTATCGGAAGATGAAGACTTGTCTTTTCTAATTATTTTTCTTATTTTATTATTTTTTTATAGCCACGATCTTATTTTATAATAAAATTAATCTTTTAAAAACTTATAGATAATGTAATTAATTTTTCAAGAATATAAAATAAATTTTTAATAAATCAATATATTTGTTTCTTAATTATTTAAGATATATAATTTTTCAGAATCATAAAATACAAATTTTTCAGAAATTTATATTTATTAATTTATTTTGATTAGTTTTTTAGAAATTGTAAAAAATATCAGTTTTTCAAAAATTATATAAATACTAATTTTTTAAAAACTGTAGATAATACTAGTTTTTCAAAAACTATAATTATTATTAATTTTTCATAAACTATAATTTAAAATATAATATTAATTCTTCAAAAACTAAAATTTAATTAATTAATCATAAAATAGTATAACAAATCTTTATAAATCTTAAAAAAAAAAAAAAGATTTGGTATTCTCTTAAAAAAAATTGCTATTTGTATACAATTTGCTATAACCTCTTCAATTTTTTATTTCTACAAAAATGTATTTTATGAAAGTATCTGTATATAAATAAGTCTCATATGAATAAGATGACAGGTAAATAAATTAGCGATATGTCATATACAACTAGATCCTAAGGTATTTGAACAATGTAATTTTATTATATTATTGGAGATGCTAACCTATAATCACAATTGCAAGATGATCATACTCATCAACTTATCCATATTTATAACGTTATATTCAAATACCTAAGCCGAATCAAGACCCAAGCTAATAATAATATATTACATTAATTACTCGAATATTGAATTATTAGGATTCTAAATTCATGAATTTACTAAATAAATTTAGAACATCATAATTAAACAAATAGCATATTAAATTTTTATTAATTATTGTTTACCATAAATTTTGAATCTTATTTCTTTAAATTTTTCGCCTTAACTAGGTTGGAGCAAACCATAAGCTATCCAAAATTATGAACAATATTGTAAAACGATTCGTGCTGATAACGTGTTATAAAATAAAAAATAATTATAGAAAATAGAGAAAAAAGAAAATAGAAAAGAGCATAAATTTCTATGTATTATTTCATTGATTATAGCAGCTATTTATAGGAATAAAAAGTTACAGAGATAAGATCAAAGATAGAGTCCTACATAAGAAAACTATTTTTATATAAGAAAACTATTCTTATATAAGAAAACTATCTATGAAAATAGTGATAGACATCCAATCATATCGTACTACTTAAATGTTATTATCAATATTATCACAACAATATTGAGTTATTTGGTTTTTATCATTGAATATATTTTTTACAAAGCAGAGATTTTTTGTTTTCTCACAGGGGAAATTATTTTCTAGTTAAGCTACTTTTTGAAAACTATATTTTCTGAGAAATAAGTCATTTCTATCAAATAACACTTAAAAATAAATTGTGATTCCTATTTTGATAGGTTTTTTTTTTTTTTTTTTTTTGGGGATAGGTCACTTTTAATTTGCAAAAAATTTAATTTTTTCGGTTAATATCATTAATTTTAATGTAGTGCACAATAATCTAAATATTAGTAAATTTGTCAACACATTCATAATTTCATTTTAGAGCCAAATCACTTGAACATCTTAAATTTTTCGATTTTTCATCCAACTAAATTTCATTAATTTATGAAAATGGATTGAATGAAACCCAAATTAACGCTAAAAATTAGTGGGATAACCAATGGTTCTCAGACCAATTTTTATGCGCACATTAATTACCGCCATTTTACATTAGCTGATACAAAAAAAAAATCCCGCTAATGTAGCTAAAATTTTAAACCATTCAGCCCAATATTTTTGCCAAATTTTGCTTGACGTTTAACCTCCTGTTTGTGCTAAAAATAAAGGAGCAATAACGAAAAAGCTCAACATTTATATATGGGTTGGGCCAAAAGAAAATTAATTAATTAATTATTGAATTAAACGTTAATGCAATGGACAGTTGATGAATAACTAAAGAATTAAGGAAATGGAGCATGATTTGAGAGTTGAGAGATTCAAGGGAGTGAAAATGGGAACGACATCCTCGACATTAACAGGCAAATTAATGGTTTAATGGGCAATTACAAGAGTAAGCTCTAAAAGAAAGAAGCTAAGAAAGGCAAGGGATAGAGACAATCACTCAACAAAACTATCCAATACACAGAGCAAATTCAACAGCAAAATCTCAACTCTACAGCAAATTTCTTTAAGCATTTATTATTCATTTGAGTTCATGTTTATTTTTGTCAATACTTCTCATTTAATTTCCAAGTATTTACAATTTCAATTCCCTTCACTTGCTGAATAGCATCAATTTTAATTTATGCATTGTGAATACTTTTATTTCAATTAATGCAAAGTTAATTTCAATTTCTTTACCTGTACTTTTCAACTATTTCCTTTTCATCAACCTTTAAATTCCTAACTTCTCAATTACAATCAATTTAGTTAGTGCATTATTCAGTTCAAGGAAATTGTGATAAAGAACCTTGAGGATCCATAATCATATTGATTTGAAAGTCCAAAAGGCGTGATAAGTGTTTAATTAACTACATTTTACCCCTTGTTCTTAATGTATTTTATCCTTAAATTGAGTTTGATTTGTTTGTGTAGTGTCTTTCTAGAGTTCTTTTATGTTTTTAGGAGTCATGGATCAATTTATCAAGAAGCTATGAAGCCAAGGAGCGAAAATGGAACAAAATGGGCAAAAGATTAAAGCTCATCTTTGTGGCACGGCTGTGTCACTACCTATGTCATTAGATTTGGAGGCAGTAGCTATGAGTCACCCAGAGACACGGCCGTGTCCTTGCCTGTGTCATTAAGGGCCAATTCCAATATGT
This sequence comes from Reutealis trisperma, assembly GCA_947687605.1. Lineage (NCBI taxonomy): Eukaryota > Viridiplantae > Streptophyta > Magnoliopsida > Malpighiales > Euphorbiaceae > Reutealis > Reutealis trisperma. The sequence continues at coordinate 69,171 of CANTUT010000291.1, forward strand.
CCAGTAGCTTCACACGGCCTGAGTCACGACTGTGCTCGTGCCCGTGGCACGCAGCCATGACGTCGATACGCCTAGCTACATGGCCGTGTCATGAACCCAAAATCACGCATATATAAAGAAGCTGATGCAGAAAACATATGGAGAGCCTCCTAAGAGCAAAAATGGAGATCTAAAGGGTTGGCCAAACTCTAGAGTCACGGGAGAGGCTTGAAGGCTAGAGATATTGAGGGTTTAATTAAATCAAAGACCAAGATCCAAGTGGATGTGGAAGATTGAAGAGAAGATTTCAAAGAACATCTTCAAGCTTTGTTTGAGATTTCTTCCTCTTTTATTTTCTATATCTTTGTTCTCCAATTTTAATATGATCTAATTATATTTGTACTAAACCCTAGTTTTGATTGTATAGATTAAAGGATTTAAACTTTAATTAATTCATCTTTGGTTGTTTTATTTTCATGATAAATCTTATTATTCTAATTAGCAATTGCTAGCTTATTAATTGGATATTATTTCTATATTGGACGAATAGAGATACCCCGATATAGGTAAATTACTCATGGGAATAGAGAGTTGATTGGGGTGCTAGAGATAGACCTACAAAAGTTCTTTGGGTGTTAATCTCTTGAACTTAATGCTGCTCCTATTTGATTATAGATTGAGAAGGGATTCCCCTGTAATACTTAGGAAGTTAGGGATTTAATCACTTGAAAAAGGTTTTTATCTAATTTAGTGAGAGTCCAATTCAATCCATTGTTTGATATACATGAGAAACTAGGGGGATTTATATTTAGATTAGCTTTGCCTAGATTATTTCCATCAATATTATTTACTTGCTTTCTTAGGTTAGCTTAATTAATTCAGTTTAGTTTAATTAATCTACATTTTGATCAATTAGACAATAGTTGAAATTTGCGCTAGTACTTATGCATTATCCTCGTGGAGACAATATTCATACTCACTACTTTATTACTTGATAATGACCTATGCACTTGCAATTTGTTAGTGTGCATTTCGGGACATTAAGGCGTAAGAAATCGATGGTTCACGTACCTCACATACATGGCATGCTCGCATTTTTAAAAATTCCACCAAGATAATTTTCGCATTCCTAATGGGATCCTTTGGACATGCTACCAAAAAGAAATACTAGAAAAGATATTTCTATGTTGTATCAGGACGCTAGTATCATTGCTGATGAAGCAAGGCAAGAAGGATTTGTTTCTCACATAGTAGAACAGATTGAAAAGACTTTAGTGCCTTAGGAGATTTAGCATTAAAATGAGGTGCCAATTCCAATAGAGCTTGTTGTTGGACAAGGTGAGAATTTTATTCCTATTATATTTACTGAAACTAGTTTTAAGTCTATGGCGGAGGAGTTCAGGGTACAAATGCATATTCTAAAGTTAGCTCAAAAAAATATGATGGAGAACCAAAAAAAAGCAATATAGAAGAATGCCAAGATGTTACAACAAATTGGTTCAAAGAATAGTAGGGCTATGCAGCAGATCGGTTCTATGATAGTAGAGCTAGCAGAGAAAATGAATGTAAGCCTAGATCATTTAAGTGTTAGAGGCCAAAATGATACCTCAAGGCCTGTAAGACAAAATATTGAAGAGATGGCTAGGCATTTCTCTACTAATTCTCTTGAAGGAAATGGACAAGGTACTAATATTTTTTTTTGCCGATGAAAGGTACCTTCCTTCACACATAAAGGAGGAAACTAATGTATTGCCTGGAGTAACATTGTTCAATAGGCCCCAATGGTAGGCCAATTACTGAACAAATCTTTACTAACACCAACTCAACCAATCAACCTATGGTGTATGAAGCTAATAAAGGAGCACCATTCCAATTGTCACAACCCACTTATTAAGCCGTGACGGTTCTAGGGCATAGGGAGACATAAAGTAACCTAAACCTGTAGAACCCTGTACAACTTATAATTCTTTACCATTCATCATATTAAATCTTATTCCAAGATCGAAACATGATTACCTTTCCTTATTGCCTATTACTAGTTTATCATTTTCTATATCATCAAATACTTATTAACTAATACCATTTATGTACTCGACTCGTAAAATTTTTGAATTTGCATTTCATGTCATTTTCCAAATATTCATTTTTTATTACACTATTATAATAGTGATTACAATATAATTTACACCCAATAACATATTAGTACTAAACTTTGGTAACCACGGAGCTCTAAAACAAGGGTCTTCATAGCCAAGAATCACAACACTTGAAATTAGCAGAGCAACTTCCAAGCAAAAGAATAGGGCTTGGAATTTACCTTGCTGACTTGTTGTAATACCCAAGGTTTCTCTAACATATTAGAGTTAGCAATGGAGGCACCATAATGCCCATATACTGTACCATTCAAAGCCTTCCTAGCACACTAAGAACCATAAAAATATCATAAGAGGTAGATACTAAATGAATAATGTGACAATGAGTAAGAAATGCAATTGACTTTGGTAAGCACTTTTATGATAAAATGGAAGTCAAATCGAGTTTGACTTAATAGGACTATGCTAATAATTTATTTGAAATATGAATCTAAAATGCTAATGAATGGACATTGACATCTCCTAAGACATTGGGGGATGATAATAGTGATATGAGAAGTTGAATTTAATCAAAGTTGCAATGGTACAATGAAAGTCAAACTTAGTTTGACAAAATGAGTCTATATGACTTACATATATGAATAATGCTAATGAAAGGCTAGGAAATGTGTACTATAGAGTGAACAAGATTTATCTAGCAATGTCTAGTGTGTGTAGTGATATTGGAAGGTAGAATTATGTGTATTAAAGTGAAAGAAACTATCATATCCCAACTTTAGAGACATGATGGTCCTAAAACCTTTTACATAAACTTAAATAAACCCCTTGTTTTTTCTTTTTTTTGGAAAACTTTAAGTTGCGAAAGCATAGTTAAAATACACTTTTAACATAATCAATAAGGAAATAATATTTAAAATCCAATTAAAACCTCGAAAGAGAACATTTCAGAATAAACATCCAAAAATAAATATTCCTAGAGCGTATAAGGATAACTCTTCATAATATATTAAATTAATTATCTTGGACAAGGAATTGCCTAAGCGAAGTAGGATGCTTGAGCCTTCGCTTTACCTCCTCATATTACTCACTTGGAACCACATAAAGAAAAAGGAGTGAGATAGATGATCTCAATGAGTAAACAATATGGCACATATGATAACATATAACCCTTTTTAAAAAGGAAACCCATAGCTTATAATACATAGTTCATGTTTTACAATCCATGAATCAAAGTTTGCAATTTAATAAGGTTTGCAAAAAATCACACTTATTACTTATGAATGAAGACTCTTACTCAATTCACTCTTGAATGAAGACACTGCTCAATTCACTCGAATTTACATAAGTGAGTGAAAACTCTTGCTCAATTCACTCATGAGTGAAGACACTGCTCAATTCACTCGAATTTACATAAGTGAGTGAATAATCTTACTCAATTCATTTGTGAGTGAAGACACTGCTCAATTCACTCGAATTTATATAAGTAAGTGAAGACTCTTGCTCACTTCACTCATGAGTGAAGACATTGCTCAATTCACTTGAATTTACATAAGTGAGTGAAGACTCTTATTCAATTCACTTGTATTTATGGTAATCACTTATAACAATAGCACTTAAGAAAGCAATAACATGTATCACAATAGCAATAGCAGTTTAACTTATTGAACAAAAGATAAATAGCAGTGTGGTTCCAAAAAGAAACTAAGGTAAGGCAATAAATCATAAAGGTACTTTATTATCATTGAATAATCAAAATAGATTTGGAGCAAATGTCCTTTGGCAACCTAAGCTTATAAAGAAATCATTTAGTCACAATTAAAAATAGAAAAGAACTTGGGTTTTAAGATATCAAAGGTTCATATAACATGATAACTTGTACTTGTAACTTGAACATAATTTTTACTCACACTTGTAACATGAACATGGTGTTTACTCACCTTGTGGTTTCTTCGCTCCTAGTACTCATAACCCTTAAACCTCTAAAACTCCTCAATCTCTTTGAAGAGATCGCATAGGAACGTTGATGTTTTCAGTAGAGAAATTAATTTCTCTTTCAAAAACTCACCCAAACTGAATTAAATATGTAGAAATTAGTAAATAAATAGTTCAAAATAATTTTTTCACAATTTGTTTTATAGAAATCAGATAGGAAATTGAAAAGAAAGAAAAACTTACGAAACGGCCGCAAAATCACAAAGTTGAAAGCATTTTTGAGAATTTCAGTAGAGAGAAATATTTTGAGAGAACTTTTTTATCAAAATACTGAAAATAGAATGGTGGCCGCTGGAAAACAAGGGCTGGCCCACATTCTCATTATATATTAGGGTTTGGGATGTAATTTCCAAGTTTACCCTTAATGAGCGAGGTTAGGAGTATTTTGGTGTAGTAGGCTTTTGGGTATTTGGGCTTTTCAATTAATTTAGGACTGATTATAGGTAATTTAAAATAAAATATTTTTCTTATTATTTTCATTAAAATTTCCCCCAAAACATTTATTTAAAAAATATTTGAAAAATACTCATAAATTAATTTATGCTTAAAAATTACCTTTTTACATGAAAATTCATTTTATGAAAAATAAATTATTTCATGCTAGTGTATTTTATTCAAATCACTTATTTCACTATAATAATTTATATTAGGTATATTAAAATTAATTTAACATGTCCCAAACTTATAAATCATGTCACACATAAATTTTTACATAGCCACATAATTTGTCACAATACCCTTAAATTCAAATAATTTGTCATTAAAACTTCTAGGGTAGATGTGGGTTGTTATAGAAATCAAATGGGAAATATATTAAGTACCGAGCTTGAAACGTGCATATATAGATTCGTTAATGGGCTTTTGGACTCAAAAGGCCAAGCCCATTGAATGGCTGGCGCACAAGGCCCAAGGATGGATGAACATACACTTAACTAGAGTTAGAAATAGCTAACCTAGGTTAAGTTTGATGTTGGAAAAGCTAGCCACCATTTTTGACTAAGTCAATTCCTTTTCCAACTTGAAATCCCCTTTCATCCACACCAAAGTCTACATTCATTTTTGCTACTTCTAAAAACCATATGATGAACATCATAATTGTAGAGAAAATCCTAGCCATCCAACTTGATCAAATCATAGCCATCCATTAAGTTAAATCTTAGCCATTGGATCAAGTTTGATCAAATCTTCACCATCCAACCCATTATATATATATGCAAATTTTATGTTGTAAACATCATTTTTCCTATCTTTACACCAAAGTTCCACCATAACAAAAGAAGCTCCCTCTCTACACCAATAGCAACAAGAACCTTAGCAAACCAAGCTAACCAAGATGAGAAATCTTGTTCATCTTCTCTTTTCTATGTTCTAAGATTGATTTTAGAATTTTAGTTGCATAAAATCCTTTTTACACCATAAGAAAAAATTCGACCATAATAGTGAATGATCAAGGAAGTATTCTAAATTCTAATTGGATATATCTATTGTTATTTTAGATGAAAAACAATGATTTAGAAGTGTTAAAATGAATTAGAAAAGTTTGATTCAAGACTTGAAAGTCCTAGTAGCATGAAATTAGTCTAAAAGGGGAATTGATGTTCTAATGCTAAATATTGGCAATTGAATGATCATATAGGTTTTATGTTATGCTAATTTCATAATTCCATAATCAATTTGAATATTGGATGAGGAATTGGTGGTTTTCCCCAAATTTTAGGGTTTATGGAAAAATTGGGGATTTTGAGAATTGAACTTGAATTCATGAGATAAAAGGGAAATTAAGTTTAAGAATGGTCTAACATAATTTGTGTAATGTTAATTTTAAAATCCAATGGATGGAAATGATTTTTCCCAAATTTAATGAACTAGGTTCATTTATGGAATTTGATGGTGGAAGTGGAATTAGTTCTCTTGAATGTTGGGAATTGCTTAAATTGATTCAAATTGACTATTATGAAAGTTGAAATGGGAAATTGGAAGGAAAGGAATTATCTTTCTCTAAGTGAGCCATTGGAAAACAACTAAGGGAGAGTATTAGAATTAGTAACAAATATATTTATAGTATGCCTTGACCTTAAAAGTAATAAGGAAGCACTACAATGAAGAGAATGAAAGTGTTAACAAGTTAAGCTAAATTTAAACTAATGACATAACAAAAAAGTGATTGATGTGTAATTGAAATGCAATGTGTGTAATCTAAAGACAAGGACAAGGATATTGTCTAAAAGTGCAAGGAGCACTACTAGCATCAAAGTTAAACATAAATAGGAGCAAAAGAGTCCAAGGTGAGTACTTAATAATATAATATGTCATATGCCATATTCTATGAACCATTGTTGATGAACTATTTTTAGAAAATACTCCAATTCCATATTGATCATGAATTGCCTGTTGAGTATTGAGCTATTGAATATAATACTTCTCCATGGCATTTGGCCATCGTGAGCCTTTTGCATTGATTTCATAATGTGATCTTTGATGAGAATTATTCTTCTATTGGCATATTTTCCTTTGAATTCCTTATAGTGAATTCCCAATGAACCTTCCATTGAATGCATATTGATAAGCAGAAATACCCTTCTAATGTGGAGTAATACATCGTACCTTGTGTACTTAGTGTAAGCATATATGTAGGGTGAGAGTACCCAACTTATGTTAGGGAGGAACACCTAATTGCAAGACCTGATCAGTCTTGCTTAATGTGATGTATGTGAGTGAGTAAGGCTTAGGCTACCACTCTTGAAATTATATGTGTGGGAAGCATTCCGCTTTTGAAAATATTATTTCTGCTAAAAATATTGTTTCCATCTCAATGAGAAATTGAATCATAATGACCATAATGATTAAAAACATTCCATTGCCATAAAGAGCTCTCCTTGATAATGGCCTTTGTACTCACTATTTATATTGTATTATTATATACTCACTAAGCTTTGTCTCATTCTTTAGTTGTTCAAATTTTTCAAGCAAAGTTGATGAGTTAGCAAGGTAAATTCCAAGCCATATTCTTCCAGTTAGAAGTTGCTTTGCTAATTTCCAATGTTATGACTCTTGACTATAAAGATCATTGTTAAAGCTCTATGGTCACCGAAGGATTAGCACTAATATGTATGAGGTGTATATGTAATATGAATTGTATTGTAATTACTATTATACTAATGTATGTAATACTGAGCATTTGGTTAATAGTATGAAATACAGCTTTAGAAATTTTACAAGTTGTGTTTGTAAATAGTATTATAAGTTAATAAGGAAATGATAAGCAAGTAATGGGTAGCAAGGAAAGGTAATAAGGTTATGATCTTAGGATAAGGTCCTACATGATAGATGGTAAAGGATTATATGTTAAGCGGGGTTCTACGATTTAGGTGACTTTATGTTCTTTATGCCTTAGAACCATCACGGCTTAATAAGCGAGTCGTGACACTCGTCAATCTTACCTAAAAAATTTAAACAACTAGGGAATGAGACAAAACTCAATGAATACATAATAATACAATATATGTGATGAGTAAGTGGTTCATTATCAAGATGGGATCATTATGGCAGTGGAGCAATGTTAATCAAAATTATCCTTATGGATCAATTTCTCATTTAAGGTAGGAACAATATCTTTAGCAGAAATAGTAATTTATTGGAAGTAGAATGCCTCCCACACATATAAATTAAAGAGTGGCAGTCTAAACCTTGCTCACTCACATGTGTCACATTATGCAAGATTGATTAGGTCTTATAGTTAGGCGTTCCCCCTAATAGAGGATGAGCATTCTCATCCTACCCATAAGCTTATACCAAATGCACAAGGTTTGATATATTACCCACATTATAAAGGTGTTTTGCTTATCAATAGGCATCAACAGAAAGGTTCATATAAGGTTCACAATAAGAAATTTAATGATCATATTACAAAATCAACATGAAGGGTTCACAATGGTTAAGTGCCATAAAGAAGTATCTTATTAAATGGCTCAATATTCAATAGGCATTTAATGCTTGATATGAAATTTAGATATTTCAATGAAAATGGTTTCATCAATAATGGTTCATAGAACATGGCACATGACATATTATATTATTAAGTACTTACCTTGGACTTCTCTGCTCCTATTTACATTAAACTTTGATGCTAGTAGTACTCCTCGCACTCTTGGACAATGACCTTATCCTTGTCTTTAGATTCTACACATTCGCATTTTAATTACACATCAATCACTTTCTTATTATGACATTAGTTTAATTTAGCTTAACTTTTTAACAATTTTATCTTGTTCATTGTAGTACTAACTTGTTACTTTTTGTCACATCCTAACTTCAGAGATATGATGATCCTAGAATGTAACAACTCACACCCACCCTAGGAATTTTCATGATAAATTGCTTGAATTAGAATCTATAAGGTTAAGTGTGTGCTTGTGTGAAAAATTTGTGATCTAAGTGATTGATAAGTGTGTGGCATATTAAATTTATTTTAATATGCATAATATGTGTTGCCAATGTGAAATAAATGAATTACATGAAGTGCATTTGCATAAAAGAATTTAAATTAAATAAAATGAATTTTCATGCATAAAACAATTTTTAAGCATAAAATAATTTTATGGGTATTTTTAAAATATTCTTAAATAAATATTTTTGAGGGAAATATTCCAGAATTAAAAAGAAAAATATTATTTTCATTTTAAATCCTTTCAGCCAAAATTTTTAAAGAAAAAGCCTAAATACCCAAAAGCCCACTACACAAAAATGCTCATAACCTATTTCATTAAGGGTAATAGTGGAAATTCCACTCTAACCCTAATATATATTCTAATTTTCGGCCAAACAAGGGTTTTCAGCAGCCATTCCCTTATTTTTTCTATATTATGGCAGAAAAACCTCTCAAAATAATTCTCTCTACTGAAATATCGAAAACACTTTACCGTTTCGCGATTTTGTGACCATAATCGTAAGTTTTCATTCTCTTTCGCTTTCTAAACTATTTTCTATGAAATAAATTATGGAAAAATTATTTTGAACTATTTGATTACTGATTTCTATAGATTCAATTCTGTTTGAGTGAATTTTTGGGAGAGAAAATTTATTTTCTACTGAAAATATGACTCTTTCCGCAAGATTTCTCCAAAGGTGAATTCTATAACTTAAAATCACAATTTTATTGCATAAACATCATGGGGGGGGGGGGGGGGGGGGGGGGGGGGGGGGCGGCGGGGGGTGGGGGGGTGCAATTTGTACTTGTTTGCATTCTAAACTGATTTTTGATTTGTTTTGATGAAAAATATTGCATGAAATAATATTTCTGCGATGACCAAAAAGTTTCGAAAAATAAAGGAATTCAAGGTTTTTGTGTTAGGATTTGGAAATTAGAAAATTTTATTCTTTCATGAATACATGGTTGCCAATTTGTGTGAATTGATGTTCTAATATGATATTTTTTTTATTTAGATGAAAAATAATGACTTGAATCATGTGTCTGTTTATCACTGAAATAAACGGAATGCGCGAAAAGCGTGGAAACTCATGATTTTTCACGTAAGCCTTTGAACTTGGAATTTTTTGTATAAACCCTACCTATGGCTGCCAATTTGTGAATGAATGTATTCTAAACTGATATTTTCAATGATTGAATGAAAAATAATGGTTTAAACAACCTATTTGCATATTTCTGAAATGACCGAAAAATACTGAAAACAAGAAAACTTATGTTTTGTGCACTATAATGCAAAAGATTGAATTTTTCTATATTACTAACACAAATAGTGGCCGATTCTTATGGATTTAGGTTCTAAAATGATTTTTTTTATGTTTACATGAAAAATCTTGGTTCAAACCATGTATTTTTACATATTTCTGAAATAGACGGAAAGCACGAAAAGAAGAAGAATTTGGTTTTTACCTTAATGAATGCATTCGTCCTACATGAACAATTGTGTCCAAATGATTATAAATTTTATGTGATGTGTCTTGGTGAATGTTGACATGTATGTATGTGTAATAGATGATGAAATTACATGTTAGTTGAAGGTATGATCCTAGATGAGCTAAATGCATTATGGTATACTTAAGGTATCTTAACCTTGTATTGTGGTTAGAATGCAAATGTGATTGAGGAATTTGGAACTAGACGTCATGATGACTTGATGATGGATATATGATTATGAGTTAATGAAGTAAAAGGGATCATAAGAGTTAAGCACGATGTTTGAAGGATTAATTGTTAAGTTGACATGCATGGAAGTGTAAAGTGAACTAAGATAATTAACAAGTGAATTGATATTGGGGTAATGATAATGTGATGACCTTAAAAAGGTATTGATATGATTGCAATGTGTTTACATGTGAGCCTATAAGGCCTAAATATGCAAGACTTTTAAGTCAACATGATATGTGCAAGTGATGAGTACACCTATGTGTGGACTCTAAGTGTATGTGTATGTTATATGTACATGGGTAGTTATGGGATAGAAACATCATGAGTAAATAAATACTAAGTATTAAATCAAATATTATGTTAGAGTTTGAGGAGCCTTAGAAGTGCAAAGGGGACTATGAGTACTAGGAGCAAAGGAACCCCAAGGTGAGTAAACACAACGTTCTTGTTTCAAATGTGAACAACATCATGTTGTGTCACAAGAATGTGATATATTGTTATGTGAACCCTTGTGATCTTTGAAACCCAAGTTCTTTCTATTTTAAATTTTATGATTTCTTTGTTAAGCTTGGGTTGCCAAAGGACATTTGGTCCAAAACTATTTTGTTTATCTAATGAGAACTTTTTATGAATGACACCCTAACTTGTATTCTTTCTGGAACTACACTTTTGTTGTATTATTGTTGAAAGCCAAACCACTACTGTTATTGAAATACATGTTATTATTGCCTTATTTGATATTGTTAATTGTGTTTACTAATAGCTCTAGCTATGGTACCTTCACCCTTTATGCAGAATCCTCGTGCCGATGCGGGTAATCATCAGAACTTGTGCACATGGTCTTAACCCGATGGATAGGGGTAGTGTATCCACCTCAGCTAAAAGGGATAGTTCTAGCCATGAAGCCTGATTAGCTTCACGCTTTCTAAGTGATGGGAGTTGGAATTTGGCAAAGGCCACCTCTCCTCGATGTGTTTGGAGTGAATTGAGTATAGTCTTCACTCCATAAGTGTTATAAGTGTAATTTCTGCAAACTTGCTAAATTGAACCCTTGCTAAAGTGCAACCTGATTCATGAGTTATAAACCATGAACTATGTGTATAAGCTATGTGTTTCCTTTCAAAGGAATATGTGATAATGTATGTGCCTTTTCGTTTACTCATTGAGATCATCCATTTCACCCCTTTTTCTTGTGTGGTTCCAGGTGAGCAAATGTGAGGAGGCAAGGTGATGGCTTAAGCATTCTGCTCTACTTAGGGAATTCCTTGTCCAAGTTATCAATAATACTATGTTTATGAAGTCTTGTCTTTAGATGCTTCGGGAATGTTAATTGATACTTATAGAGATTTATATTATTTTCCTTATGGATTTTATATGAACGATTTACTTTAAGTCTTTTGCAAATTATAGTATTTATCTAAATGTTTTAAATGAGTTAATGAAGAAGGTTCAGTAAGATCCTAGGCATGATTGTTATATGTTAATAGGTTCTACGAGTGTGGGTGACCTTATGTCTCCCCGTGTTCTAGGACCATCGTATCTCATAAGGTTGAGATGTGACATAGAACATGGAGAGACATAAGATCATCCACACTCGTAGAACTCTCTCATGCACGGTTAAACATTAGCTAGGATCATATCAAACCTCATGCATTAACTTAATTTGACCATTTATAAAGGAAAACCTTAATTTGTGGGAGGATAGTTTAAAAATACTTTAAATATAATCCATAAGAAAAGAACATTTTAAGCCTCCAAATAAATCATCAAATCATAATGTTCCAAAAATAAAACTCCCCAAACAAGAACTCCCGGAACATCTAAAAGAGACTCTTCATATCACAGTATGATAATAAACTTGGACAAGGAAATTTCCCTAGCAGAGTAGAATGCTTGAGCTATTATCTTGCCTCCTCATAATGCTCACCTGAAACCACACAAGGAAAATGGGTGAGATAGATGATCTCAATGAGTAAACAATACAACTTGTACAATAACACATATCCCTTTATAAGGGTTCATAATTCATAATTCATGGTTTGTGATTTAGCAACGTTCACAGAAATCAAACTTATAACTTGTAACTTGTAGAGTGACAACTTTGCCTTATTCACTCAAAGAAGAGGTGGCATCATACCAAATTTCAACTCCCAACTTGTAAAGAAGCGTGAGGCTAATAAGGCTCCACGGCTAGAACTGCCCCTTCTAACTGAGGTGGATTTACTACCCTCCATCCATTGGGTTAAGACCATGTGCATAGGTTCTGATGATTTCTCACATTGGCACGAGGATTTCTGCATAAAAGGGTTTATAGGTACCATAGCTAGAGCTAATGGCAATTACTTGTAACAATAGCATTAAAGAATGCAATCATATGTAATATAATAGCAAAAAATGTTTAGCTTATTGAATAGAGGAACAAAAACAGTGTGGTTCCAAAAAGAATATTAGGCAAGGCAATAATTACAAAAGTTCTTTCTTATCATTGAATAAACAATAATAGTTTTGGACCAATTGTCCTTTAGCAATCCAAGCTTAATAAGGAAATTATATAATTAAAATTAATAACAGAAAGGAACTTAGGTTTCAAGAATTTCAAAGGTTCAATATCATGATAACTTATACTTGAAACATGAACATAATGTTTACTCACCTTGTGTTTCCTAGCTCTTAATGCCTGTAGCTCTTGCACCTCTAACAATCCTCAAGCTCTAACATAACATTATAATTCAATGCTTAACGCTTAACATCATGCTATCCTATCCTATAACTATCCCATGCTCATATATAATTAACATATATTTGGAGTTGCATTTAGAAGTGCACTCATTACTTGCACATAACATGTTGACTTTTAAGTTTTACATACTTTGTCTTCTTAGGCCCACATGAAATCACATAAAAACTCATACCAAGACTTTTCTAAAGCCAAACACAATAAATCATGATCTTAATATCAATTCAATTCAACTTCCAACTTGGTACATTTAATACTTTCCATATATATCAACTTAACAAGTAAACCTTAAAAAAGTCTTACTTGTCTCCTTTGACCAAATCATACAATTAAGCTCATAGTCAATTTAAGATCATTAATTCACAATTAACACATCATAAAGCCTAATTCACATGTCACTTAATCATGTACAAATATTAATCAAACATGACAATTAGGGTTTGGAAATCCTAGGTAGGCCGAAACACTCTAGGTGTTTTCTAGAGTTACTCATTCAATCAACATGTAATTAAATCATCTATCATTCATATACACATATTAAAAATCATTAAAATGTACTTTACAAAAATTATAAGCCTTGGAATCAAAATCCCAAGAATGGCTGAATCCACATAACTATAGAAATCATGGATTTTCTTGCTTTTTGTACTTTCCAATCATTACAGTAGTATGTAAACGCATGATTTAAACCAATATTTTTCATGGTAACATAACCAAAATTAGTTTAGGATGCAACAACATACAAATCACCCTTTTTGAAGAACATATGCATGAAAATTCTAACTTTTAATTTTTAGGGTTCACCTTTGATGGATTTGTGAAGAAAAAGATACATTTAAGGTTGGAAATTGGTTTCTCCCTCAAAAACACAACCTAGGCTGAATTTAACATGAAGAAAATTATTAAATATATAGGTCCATATAGATTATTCATAGTTAGTTTCATAAAAATCAAATAGTAGCTTGAAAGAAGAGGAAAACTTACAAAGAATAACACAAAATCGCAAGGTTTGGAAGCATCTTGTGAATTTCGGTTGAGAGAGAATTTTTCAGAGAATTTTCTATAAAAAATATGATGAATAACATCATAAAGGCTGCCACAATAAGCAGAGACTAAATTTTAGGTTATTATTAGGGTTTTGGTATAAAATTACAAGTTTACTATTAATGAGCTAGGGGAGTTAGGTTAGGAGTGTTTTGGTATGTTGGGCTTTTGGTGAGTTGAGCCTTTAATCTAATTTATGGACTGATTATAAATAATTAAAAATAAAATATTTTGGTTCTTATTTTCATTAAAATCCCCAGAAATATGTAATTAAAAAATATTTTAAAAATGCTTATAAAAATTATTTTATGCTTAAAAATCACTTTGTGTAGGAAAATTCACTTTGTACGCAATAAATCATTTTATGCATTTGCACTTCACATAAATCACCTATTTCATATTCAAAATTCATATTATGCATATTAGAACTAATCTAGCATGCCACTTACTCATTAATCACATAGCACATGAATTTTCATGAAAACACATACTTTGTCATAGTAGTTCGTAATCAAGCAATTTTGTCACAAAACTCCTAGGGTGGGTGTGGTTTTAAGGTCAAGACACATTATACATATACTTGTTACTAATTTAACACTTTCCCCTAATTATTTTCCAAATAGCCAAAAGTATTCACTTAAGGAAAGATAATTCCTTTCTTTCCAATTTCACATTTTAACTTTCATAATAGTCAATTAGAATCAATTTTCACATTTCAACTTTCATAATAGTCAATTAGAATCAATTTAAACAATTTCCAATGTTCAATAGAACTAATTCCACTCTCATCTTCTAATTCTATAAATGAACCTAGTTCATTAAATATGGAAAAAATTATTTTTATCAATTAACTTTTGAAAATAACATTATACAAATCATGTTGTACTAATCTTAAGCTTGTTTTCCCCTTCGATTCCATAAATTAATGTTTAGTTAACAAATTTCCCAATTTGTCCATTAACCCTAGAATTTGGGAAAAAACATTAATTCCTCATCCAATCTTCAAATTAATCAAGATTCATCAAATTAACACTTAGACAATCAATTCTCACTAATTATTTTAAATTGATTCACTCTTATTCATAAGAACCCTAACTTGTCCAACTTAGGTCAAATTTGGGGAAAACTTATAATTTCTCATCAAATTTTCAAATTAGTTAGTTATAGAAATATGAAATTAACATAACATAAAATCTATGTGATTATTTAATTATCAAAAACTAGCATTAGAACACCAAGTTTCCTTTTAAACTAAATTCAACCTACTAAGACTTTCAAATCTTAAATCAAGCTTCCAAAATTCATTTTGACACTTTCACATCATCTTTATTCATCTAAAATAACCTTATAAGCTTTCAATTAGAATTTAAGATACTTCCTTTACCATTTTTCATGTTGGCCGAAACACATATACATAGTGTAAGAGAATTTTATGCAACTAAAATACCAAAATCATACTTGGAACATAGAAAGGAAAGGATGAATATGATTTCTTTCCTTGGGAAATTTTGGTTTGTTAAGATCCTTGTTGATGTTGGTGTGGAGAGATTTCATTTTTAGTAATGTGAAGTTTTGGTGTAGAGATTTGTAAATGATATGCATAACATGAATTAATATATATATATATATATATATATATATATATATATATATATATATATATATATATATATATATATATATATATATATATATATATATATATGATAGATTGGATAGTGAGGATTTAATTATCTTTAATCCAATGGCTCTCACTTAATCACAATGGATGACTAGGATTTAATTCAATTAGATGGCTAGGATTTCATCTAATTTGGTGATAGTCATCATATGGTATGGAAAGAGCAAAAATGAATGTAGACTTTGGTGTAGAAAAGGTGAGAATTCAAGTTGGAAAAGGACTTGTCTTAGTTAAAAATGGTGGCTTCTTAGTCAAATTTTGTGGCTAGCTCATCCTACACCCATTTAACCATGGTTCGCTATTTCTAACTCTAGTTAAGGCTTATGTTCATCCATTTATGGGCCTCATGGGCTAGCCATTTAATGGCTTGGGCCTTTGGAGTCCAAATGCCCATTAATAAATCCATATGTGCATAGTTCAAACTTAGTAAATTAGCAAAATTTTCATTTCATTTATTTTGCTTTAGTATACATATTTCTACATTCTAATGTCATTATACACTTTAGACATCACTAGATAAATTCTATATATATTATAATACACATTTACTAGCCCTTCAATTGCATTGTTTAGGTATGCATATCATGTAGGCTCACTAGGTCAAACTAAGTTTGACTTCTATTGTACCATTGTAACTTTGATTGAAATCAACTTCTTATGTCACTATTATTATCTCCTAATGATGTAGGAAATGCTAATATTTAGATTCATATTTCAAATAAATAATTAATATAGTCACATTAAGTCAAACTCAATTTGACTTTCATTTTATTGTAAAAGTGCTTATCAAAATTGATTACCTTCTTTACTCATTGTCACATTATTCATTAAATATACTTCTTATGATGTTCTTATGGTTCTTGATATGTTAGGAAGGCCTTGAATGGCATATCACATGAACATTATGGCTTCTCCATTGCTAACTCTAATAGGTTAAGAAAACCTTGGATATTACACCAAAAGGGTGTAGGGGGCACGACATAAGGAGTTAATAGGGGAAATCAGGCTTTTCCTCTCCTTGGCTTATGGATGATTATTTGCTTTATTTCTTAAATTTTCTCATGCATTCATATTATGTCATATCCATGCATTTCACAGTCATTCATGAAATTACTTTTCCAAGTCAAATTAAACTTAAGAGACAAATTTAGATTATTTAACTGAAAACCTAGTCCTCAAGCTCAACTTGGTTCAAAGACTAGTGATTTTATCCTTGGGTAAATTAATTAATTAAAATTAATGAATTGGTGTCATAAATGGATTTTTCCTTAATTTTTTATTTAAAAAATAATAAATTAAAATGGCGACTCTCAAAATCACTTTTCAAAAATCCATTTTCCAAACGATAGTCGTTCCTATCGTGAGTATTAAAACATGTTCTATAACCTTCTTAAAAATTGCTTGCCTTTCCTTAGAGCAAATTCTCCAAAGTGAGGGAGGGGCGTTCGAGTAAGGTCTCATAGTATCAACCTCAATGACAAAGTCATTGAGGTCCAGCACACAACAATAATCCAAAGTAGGATAGATCATAGAGAGAGGATCAAATCTTAGTTTAGTGGAAGTGATGTAATTGAGATTTGCTTGGTGATTTGGGAGAGGATTTGTTGCAATGTTATGCTTGGATCTTAGAGTAATGATGTTGCCACTATCAATAAGGTCATGAATTTGATGCTTTACAGCTTTACAAGCATTGGTTTTATGCCTAGGTCATTGATGATAGTCAAAATGCTCGTTAGCATTTTAGTTTTTAGGCAATTGGTTTAGAGGTGCTATTGGCTCTAGGGACTTGACAAGATGAGCCTCTAAAGCCTTTTCATAAACCATGCTCAAAGGCATGCCTAACTCAAAACAGGTCCTTCTTTCCAATATCATAGATTGGTGGTAGGAAACAACATATACTTCCCTGCTTTTATGGGTGGTAGAGTGAGTGGAATTAGTGTTCTTATAGTATCTCAAGCTGGAGGATTCATCTTTGATCTACCTAGACTAGATTAAATCCTTAATCTTAAAAGTAGTGGCAATAAAGGCCTTAAAGTCTGGGAGATACTACATTTGTTGATGAGTTTGGTACCGAGGGAGGAGGTTATTGACAATGATGTCGATTTGCTTTTCTTCAGATGGACGATTCACCATTTGGGCTGCTTTTGCTTTAGTTAAGGATTATTGGAATAATTGAGCAAGGAGCTCATCATCCATACCAAAGGGTCTCATGATGCCTACATACATCTTAAGGTGGATCTTTGGGCAAGTAATGCCATTAAATTTATCCATGATAGACATCTTGAATTTTGGTGGAATGTGTGCATTTAGGAAGAAAAGAGTCGACATCTATTATGTTTTCATGCTTCTTGATGTTATTGATTGTCCATTCTATAACCTTAAATTTTTCCATTAATTTTCTAGCTTTGGGAAAGCTAAAGAAATCTCACTTTGAAAAGGATTCACAGTGGAAGAGGGTATAGTGGCATTCAGATCCAAAGCATAAGAGGTAGGAGTTTCAAGTGCTTTTCCTTTATTGGTGAGATAGAAAATGGGAGGATTGAAAGTATGGGCATGGCCAATCTTAACTTGAATAGAGGCAGGCTCAACAAGAGTAGGAGGAGTGATGGTGGCATTGGTTATTTCCTTAACCTCATTGATGATCAGCTAGCTTTAGGTGTTAGGGGCTTTAGTGAATGTGGCAAACTGAGCATCAAGGGCACTGGTGAAAGAGTCAGCTTAAGTCTTAAGGATGGTGGTGAGTATGGTTTAAAAGGTCTCCTCTTGCTTCTTAAGGAGGTTAGTGAAGAAAGTGCTCATGGCGTCTTGGTCAAAGGGGCTGGAGGTGTTGGCTATCTATACCTTAGTAAGAAAAAAAAAAAAGAAAAGAAAGGGCAAGAATTTTCATTTGGAAAGGAAAAGGGTATATAGATGCAATGGTATGTCAGGAAAATAATTTCCTTTTGTTTGGTTTGCCACCATGTTTTGAAATTTGGTGAGTGTGTGGTTATGTGTTTAGGGTGATGGACAACTGGTTTTAGTGTTTGAGTTGCTTAGGCTTTTATTATTGACCTTTTTATGTTATGTATGCATAACAATGTCATGATACAAGCCAAAAAAGGTTACATGAGCATATGCACAAGCATCTTAATTATTACGGTATATGGAACCTAGAGTCAACGCTAGGGCAATTATATGTACAAAGGCAAAGGGTGTGTGGTTTAGGGTCCTTGTCCCACTGGAGCATCGACATACACATCTACATATAAGTATGTAATACCTAAGGTTGCCCTAACCTATTAGAGTAAAAAATGGTAACATTATAATGTTCATCCACTATATCATTCAAGGCTTTTTTAACATATTAAGAATTATAAGAATACCATAAGAAGAAATTTTAAATGAATAATATGACAATGAGTAAAGAATGTAATCAATTTTGATAAGCACTTTTATGATAAAATAAAAGTCAAACTGAGTTTAACTTAATTTAACTATATTAATAATTTATTTAAAATGTGAATCTAAATTGCTAGTGAATAAGCATTAGCATTTCTTAAGTCATTGGGATATGATAATAGTGATATGAAAAGTTAATTTCAATTAAAGTTACAATGGCACAATAGAAGTCAAATTCAGTTTGACCTAGTAAGTCTATATGATTTACATACTTGAACAATGTTAATGAAGGGCTAGAAAATGTGCACTATAAGTGAATAAAATTTATCTAGCAACATCTAGAGGGCATAGTGATATTAGAAGGTAGAAATATGTATATTAAAGTGAAAGAAATGAAATGACCAATGTATTAAGTTAACAAATTTGATATGGGCATATATGGACTTGTCAATGGCCTTTTGAATGCCAAAGGCTCAAGCCCACTTAGATGGCCTACCCATTAGCTCATGGTTGAATAAACAAACATTTAATTAGAGTTAAGAATAGTTAACTAAGGTTAGGTTTCATGTTGAAAAAGCTAGCCATTAATTTTGCTTTGGAAACCACCATTTTTTACTATGTCAATTCCTTTTCCAACTTGAATTCTCACTTTTCCTACACCAAAGTCTACATTCATTTTTACTCTTTCCAAACCAAATAATGAACTTCATCAACCTAGTTGAGATCCTAACCATTCACTTGATTAAATCATAGCCATCCATTGTGATTAAGTTATAGCCATTGGATTAGAGATGATTAAATCAACACCATCCATCTTTCATATATAAGCAATAAGATGAGCATTTTTCTCCTTTCTGCAAAACCTATCACAAAAACACATCCTAATAGAGAAATGGACTCTAAATTTCATGTCACCACCATAGAATTCAAAATGAGGCTTCCCATGATAAGAGTTTATGTTCATCTCTTCTTTTATGTGTTCTAAACATGACATTGGTGTTATAGTTGTACAAACCTTCTTTTTCTTCCATCTATATGATTCAGCAAAAAGCTAGTATAATTAGAAATTATTTATTCTATATGTTCTTTGATTAAATATGGGGATTCGGCTTGAGAACTTGAAGTATATCAAGTAAAAACAAGCAAGGGAAGCAAAGAGCACATGTAAGGGAACATTAGCACTAGATTCAGCCTCTCTTATATTTAGTATAAAGGATGGTTCTAAAATTTATTTGATGTCATCTAAGGTTATTTGGGATGGAGAATAGTGGTTTGAAGGTGTCAAATGGAATTATAGAAGCTTATTTCAAAACTTAAAATTTTGAAGACATAACTTAGGTTAAAAGAGGAAGTTCAAGATCTAATAATTGTTTTCCATGTTTAATTGATGATATAGGCTTTTTAACATACTATTTTCATAATTCTATAATCAATTTTAGGATTGGATGAGGAATTATTTATTCTTCCCAAATTCTACGGTGGACAAATTGGGGATTTTGTGAACTAAACTTGAATTCATGGAATTAAAGGGGGAATCAAACTTAAAAATAGTGCAACATGATTTGTATAATCTTAATTTGAAAATCCAATTGATAGAAATGATATTCCCCAAATTTAATAAACTAGGTTCATGTATGAAATTGGAAGATGGAAGTAGAATTAATTCCATTTAATATTGGAAATTTTTTAAATTGATTCTAATTGAGTAATATGAAATTGAAATGTGAAATTGGGAGGAAAGGAATTATCTTTTCTTAAAGTGAATACTTTTAGCTATTTGGAAAATAATTAAGGAAAGTGTTGAAATTAGTAATAAGTTATGATCAAAGTGTTAACAAGTTAAGCTAAATTTAAACTAAAGAACAACAAAGAAGTGATTAATGTGTATTGAAATGCAAATGTGTAGAATCTAAAGACAAGGACAAGGACATTGTCTAAGAGTGCAGGGAGCACTACTAGCATTAAAGTTAAATGTAAATAAGAGTAAAGAAGTCTAGGAGTAAAGAGGTCCAAGGTGAGTACTTAATAATATAATATGACATATGCCATATTCTTTAAACCTTTATTGTTCAAATGATTATCATGGAAATATTCCAATTCCATGATGAGCATGAATTGCCTATTGAATATTGAGCCATTTGATATGATATTACTTGATGGCATTCGAATATTACTTGATGGCATTTGATTATTGTGAAACCTTTCATGTTGAATTCATAATGTGATCATTGAATTCCTTATTGTGAACCTTATGTGAACCTTTTTATTGATGCCTATTGATAAGCAGAAATACCCTTCTTATGTGGGATAATACATCAGGCCTTATGCACTTGGTATAATCCTATAGGTAGGGTGAGAGTACCCAACCTCTGTTAGGGGGAACGCCTAACCATAAGTCCTGATCAATCTTTCATAATGTGATACATATGAGTGAGCAAAGCTTAAGCCACCACTCTTTAATTTATATGTGTGGGAAGCATTCCGCTTCCAAGAAATTACTATTTCTGCTAAAAGATGTTGTTTTCATCTTAAATGAGAAATCGATTCATAATGACAATTTTGATTAATATCACTCCATTGTCACCTTAAGCCATCCTAATAAGGAATCACATATTCATTATATATATTATATTATTATGTACTCACTGAGCTTTATCTCATTCGGTAGTTATTTAAAATTTTTAGGTAAGGTTGATGAGTCAGCAAGGTAAATTCCAAGCCCTATTCTTTTGCTTAGAAGTTGCTCTATTAAATTTAAGTGTTATGAATCTTAGTTATATGATTAAGAAGACTATTACTTTTGAACTCTATATTTACTAAAAGTTTAGCACTAACATGTCATTGCGTTTACATGTATTGTAAATTGTATTATAATTATGATTATAATAACGTATTGAGTTATGATCATTTGGATAATGACATGAAATACAAATCTAGAAATTTTATGAGTTAAGCACACAAATGGTATTAGTAAGTAAGTTTTGGTAACATGTAAAATGATAAACTAATAATGGGCAATAGGGAAAAGTAATCAGATTCCGATCTTGGGACAAAGTCAACATGATAAATGGTAAAGGATTATAAGTTAAACGGGGTTCTATTGGTTTAGGTGATTTTATGTCTCCCTATGCCCTAGGACCATCATGACTTAATAAGTGGGTTGTGACAAAGATGGTATCAGAGCAAAGGTTTAGGTCTACTTTAGACTTTATAAATACTATGGGTTATAGGTTAAACCACAGAGCATAAGAATTCCTTTTTGTCACTTGAAGTCTATCATTAAGTTTAGATCTACCCTACTGATAAAAGCTTAACTCTTTTAGTTTGATGTCTAATACGTGTGTAATGACTATGGACAAAGATATAATAATGAGAAATGAATGATAATATGTATGAACCATATGCTATGGAAATGGGATGAAAAGGATAAAACATGTATACACGAAAATGACTACATATGTGTAAAAGAGTATAAATGAATATGTACATGTGTTTTAAAAGGAATAAATTTCCCATTATAATTAACTGTCAATTATCAACATGGTTCAGTGCAAGTGATGTGTTGAAAAATATGTACATAGTGTGAATAATGATAAGGGTATGTCACATCCCAATTTTAGTGATATGACAGTCCTAGAACATTGGGAGACATAAGGTTAGCCACGCCCATAAAACCCATTCACATATAAATTAACATTTTCCTAGGATCTTACCAAGTCTCATGCATTAACTTTATTATCCAATAATAAGGAAAATTTTAACTAGCGGAAGCATAATTTAAAGAAAATACTTTTAAATACAATCCTTATCAAAAGAATATTTAAGAATAAACTATCAAATAAATAATATTCTGAAATAAAAATCCCAATATAAGGACTCTCAGAGCATCTAAAGACTCATCATATTATGGTATAGTAATAATTATTAGCAAGGAAATTCCCCAAGCAGAGTAGATTGCTTGAGCCATCACCTTGCCTCCTCATAATGCTCACCTAAAACCACCTAAGGAAAAGGGGTGAGATAAATGATCTTAATGAGTAAACAATATAACTTATACAATAACACATAACCCTTAGAAAGGGCTTATAACTTATAACCGTAGTTCATGATTCACAATTCATGATTCATAGCTCATGGTTCAAAGTTTGCAATTCATCAAGGTTCGCAAAAATCACACATAGCATGCAGAGAGTGAGGGCTTTTGCCATATTCACTCGAACACATAGAGGAGAGGCAACATCAAACCAAGTTCCAACTCCTAACACATAGAAAAGTGTAAAACCAATTAGGCTCCACAACTAGAACCACCCCTTCTAGCTAAGGCGGATACATTACCCCTATCAATTGGGTTAAGATTGTGTGCATAGGTTCCGATGATTACCTGCATTGGCATGAGAATTTCTACATAAAAGGTTATCGGTACCATAGCTAGAGCTAATAATAGTCACTTATAAAAATGGCATTAAAGAAATACAATCACATGTTGCACAATAACGATAGATGTTTGACTTATCAAATAAAAGATAAATAATAGTGTAGTTCCAAAAAGAACATAAGTTAGGGAAATAATCACAAAGGTTCTTTATTATCGTTAGATATTCAAAAATGGTTTTGGACCAATTGTAATAAAGAAGTCATATAGTTGTAATTGAAAATAGAAAAGAACTTCGGTTTCAAGAATTTCAAAGCTTCATATATCAAGATAGCTTGTACTTGTAACAAGAACATAATGTTTATTCACCTTGTGGTTCCTTTGCTCCTAGTACTTATAGCCCCTTAAACTTCTACTACTCCTTAAGCTCTAACATAATATTTAATTCAATACTTAGCATTTGCTTAATCATTATGCTATCTATCCCATAACTACTCCATGTACATATATCATTCACATATACTTGGAGTTGCACTTAGAAGTGCACTCATCACTTGCACATAATATGTTGACTTTTAAAGTCTTACACACTTAGCCTTTGTAGGCTCACATGAAATCATGTTATAACTCATATTATGACTTTTCTAAAGTCAAACACAATATATCATGATCTTAATATCAATTCCATTTAACATTCAACCTAGTACACTTAACACTTTACATATATATCAACTTAACAAGTAACCTTGAAGAGTCATGCTTATCTATTTGAAAAATCATACCATCCATCTCATAGTTAATTTAAGATTATTAATTCACTATTAAATCATCATAAAACCTATTTCACTTGTCACTTAATCATATACATATATTAATCGTAACATAGTGATAGGGTTAGTAAACCCTAGGTAGGCTGAATTGTCTCTAGGCTTGTCTAGAGTTAATCCTTCAACTAATATGCAATTAAATCATTTATCATTCATACATACATGTCAACAATCATTAAAATATATCATACAAAAATTATAGACTTTGGGATTAAAATCCTAATGTAGGCCGAATACACCCATCAAGTAAAAACATGAATTTTCTCATTTTTTGCACTTTCCATTCATTATAATAATATGCAAATACATTATTTAAAATAATATTTTTTATGTAAATATGACAAAAATCATTTTAGAATATTAATATATATGAATCAACACCTCTTGAAATTTTTATACATGAAAATGCCAACTTTTGTGTTCTACTGTGAAAACCATGAATTTGCTTGCCTTTTGTACTTTTTCGATCATACAGTAATATACAAAAATATAATTTAAATCAATATTTTTTATCTAAATACAACAAAAATCAATTTAAAATGCAAATACATACAAATCGCCAGCCCCCATGTATTTGTGCATGAAAATTCTAACTTTGAGTTTTAGGGTTCATCTTTGGTGGATGTGCAAAGAAAGAGGTGTGTTTTTAGTGGAAAATCAGTTTCTCCTTCAAAATAATTACCTAGGCTGAATTTAATTAATAGAATAAATTGAAAGGAGAGAAAAACTTATGAAAATGGTTATGAAATCTCAAGGTTTGAAGGCACCTTGTGAATTTCGATTGAGAGAATATTTTTAAGAGAATTTTTCTGTAAAAATTATAAAGAATAACATAATGGTAGCTGCAACTCTAGGGCTAGTTGATTTTTGTATAAATATTTAGAGTTTTGGCAAAATTCCAAGTTTGCCATTAATGAGCTACGTTAGAAGTGTTTTGGTGTAGTGGGCTTTTAAGAAATTGGGCCTTTTATTTAATTTATGAGCTGATTATAGGTAGTTAAAAATAAAATTTTTTTTTATTATTTTCATTGAAATTTCTTCCAAAATATTTATTTAAAAATATTTTAAAAATACTCATAAAAATTATTTTATGCTTAAAAATTACTTTGTGCATGAAAATTCAATTTATGTGCAATAAATTATTTTATGCTCATGCATTTCATATAAATCACTTATTTCATCATAATAATTCATATTATATATATTAAAGTTAATCTAACATGCTACATACTCATCAATTACATAACACATGAATTTTCATAAACGCACACACTTAGTCCTAATAGTTCTAAATTCAAGTAATTGTAATGGAAACTCCTAGGGTGAGTGTGGGTTGTTACAGGGTATACTAAATTCTTTGCGCCTACGATGTATGCGCACAATAGCTATTAACTAAATGCTATTAAGAGAAAATATAGAGGTGATTTTATGAAAAGTTCATGAAATGTGAATAGTGATGCGAATATGTTTATCCTTACCTATACTAGAGTATGTACGTTGTTTAGGATATGAGATATCCTAAGGTGCTGTATAATAATAGTGGGAGAGGCTCTGAGAATTAATAAGACTAGATTATAAACAGATAGTGGGAGAGGCTTTAAGAATTTGAATATAGAAAATGATACTTTATACACATAGTAAAGAGTTTATATTGGGAAATAACTGATACAATACCATAGTTCTTTTGTATCTATATAATATGTGATTATTGTATTTAAGTTGGAATGATTGATGTTTGAACTACTCTTTAAAGCAATAACAAACATATTTATATGCTTAATGTGAAACCTTAATATTAGAAAAATCTGAAATAAGGCCCCATAACAAAACCAAACAAAATACCCCATAAAAGTGCATAAAAAGTTGAATGGTAAATTTTAAAGCCTCTGAAACATATTCAAACAACTAAATTTGGGCCCAAAAGTGGGCAGTGTCAAGTAAACCTAACATAAATATAAATCTCTGAATGAGCTTCGATTTGATATATTATGGGCCCTATAATTCATCCCTAGTTGAAAGTTATGGCCTTTCAAAGTTGATATGCGTAGGAAAATGATGCTCCCTATTTATTGGAGCTGAGTGGCGATCATGATTCTCTATCACCCCCAAAGTCATGATCGCAATCTAGGTTGTAATGCTATTATGACCCATTTATTAAGCTATGACGGTCCTAAGGCATAAGGAGACATAAAGTCACCAAAGCCCGTAGAACCCCTTATAACTTATAACCCTTTACCATTCATCATATTGAACCTTGTCCCAAGATTGAAAACCAATTGCCATATTGCCAACTTCTATGTTGTCATCTTACATATAGCCAAATGTTCATTATATCATTATGACATTCATCTCATTTACATATGTTTCTTATTAATTACACCAATATAAATATAATTACATTATGGTTATTGGTGCATATCAATCATATCACATTAGTGCTAAACTTTTAGTAACCATAGAGCTCTAAAAGAATGGTCTTTATAGTTAAGAATTACAACTCTTGAAAATAGCAAAACAACTTCCAAGTAGATGAGTAGGGCTTGTAATTTACCTTACTGAGTCATCAATCTTGCCTAAAAAATTTAAACAACTAGGGAATGAGACAAAGCTCAGTGAGTATGTAATAATACAATATATTAGGAATATAATGATCTTTATCAAGAGGGGCTCATTATGGCAGTGAAGCAATGTTAATTAAAATTGCCCTTATAAATCAATTTCTCATTAAGGATAGGAACAATATCTTTAGCAAAAATAGTAATTTCTTAGAAGCAGAGTGCTTCCAACACATATAAATTAAGGAGTGGTGGCCTAAGCCTTGCTCACTCACATGCATCACATTACACAATATTGATAAGGTCTTATGGTTAGGCATTCCCCCCCTAATAGAGGTTGGGTACTCTCGTCCTATCCATAGGCTTATACCAAGTGCACAAGGTCTTATGTCTTTCCTCACATCAGAGAGGATTTTTGCTCAGTCATGGGTATTCATGAAAGGCATATTCAAAATCTATATTAGGAATTCAATGGAAATTAGTTGGCATATCAATCATTGGGCACAAAATAACATCAATGTAAGAGGCTCATTATGCTCAAATTATCATACAAGAAGGATACTAAATTCCAAGGCTTACAATTCATGGGCAACATATATTTAATGTCTCTTTAGGGCATATATCAAAGGATGGTATTTTAAATAATGGTTACAAACAACATGGCATAATTACATCATATTATTAAGCACTCACCTTGGACTCCTTTTCTCCTATTTACCCTCGTAGAAAACTATCCTCAACACATAAAAGTCTTCACCTTGAAGCCTAAATTTAGAAGCCTTCACCATGAAGCCCAAAACCAAAAGCCTTCACTATGAAGCCCAAAACCAAAAGTCATTGCCATGAAGCCCAAACCAAGAAGCCTTCGCCAGGAAGCCCAAACCAAGAAGCCTTCACCATAAAGCTCACTCCTAAAAAGCCTTCACCATGAAGCCCACTCCCAAAAGGCCTTCATTTATGAAACCTATGATCTCTTCTAAGGTAAAATCTAATCAAGCCTTCCAAATTGATTGCTTAGCCCGACCTTTTCCTCTAAGCTAGGATTAGTCTCCAAGGTCCAACATCCTAACCTAATCTCTCAGACAAAATCTAAAAAAAAAAAAAATGGCCAAACCTTCCAAATGAACTGACTAGAAGGCCATAACTTGACCGAGCATTTAATATGATCTCTCACGAAGCCAAACTAGACTGAGCTTCCAAATGAACCTAGCCGAACGTGACTTAGCCTTCTAAATAAATCTCCCTTAAAGCCAAACTAGAAGGCCATAATTGACTAAGCCAATTGTCGGACCTAACCTTCCCCTAAACTAGACCTGACCTAAACCTTATCATCTTAAGGGACTTGACCGTCTTATTCAAACTTTCTAATTTGGCCTTAAGGCAAACATTATTGTAAACTGAACACACCTAAACCTTGCTCGACCTCTTTCAACCATACTTGGTTTAACCTCCCAAAGTGACTTTAATAATAGCCATTGACCGACTAGCCTCCTACCTAACATGCCCATTTCACCTCTAAGCCAGCCAACCAGCCAAAAAAGCCAAACTGCTTTCCTTTATCATCCTAAAGTAGGGGCACCTAGCTTCCAAATATTAACCTTTCCAAAGTGGAGGCATCTTTCTCCTCAAAAGCTCAGTACTCTCCTACCAAATTGACCCTTCACAGGTTTAAGGTATCCAATCATTGCATAGTTAGATGCATTTCACAATAGAACAAGTTGTAAGTTAGACTTCCAAATCAAAATGGATCATCTCTTTCCTACCAGACAGGGTCGTCATTATTCCTACCAGACAAGAACAATATTTTTTTGGCTCCTACTAAAAGGACAACCTTAGGATTCATACCTTAAATCTGAATTAGGTATCCCTTTTAATCAGACCATCCTAGGATAGACTTAGGATTAATACCTTAAATCTAAATTGGGTATCTCTTTTAATCAGACTCATCCTAGGATAGCCTTAGGATTCATACCTTAAACTTGAATTAGGTATCCCATTTTCATCAGACATCCTAGGATAACCCTAGGATTCATACCTTAAATCTGAATTAGGTATCCCTTTTTTTTATCAGACCCATCATAGGATAACCCTAGGATTCATACCTTAAATTTGAATTAGGTATCCCTTTTGATCAGACCAAACCTAAGATAGCCTTAGGATTCATACCTTAAATCTTAATTATGTATCTCTTTTAATCAGAACCATCCTAGGATAGCCGTAGGATTCATATCTTAAATCTAAATGAGGTATCCCTTTTAATCATACTCATTCTAAGATAACCCTAGGATTCATACCTTAAATCTGAATTAGGTATCCCTTTTAATCAGACCATCCTAGGATAGCCTTAGGATTAATACCTTAAATCTAAATTAGGTATCTCTTTTAATTAGACTCATCCTAGGATAGCCTTAGGATTCATACCTTAAATCTGAATTAGGTATCCCTTTTTTATCAGACCCATCCTAAGATAACCCTAGGATTCATACCTTAAATCTGAATTAGGTATCCTTTTTTTATAAGACTCATCCTAGGATAGCCTTAGGATTTATACCTTAAATCTAAATTAGGTATTCCTTTTTTATTAGATCCATCTTAGGATAACCCTAGGATTCATACCTTAAATCTGAATTAGGTATCCCTTTTTCATTAGACTCATCCTAGGATAGCCTTAGGATTTTTACCTTAAATCTGAATCAGGTATCCCTTTCGATCAGACTTATCCTAAGATAGCCTTAAGATTCATACCTTAAATCTGAATTAGGTATCCCCTTTTATCAGACCCATCCTAGGATAGTCTTAGGATCCATACCTTAAATCTAAATTAGGTATATCTTTTCATCAGACTCATCCTAGGATAGCCTTAGGATTAATACCTTAAATCTAAGTTAGATATCTCTTTTTATCAGACTCATCCTAGGATAGCCTTAGGATTCATACCTTAAATCTGAATTAGGTATCCCTTTTTTATCAGACCCATCCTAGGATAGCCTTAGGATTCATACTTTAAATCTGAATTAGGTATCTCTTTTTTATTAGACCCATCCTAGGATAACCCTAGGATTCATACCTTAAATCTAAATTAGGTATTCCTTTTTTATCAGACTCATCCTAGGATAGCCTTAGCATTCATACCTTAAATCTGAATTAGGTATCTTTTTTTATTAGACCCATCCTAGGATAACCCTAGGATTTATACCTTAAATCTGAATTAGGTATCCCTTTTTTATCATACTCATCTTAGGATAGTCTTAGGATTTATACCTTAAATCTAAATCAGGTATCCCTTTCGATCAAACTCATCCTAAGATAGCCTTAGGATTCATACCATAAATCTAAATTAGGTATCCCCTTTTATCAGATCCATCCTAGGATAGTCTTAGGATCCATAACTTAAATCTAAATTAGGTATATCTTTTCATCAGACTCATCCCAAGATAGCCTTAGGATTCATACCTTAAATCTGAATTAGGTATCCCTTTTAATCGGATCATCCTAGGATAGCCTTAGGATTCATACCTTAAATCTGAATTAGGTATATCTTTTCATCAGACTCATCCTAGGATAGCCTTAGGATTCATACCTTAAATTTGAATTAGGTATCCTTTTTTTATCAGACCCATCCTAGGATAGCCTTAGGATTCATACTTTAAATCTAAATTAGGAATCCTTTTTTTATTAGACCCATCCTAGGATAACCCTAGGATTCATACCTTAAATCTGAATTAGGTATTCCTTTTTTATCATACTCATCCTAGGATAGCCTTAGGATTCATACCTTAAATCTGAATTAGGTATCCTTTTTTTTATTAGACCCATCCTAGGATAACCCTAGGATTCATACCTTAAATCTAAATTAGGTATCCTTTTTTTATCAGACCCATCCTAGGATAGCCTTAGGATTCATACTTCAAATCTGAATTAGGTATCCTTTTTTTCTGAATTAGGTATCCTTTTTTTATTAGACCCATCCTAGGATAACCCTAGGATTCATACCTTAAATCTGAATTAGGTATTCCTTTTTTATCATACTCATCTTAGGATAGCCTTAGGATTCATACCTTAAATCTGAATTAGGTATCCTTTTTTTTATTAGACCCATCCTAGGATAACCCTAGGATTCATACCTTAAATCTGAATAAGGTATCCCTTTCGATTAGACTCATCCTAAGATAGCCTTAGGATTCATACCTTAAATCTGATTAGGTATCCCCTTTTATCAAACCCATCCTAGGATAGTCTTAGGATCCATACCTTAAATCTAAATTAGGTATATCTTTTCATCAGACTCATCCTAAGATAGCCTTAGGATTCATACCTTAAATTTGAATTAGGTATCCCTTTTAATTGGATCATCCTAGGATAGCCTTAGGATTCATACCTTAAATCTGAATTAGGTATATCTTTTCATTAGACTCATCCTAGGATAGCCTTAGGATTAATACCTTAAATCTAGGTTAGGTATCTCTTTTTATCATACTCATCCTAAGATAGCCTTAGAATTCATACCTTAAATCTGAATTAGGTATCCTTTTTTTATCAGACTCATCCTAGGATAACCTTAGGATTCATACTTTAAATCTGAATTAGGTATCCTTTTTTTATCAGACCCATCCTAAGATAACCCTAGGATTCATACCTTAAATCTGAATTAGGTATTCCTTTTTTATCATACTCATCCTAGGATAGCCTTAGGATTCATACCTTAAATCTGAATTAGGTATCCTTTTTTTTATTAGACCCATCCTAGGATAACCCTAGGATTCATACCTTAAATCTGAATTAGGTATCCCTTTTTTATCAGACTCATCTTAGGATAATCTTGGGATTTATACCTTAAATCTGAATAAGGTATCCCTTTCGATCAAACTCATCCTAAGATAGCTTTAGGATTCATACCTTAAATCTGAATTAGGTATCCCCTTTTATCAAACCCATCTTAGGATAGTCTTAGGATCCATACCTTAAATTTAAATTAGGTATATCTTTTCATCAGACTCATCCTAAGATAGCCTTAGGATTTATACCTTAAATCTGAATTAGGTATCCCTTTTAATCAGATCATCCTAGGAGAGCCTTAGGATTCATACCTTAAATCTGAATTAGGTATCCCTTTTGATCAGACCCATCCTAGGATAGCCTTAGGATTCATACCTTAAATCTAAATTAGGTATCCCTTTTAGTTAGACCATCATAGGATAGCCTTAAGATCATTTCACTGTTAAATGTTTAGATCATCTAGGCATCCCTATGGTTCCTTTTTCACCATTTTTTTTAAAAAATCAACCATTTTCACCCAAACATGTCTTGACACTGACTTAGGCATCCATTTGGTTCATCTTATCATCCCTCATTCTAGGGTTCACTATCATCAGAATTGCCTTTTGTTCAAAGCCAATTCTGATGAGGGGCAACTGTGAACCCTCAAATTTGCACCCTTAGGATTCGATCACAACTTAACACTTGCTAAGATTTGTGCGCTACGCATATGGCGGTCCTACTAGTCGATTAGTGGGTAGGGGTTAAGGGAGCAATGCCTCGTTGAAAAAAATTTCTTAGAACTTGCACCTTCAGATGATTAGCACTTGATTATGAACCCATAGAATCAAATTGGGCTCAAATCGAATAAAAAATGGATGAGAATGGGCTGAAAGACGAAATGCGGCAACCAGTGGGTTGGCTGTGGTAACTCACAGCCAGCTGCGGTTACTGCAGCCCCTCTACAGTTACCATAAAGTTTCTCATGGTAGCTAATTGGCTACCATAGTTAGCTTTGCGATAATAGTAGAGCACTCTATGGTTACCGTAGCCAACGCACCAGTTACCGCACCGAGTCCTTTTAAGAGTCCTACCTGAAAACTGTTAATTTTTAGCCCCAAACACCTCCTATAAATACCGTACACTTCATAGCAGCTAAAGACACATAATTACATGCTTCTATACTCTCCCTAAAGCTTTCTAAACCCTATTTCTAAACTTTCCAATAATCTAAACCCTATTTCCAAGCTTTCCAATTATCAAAATCCTCTTCCAAAACCTCCTGCATCATATAAAACCCCATTCATAAGTTTCCTAATCATCCCAAAACCCCATTTATAAGCCTCCTAATAACTCAAAACCCTATCTCTAAGCTTCCTAATCAAGAAAAGGTGCAACTCAAGTTATTTTTTTCAAAAGGAATTCGTGGTAATCAAGCAAAGGTGTGATCCAAGTCCCTCTAAGAAGAGTTCGCGTTGTTCAAGAGTTCTTTTTCCAAAAGGAGTACTTGTGCCATCCCTAAGAAAAGTTGAAACTTAGATCCGGTGCCAAGTTCATTCCCTATGTTCCTCGCCGCTGAAAGCTAAAGGTAAAAGTTCTTTCCTTTTTCTTTTCAATTTCAATTTCAAGATCTAAATATGAAAGATCTAATTTTTTCTAATTAAAATCTGACCTAATTAACAAATCCCTCAAGCCTTCAAAATCAATCAAAACATGATAACAAAGGCAATGACTTAAACCCCTCCTTCACAAGAAGGAAGAATTACGTGGGGTTTGATTCCCATTCAAAGGGATATGCAGGCTTGCCGTCTCTAAGGCATTCAACTCCGCTAAAATTAACAACTTCTTCTCTCTATCACCTTCTTCACATAGTTTAGGATTGAAATTACTTTTCCTAAATAAAAGCCAAAATTTTAATTCTTTTTATTATAATCATTTTAATACTCTCTTTCTTTAGTTGTTTAGATTATATTTGGGGAATGCGTGCTTTTCCTAGAACCTATAAGGGCTAGAGGAAAGATCCCCTGATTTTGATATTTTGACTTATAATAGTTTTAAGTAGTTTTCCTTTACTTTTCGCATTTTGTAATTAGCATTATCTCATATTTGTCATGCATTGTACAAATCATATTTGTTTCATACATCATATTATATCTGTTCATGCATATATAAAAACTTCTTTTTACGAAAGCTATTTTGTATTTAAACCAAACTGATTTTTTATATTGTTTTAACCAAAACCTAGTCCTCGAGCCCTCTTTGGTCATTCGAGGACTAGTGCTTTTCCTTAGGATAAATGGTATAATTTTGGAATCAATTAAATTGGGACTTTCCTTTAATTTTCCCAACTAAAATAAACAAAATTAAAGTGGTGACTCCTTTTGCAAGTTATAACTTACAAAATACAATTTTTCTGAACTCATAGCAGGTTCCAATCATGATGTTTCTCCCAATAGGCATTTTCAATTCCCTTAGTAGATCGGACTGGTTACTTGGGCAAGGCCTCACACTCGTATACTTGGATAGCGTCCTTGTCCTTGCCTTTAGATTCTACACATTCGCATTTCATATCTACGTCAATCACTTCCTTACTATGACATTAGTGTAAATTTAGCTTAACTTATTCATTGTAGTACTAACTTGTTACTTTTAAGGTCATGACACACTATACATATACTTGTTACTAATTTTAACACTTTCCCTTAGTTATCTTTCAAATAGCCAAAAGTATTCACTCAAGGAAAGATAATTCCTTTCCTCCCAATTTCACATTTCAACTTTGAGTAAAATCAATTTAAATAATTTATAATATTCAATGGAATTAATTTTACTTCCATCATCAAATTCCATAAGTGAACATAGTTCATTAGATTTGGGGAAAATCATTTCTATCAATTGAATTTCAAAATTAACATTATACAAATTATGTTAGATCATTCTTAAACTTAATTTTCTCTTCAATTTCATGAATTCAAGTTCAATACTCAAAATTTCCAATTTTTCCATAAACATTATAATTTGGGAAAAACTATTAATTCCTCATTCAATCTTCAAATTGATCATGGAATTACGAAATTTGCATAACATAAGACCTATATGATCATTCAATTGTCAATATCTAGCATTAGAACATCAAGTTCCCCTTCTAAACTATATTATGCCTCTAAGATGTTTAAGTCTTAAACCAAGTTTCCAAAGTTCATTTCAACACTTCTAAATCATTGTTCTTCATCTAAAATAACCATAGATATATTCAAAGAAAACTTAGAACACCTCTTTGTTCATTTCCTTATATTGACCGAAATTTATATCTAGTGTAGAAGAGACTTTATACAACTAAGATACTAAAATCAACCTTAGAACATAAATAAGAGGAGATGGACATGATTCCTTACCTTGGTTAGCTTTGGTTTGCTAAGGTTCCTGTTGCTATTAGTGTAGAGAGAGTTTCTTTTGTGATTGTGAAATTTTGGTGTAGAGATAGGCAAAATGATGATCATAACATAAATTTTGCATATATATATATAATGGGTTAGATGGTGAAGATTTGATCAAGCTTAATTTAATAGGTAAGATTTAATCTTGGTGGATGGCTATGATTTGATCAAGTTGGATGGCTAGGATTTTCTCTACAATGGTGATGTCCATCATGAGGTGTTGGAGTGCTCAAAATGAACATGGACTCATATATAGTGAAGAGAAGAGTTTAACTTAGTTTGGGACTTTGACTTGGTCAAATTTTGTGGCTACTTTGTTCAAATTTTGCAACTCTCTCTTTACAACATATTTTTAGCTCACAAGTTTTAATGTTCACTACCCTTGGGCCCAATAGGCCAACCACTTTCTATTGGGCTTGGGCCTTAGAGTCCAAAAGCCCAATAACAAATCCATATATGTACGTTTCAAACTTGGTAACTTAATAAATTTTTCATTTCATTTCTTTCACTTTACTATACATATTTCTACCTTCTAGTATCACCACACTCTTTCGACATTGTTAAATAAATTTTATTCATATTTTAATACACATTTACTAGCCTTTCAATTGCATGGTTCAAGTGTGTACATCATGTAGATTCATTGGGTCAAACTAAGTCTAACTTCCATTAGACTATTGCAACTTTGATTAAATTCAACTTCTTATATCACTATTTGAAGGAATATTGGGCGCAAATTAAGCAAAAGCAACATGGTTGGTGAAATTTCAAACAATTTAAAATTCACTTACACCCAAATGGGTCAAATAAACATTCATCCAATCATCTAATTAATGTGTAAAACACATAAGAAAGAAAGAAGATGAAGAGGTAACCTCTTGAAGTGTATGCACTCCAATTCTTCTTTCCTCTCCAAAAGCTCTCCAAATGTAGAGCCTCTAGATTGTCCACACCAAGCTCCACCTCTAAGGCTTACTTTGATTTTTTTAAATATTCTTGATTCTCTCTCTTGGTAGCCTAAATGAATACAAGATCTTCTAAAATGAATCCTTGGTGATTTGATTTCTTCTAATTGCTATAGATATTTCTTTTCAACAAAATAAACCTTTGTTCTTTCACAAAGAACAAAGAACAAGAAATGAAGAACAAGAAAATTGAAGAACAATTCTTCTCTTTCTTTTCTCTCAATGCTTAGTTCCTAAAGTTTCTCTCTTGATTAAGATGTGCATCAAAAACTAGCAAATTAAACAACATCATTTTATTTTTATAGCCAACAATTATGTTGAATAATAAGGAACAAATGAGATATTTAATTTGCTTTTTTACTTTAAGCTTAAATGGAAAAGACCAATTTACCTTTATGGTTTATGATAACTTCCATTAAGCCTTAAGTAGTTGAAAGACTATTTTGACCTTAGTTACCTTTCTCTAACCCCTAAATCCATCACATGGGCTTTAGGGTTGGAGAAAATCTCTAACCCCCTACACTCATCATATAGGCTTTAGGGTTATGGATAATCTTTAACCCCTAAATTGCCTCTTTCCATTTCTTAAATGGGCTTAGGCAATTTTGGGTTTAGTCCTAAGCTCAAAATCAATTCTTTTAACTCATCCATAGCTTTAATTAATTTAATCCTTGTCATTTATATCATATATAAATTAGGATTTAATTAATAAGAAATCATTTTGGATTTAAACTTCAAGACATGCTAGGGTCTTTGTAAATTCAATTACAAGTTCAATCATTTTTTCGTTAGTCAATAATTAAACACTTTAATTAATTATTATGGTAAACCTTTTATCCTTAGAAGGTGAATACTTTTGGGTGTGTGACTTTCTAGGTTCATGTCTAATTAGCAATAGGATCGAGAAAACACTTTTCTCTACTAATGTGAAATCCCTATTTCACTCTTAGTCCCATAAGTCATGAGTGACACCTAGCATTACATATCATGACTACCTAATTAGAATGAATATTAGTGTTTTATTACTTATTCATATCATGGACCATTGATCATAATTAACGTACACTAAAATCCCTTCATTATGAAATCCCAATCTTAGCTAGGGTCATGGATTTGTCAAACCCTAATATGCTTTGATCATATGTCTATATCTCAATTCTAATTCTTGATAAAATCGATTCCTACTAGAAACCCTTTTTAGTGAATCTTTACTACCTTGGCCAAGAATTTGATTATCAAGAATAATCAGATAGCATAGGATTCCTTCCTTGTTTATTCAAGTTAATGAATTCTCTCTTGGCGATCACTTACCTCCATTCATAACTAGTTAGAACTATCACATACCATATACCAACACCTGAAT
Source organism: Reutealis trisperma (assembly GCA_947687605.1). Lineage (NCBI taxonomy): Eukaryota > Viridiplantae > Streptophyta > Magnoliopsida > Malpighiales > Euphorbiaceae > Reutealis > Reutealis trisperma. The sequence continues at coordinate 106,497 of CANTUT010000291.1, forward strand.
AGCATTAGAATGTAAGTAGTAATAAATTCCAACTACCAATGAATGAGATATAGTGTCCCTCAAGTCAAAGGACTATATGTACAATAATGACCTAAATGATGATTTATTGACTAGCAATAAAAATCCATGTCATCATCACCTAACATCATAGTTTGATCATTCATCCTATGAATATCCGCATGTTTATATCAACAACATTTGTCAAACAGTATGATGCTCACTATCTCTATAATCATAAGTATCACGTACTGATTCTAGATTATAAACAGAGATGATAGTCTTTCAGAATTAATGAGCCCAGTCATTAATCCTATGACCATGAACATTTTAAAGTATTTTTTTAAGAGCTATCTGCCATCCATATTCTCAATACTTGAGAATAGATCCTCTTTTTTGAAAAATACTTATGGACTACAAATATACATTTAATACAATGGAATAATTTCATTTATAAACATATATTTTATTGCCATTAGGGATAATGTTTTACATTTACATAACATATACATTGCTCTAGGGCATACCCTCTAACACTATTATCATCTCCCAATGTCTTAGGAGATGTTAATGCCCATTCATCAACACTTTAGATTCACATTTCAAATGAATTATTAACATAGTCCATTAAGTCAAACTTAGTTTGACTTTCATTTTATCATAAAAGTGCTTATCAAAATCGATTACATTCCTTACTCATTGTCACATTATTCATTTAGAATTTACCTCTTATGATATTCTTATGGTTCTTGATGTGATAGGAAGGTTTTGAACGGTATGGTATATGGACATTATAGTGTCATCATTACTATTTATAGTTGGTTAGGAAAACCTTAGGTATTATAGAAGTACACTATGTCTTGAGGTTTAAATTTGATATTTTGTTCTTTAATTTAGTTATAGTAGCGACATTTAGGTTATGGTTGTGATAATAGGTCGCAATCGCGAAAATTGTGTAGCGCTCGCCATTTTGAGGCTTATTTCATGACTTAAGGGACTTTTGAATCTTTTGGAAATTATGATCTTTTAATGAATTATATATATGGAATAAATGCCTAGTGGACATGTTAAATAACTCTAAGTTGATTTGCTAGGATTAGAAAGAGAAGCTGACTAAGTTTTGATCCAACTTAGATTAATGATTGATATGTATAATGTTATGCTATATGAAATGCTTACACGTGACAATGGTTTGATATGTAAATTATATGAAATTATTAAATGAAATTTGTGATTGATGCTATAGGAAGAGAAATGATGTTTAGTAATGATCAATATGAGAATGAAATAAACCAGTTACATTACATATATATATATATATATATATATATATATATATATATATATATATATATATATATATATATATATATATATATATATATATATATAAGTATGTGGTATGAATTAAGTGAATTATATTAAGAAATTTGTGGCTTAGATGCTATCATATAGACTAGAACAATAAGAAAGGTAAGGATTTCTCTGTCACTTATGTAAATATCAAGTATAGTCAAAGGAAAAATATTAATCTAGTGTGATTTAAAAGAAGATCACTTTGTATTCAAAGAGGGAAGTGATCAATTGTGTACATATTAATGTGACCTTTAAGAAAGACGATTATGTATGTGTAATAGGAAAGTTCTTAAACCCACTAAGGGAGTAAAGTTGTGAGGTTAGTAAAGGACCAAAGGAGAATATGATTTGATGTTGGATCATTCCAAAAGAAAGGTATATGAAATTGACAATTACAAGAATGTATTGATTAAGGAATAGTCTTTAAAAAGAAAGTAAGGAACTAAGGAGGGTTTGACTTAAAAAGGATAAGTCTAAGCTAAGAACAAATTAGTGTAAAAACATGGATTATTTTGGACAAAAAATACCTTATTTTGAGAATGAGTTCACAATGAAAAGAATACCTGTAAAATAAGATAGGTATGAAATTGGAGTATTATATGGTTAGTTAAAAAAAAAAACAACTTGAATGTGGTCAAGTAAAGTAAATGATGTGTGGAAAGGTAAAAATAGTGAATGATAAGGAAAAGAATGTATGAGGAAATACTAGATATATGAAGCATTGAATTAAAAAGAACTAAAAGAAACAAAAGTTATGACACAAAGGGAGTCTATAAAGCTGACTGATAAGACAAACCCCATCTAAGAGAAATATGTTATGTTGAAATTAAAGTGATGAAAAAATAGAATTGAATAAGTTAAAAGTAGATGCCATAAGAAATGGTAAGCTTTGAAAGTAACTCAATAAAGCAAGTGTGAGATGGATTAAGTTTTAAGGTGGAAAATATAGAAAATTATGAGGCAAGGGAAATCATAAGGGTTAAAGAGAATGTAGCATGAGGAATAAAATAATTTGGATAAAGGACTTTATTGATAAGAATAAGATATAGAAAGGTAAGTAGGGAAAAGTTATAGAAACAAATGAATGATATAGAAAGTTAGCTTAAATATGATGAATATTTAAAAATGGAAAGAAAAATTAGCTAATAAAGTGTTTCAATAGGGACTCATCCTAATGGATTGTTTATTCGATGTAATATAATCGATTGGTTAAAAAGATGTTTTTGATGTTAAATAAGAATAAGAAGTGTAAATGTTTAAGTGTGATATAAAATTTAAGAGTGTGAAAGACTAGAGGAGTGTGTGAGAATAGAGTTGATGAGATTTTAATGAGATTGGTACATGTTCCAAATGAGTTAGACCTAGAGAAAAGAGAATGTGGAATCGTTAAAGAATGAGTGAATCAATGAGAAGTGCACAAAGAATTATGTAATATGACATGTGTAATTCTTGAAAAGAATTTGGCTTATAGAAAGATGTTGCATTTAAGACTATAATTATCACTTTAATGGGGGAAACTATGAAGTGGGAACATCTTACTACAATAAGAGCATGACTTGAAATGTTAATTCAAATGTTATACTCTAATATAATGAATAAACGATATTTACATAATTAGGACAAGGCTTGTTAATGGGAAAGTAAATAAGATTTGTCATTAGATATGAATGTCAAGAAATGATGAAAACCCATTAGATAAAGTAATGAGGTGATGAAACAAGATGGTCAAGAAAATAGATGCCTCCTCCTATAATGCTATAGTAGCAATCTAAATGTTCAAAGAAAAAGGAGCTCACTCAACTTTTATACTTATTGACATATTGAAATAAATTAAACAAATAAGAATTAATTGATAAGAAACTCAATATCTAAGGAAATTTTTTATGAAACATAGCCCTTCATTTAAAAGGTTTGCAAGGGCAATGACATAGTTATGTCATGGATGTCTTGATAGATACCTTTTAATACCACTCGACTAGTGACAAAGTTGATGGTACTAGTTTCCTAAGGATCATTCCCAAAAATAAAGAGGATAAGTTCATATAGAGAAGGATGAACTCAAATGCAAAATAAGAGAAGCATTTCAAGATAACCGTAGTTCAAACAAAGGCTTAAAGCAATAAAGTAACAAGGAAAAAAGAATTAGTTGAAATAAGGATATGAATATGAAAAAAGAAAGTTGACACTAGTCTAGTAATAAAGATACTCAAAATTATTGAAAGATGAAGAATGAAAGGGAGATAAGGGATATAATCTAAGTGCTAAAAATTTTCATGGATCATAAATTGGCCATATATTGGAGTAATAGAAATAAAGATCTAGATAACTATGTTAGAATATACCAAGGGATGGTGTTGACCATGTGAAATTGTATTTCTCTATTGTACTTATCGAAACATAAGTTAAGGATTAGAAAGAAAAGTGAGTGATGATTTGATAATCAAATAAGGGAATCAAGTAAAAGAAAAGGAAATGCATAAATATAAATATCAATAAGAATTAAAATCGAACTACATGACATATTGAGTGATTAAGTTTAATTAGATGTAATACAAAGAGAACTTGAGAATTTAAAAGAATATACATCCCTTAATGAGCTCAACAGGAAGACCTTTACTATGGAATAAATGAATCTTCTTAAGAAGAGAAAAAGGGAAAATCAAATTAAAGGATATAAGGAACTGAAAAGGAGTTGGATTGGAATAGTAGTGTAATTACATGAAATTTGTTGTGATAAATTTACCAAGTAAATTAAAATGAGAAAAAGTACGGTACAAGATGGAATAGAATTATTCAAAGTTGACAGTGGATATCTTATCGCCAAAGTGCTTTAATGATAATGCAATCTTTGAAATCTAAATTTAAAACCACTCTGATTTCTAACATTAATTTGTTTAGCTGAAGATAGGACAAGTAAGTTGGAAAAACATGGGTCATGAATCATTAGGAGTGAAGAAGTTTTGGAATTTTTGCATACAGATGCATCAATACCATTTGTGAAATGGTTAGTAGGAATTCATCCTACTTCATTGTGTGTGTATATTTACCCCTTCATATGATAATGTGCAACAAGATCTATTATTAAGAAATTAGAAATAACTGCCTAATAAAGGAATATGATTAAAGGAAGATAAAGCACAAATATTGTTATATTACTCTAATTGAATGGAAAATCATAAGCAAAATACAAGACTCAAAGGACAATGAGCTATAATTGATCACAAAATTTAGGAAAAAGTGAAAAGAATCAAGTTTATAAATTTGAAGTTAAGGAGAATACTCATAAGTGAGGGAATGACAAAGATGAACTGCACGTATAGGGAAATAACTATAAATTCCACTGTATGAGTGTGTATATGGGCATGTATAAAAGAATGACAAGAATATTGAACTCGGGATAGTTAAGACAATTAGTAATGATAAAGAATCTAGAATATCTATATGCTAATTTGAGATGCTATAGCATTATAAAGATTTGATGTAAAATTGTGGAATTGGTATATGAAGATAAGACACATAAGTTAATGAAGGATTTAAGTTGAGTTTTATTATGTTTCTCATTTATATATAACTATGTACATACTATATATTTAGTATATGTTCAAAAGATGATAAAGTAATTATCCTGACATATCTTTAATAAAAGACAAATTAATTGAAAATTTGGTTTGAGAAAAGAAATAATCAATTCCTTGTAATGATTAGGGATTGATTAAATTTGAAAAGAATTTTTCAATAGTAAGTGAAAAGCAGAAATGAAATAATTTGTCCAAAGATTTGGTACTTGAAATTTGTAATGAGTATTAAAAGTGACCATGACCACCGAACATGGGAATATAGCATTTTAATTCACTCTTCTAGAGTTTCCTAATGGAATAAAAAGATACATGTATAGTGATTTAAATAATATAATGCAACATGAAGTGTCTTAAAGAGTTATGAATTTAAGGAACTCTAAAGTATTTGTATTAGTCTGAGAATTCTTAAACCATAATAAGGTTGACATAAGATAATAGAATTATAGTATACAAAGTGAGAAAAAAATAATAGCACATATATGATGGTTTAGGAATTAAGAAAACATAGATATCATAATGAATATTTTGTTATAAGAGTTGTTACTAAAATGGAGTTAGTAGAAAGATGTGAATAACTCAGATAGTGGGACAATAATAAAAAAATTTCATTGAAGTGTGAGAAAACAACTGAGACATGTAACTTAAGTATTATCATTTTCCTTATGAATCAAGAGTGTTTGTTTTGAAAATTTGAGGATGAATTTTCTAAAGGGGGGTAGAATGTAATACCCAAGATTTCCCTAACCTGTTAGAGTAAGAAATGGTGACACTATAATATTCATCTACTATACCATTCAAGGCCTTTCTAACATATTAAGAATTAGAATACCATAAGAAGAAATTTTAAATGAATAATATGACAATGAGTAAAGAATGCAATTAATTTTGATAAGCACTTTTATGATAAAATAAAAGTCAAATCGAGTATGATTTAATGTGACTATGCTAATAATTTATTTGAAATGTCAATCTAAAGTGCTAGTGAATGGATATTAGCATCTCCTAAGTCATTGAGAGATGATAATAGTGATATGAAAAGTTGATTTTAATTAAAGTTACAATGGTACAATAGAAGTCAAACTTAATTTGACCTAGTGAGTCTATATGATTTACATACTTGAACAATATTAATGAAGGACTAGAAAATGTGCACTATAGAGTGAATAAGATTTATCCAGTAATGTCTAGAGGGTGTAGTGATATCAAAAGGTAGAAATATGTATATTAAAGTGAAAGAAATGAAATGAAAAAAGTATTAAGTTACCCAGTTTGAAATATGCATAAATGGGCTTGTTAATGGGCTTTTGAACATTAAAGACTCAAGCTCACTTGGATGGCCAACCCATTAGGACTATGATTGAATGAGCATACATTTAACTAGAGTTAAGACTGGTTAACCAAGTTTAAGTTTGATTTTGGAAAAGCTAGTCATTAATTTTGACTTGGAAACTACCATTTTTTACTATGTCAATTCCTTTTCCAACTTGAATTCTCATTTTTCCTACACCAAAGTCTACATTCATTTTTACTCTTTCCAAACCATATGATGAACATCATTAACCTAGTTGAGATCCTAGTCATTCATTTGATTAAATCATAGCCATCCATTAGGATTAAGTTATAGCCATTAGATTAGAGATGATTAAATCAACACCATCCATCTTCCATATATAAGTAATAAGATGAGCATTTTTCTCCATTTTGCAAAACCTATCACAAAAACACATCTTAATAGAGAAATAGAATCTAAATTTTGTGCCACCACCATAGAATTCAAAATGAGGCTTCCCAAGGTAAGAGTTTATGCTTATCTCTTCCTTTATGTGTTCTAAACATAACTTTGGTGCTATAGTTATAAAAACCTTCTTTTTCTTCCATCTATTTGATTTGGCCAAAATCTAGTATAATTAGGAAATGTTCATTTTATATGTTCTTTGATTAAATATAGGGAATGGGCTTGAGAATTTGAAGTATATCAATTGAAAACAAGCAAGGCAAGCAAAGAGCATATGTAAGGGAACATTAGCATTAGATTCAGCCTCTCTTGATTTAGTATAAAGGATGGTTCTAAAATTTATTTGATATTATATAAGGTTATTTGGGATTGAGAAAAGTAGTTTGAAAGTGTCAAATGAATTATAGAGGCTTATTTCAAAACTTAAAATTTTGAAGACATAACTTAGGTTAAAAGAGGAAGTTCAAGATCTAATAATTGTTTTCCATGTTTAATTGATGATATAGGCTTTTTAACATACCAATTTCATAATTCTATGACCAATTTTTAGATTGGATGAGGAATTAATGGTTTTCCCCAAATTCTAGGGTTTATGGACAAATTAGGGATTTTGTGAACTAAACTTGAATTCATGGAATTGAAGGGGGAATCAAGCTTAAGAATAGTGCAACATGATTTGCATAATGTTAATTTCAAAATTCAATTGATAGAAATGATATTCCCCAAATTTAATGAACTAGATTCATGTATAAAATTGGAAAGTGGAAGTAGAATTAATTCCATTAAATATTGAAAATTATTTAAATTGATTCTACTTAAGTAATATGAAATTGAAATGTAAAATTGGGAGGAAAGGAATTATCTTTCCTTAAAGTGAATACTTTTAGCTATTTCAAAAATAATTAAGGAAAGTATTAAAATTAATAATAAGTTAGTACTAAAATAAACAAGATGAAAGTATTAACAAGTTAAGCTAAATTTAAACTAATAAATAACAAAGAAGTGATTAATATGTAATTGAAATTCAAATATGTAAAATCTAAAGACAATGCCAAGGACATTGTCTAAGAGTGCGGGGAGCACAATTAGCATCAAAATTAAATGTAAATAGGAGCAAAAGAAGTCTAAGGTGAGTACTCAATAATATAATATGACATGTGCCATATTCTTTGAACCTTTATTGTTCAAACCATTATCGTTGAAATATTCCAATTCCATAATGAGCATGAATTGCCTATTGAATATTGAGCCATTTAATATGATATTACTTGATGGCATCTGATTATTGTGAACCTTTCATGTTGAATTCATAATGTGATCATTGAATTTCTTATTGTGAACCTTATATGAACCTTTCTATTAATGCCTATTGATAAGCAGAAATACCCTTATGATGTGGGGTAATACATCGAACCTTGTGCACTTGGTATAAACTTGTGGGTAAAGCAAGGGTACCCAACCTCTGTTAGGGGGAATGCCTAACTGTAAGACCTGATAAGTCTTGTGTAATGTGATGCATATGAGTGGGCAAGGCTTAGGCTGCCACTTTTTAATTTATATGAGTGGGAAGCATTCTGCTTCTAAGAAATTACTATTTTTGCTAAAATATGTTGTTTTCACCTTAAATGAGAAATTGATTCATAATGGCAATTTTGATTAATATCACTCCATTTTCACCGTGAGCCATCCTAATAAGGAACCACATATTCACCATACATATTGTATTATTATGTACTCACTGATCATTGTCTCATTCCATAGTTATTTAAATTTTTTAGATAAAGTTGACGAGTCAGCAAGTTAAATTCTAAGCCCTATTTTTCCACTTGCAAGTTGCTCTGTTAAATTCAAGTGTTATGAATCTTGGTTATATGATTAAGAAGATTATTCCTTTAGAGCTCCATAGTTACTGATAGTTTAGCATTAGAATGTCATTGGGTTTACATGTATTGTAATTACGACTATAATAGTGTATTGAGTTATGAACATTTGGATAATGACATGAAATACAAATCTCAAAATTTTACGATTTAAGCACATAAATGGTATAAGTAAGTAAGTTTTAGTAATATGTAAAATTATAAACTAGCAATGGGCAATAAGGAAAGGTAATCAGGTTCCGATCTTGGGATAAAGTTCAACATGATAAATGGTAAAGGATTATAAGTTAAACAAGATTCTATGGGTTTAGGTGACTTTATGTCTCCCTATGCCCTAGGACCATCACAGCTTAATAAGTGAGTCATGACATAGTCAAGGAGCCTTGCTTAGGTAAAAAAAGTACAGGTTGCTCACTACACCATCGAAATGGTTAAGGATTCATTGCAGTGTGAAATGCTTTTGTTATGTCCCAACATACTCAAATAGAGTTGTTTAGCCAATGCTACTCACTATCCAAAATTTTTCTTAAAACTAAGATTAAGCAAACAGCCTTTATTGTGTAAAGTGATGAAAGCGAAACTAAACTTAATGAGCCAAATAGAGAATACTTTGGAGAAAATCTCAACCAAATAGTAATCCTCTTATTTTTGCTTTTCCTTTTATTAAAAAGGTGACAACCAGAGATTTTGGGTTTGATCCCCAATGGAATCGCTAGTTGTGACGCTTGGCCTAAGCATCGATATAATCCACTGAGAGGAGATCGAAATGCTCATTTAATTTCAGACTTACGGTTAAAGCCCTTGAGCTCGAATAGGTTGATTTGAAATTTTTTTGGGAGATGCCACCTTAATTTTATTTAATTGTAAAACATTATGGAAAAACCCAAATTTGACTCCAATTCAATAATTTTTAATTAATTTACCCAAGGATAAAAATCATTAGTCTTTGAAACTAATAAGATCCTCAAACTAGGTTTTTGGTTTTGAATAAATTAAATTTGACTCCTAAATTTAATTTGCTTTTGAAAAAATAATTTTATGAATGACAATTAGAAGATCATAATTAAAATATATGATCATGACAGAATTATGAGTGCATAAAATGATAATTAAAATATATGATCATGACATAATTATGAGTGCATAAGGAAATCAAAAAGGGCAAATAAAGTAATCATTTATAAGTTAAGGAGAGTGTTCTCTCTAGTCCTTATGGATACTAAGAGAATCACATAACTGCTCATTAACTCCAAAATAATTAAATGATTAATTACATAAATTAATAAATAGGATGGCTTCTCTAGCCCTTATGAGTTCTAGGAAGGCCAATGTAACAACCCACATCAACTCTAGAAATTTTTATGACAATTTGCTTGATTTAGAACTATTAAAGGTTAAGTGTGTGTTCTTATGTGAATTTGTGTTTTGTGTGATTGATGAGCATGTGGCATATTAAATTAATTTTTAAATATGCATAATATGAGTTATTATGATGAAATAAATCATTTATATGAAGTGCATTAGCATAAAATAATTTATTTTAAATAAAATGAATTTTCATGCATAAAGGCAATTTTAAGCATAAAATGATTTTATGAGTATTTTAAAATAATTTTTAAATAAATATTTTGGGGGAAATATTACAAAAAATGATAAGAAAAATATTTTTATTTTAATTACTTATAATCAGCCCTTAATTTAAATAAAATGCCCAAATACCTAAAAGCCCACTATCCAAAAACCCTCCTAACCTAGCTCATTAAGGGTATTAATGGAAATTGCCCAAAATCCTACATTTAAATATGAAAATTTTGGCCAATCCTAATGTTCTAGTAGCCATCACTCTAATTTTCTATATTTTGACAGAAAAAATCTCTCTACCAAAATTAAGAAAATACCTTTCAATTTCGCGATTTATTGACCGTAATCGTAAGTTTTTCTTCTCTTTCAATTACCATATGATTTCTATGAAATAAATTATGAGAAAATTATTTTGAATTGGTTGTTTACTGATTTTTATAGATTTAATTCAATGGGTGTGTTTTTGAAAAAGAAATTTAATTCTCTACTGAAAACACAAATCTTTCCATGCGATTTCTCTAAAGGTGAATCCTGTAACTTAAAATTGAAATTTTTATGCATGAACACTAAAAGGGAAGGGGGGGGGAGGGGGCAGGCAATTCCTGCATGAATGATTTCTAGACTAATTTTTGATGTGTTTTGATGAAAAATATTGGATTAAATTACGTTTCTACAAATTTCTATAATGACCGAAAAGTTTAAGAAAACAAAGGAATTCAAGATTTTTGTGCTAGAACTTAGAAGTTGAAAAATTCTATTATTGTTTCAACATGTGGCTGCCAATTTGTATATGATTGGATACTAATATGATATTTCTTTTGTTTGAATGAAAAATAATGATTTAAATCATGTGTTTGCATATTGCTGTAATGAACGGAAAGCGCGAAAACTCATGATTTTCACCTTAAGCCTTAAACTTTGGAATTTTCATGCATAATTATTATCTATGGCTGCTAAATCATATATGTGGATGTTCTAAACTGATATTTGCTATGATTGGATAAAGAATAATGGTTTAAATCACTTGTTTACATATTACTATAATGACTAGAAAATACAAAAAACAAGAAAACTCATGGTTTTACATCCTAAAACCTAAAATTTGGAATTTTCATGTACATGTCACACATATGGCTACCAATTCATGTGATTTAATGTTCTAAAATGATTATTTTGTGTTTACATGAAAAATCTTGGTTCAAACCATGTTTCTACATATTACTGTAATAGATGGAAAGTGCGAAAAATAAGAAAAATTTAGTTTTTCCTTGATGATGCATTTGGCCTACTATGAGATTTTTATCCCAATGTCTATAAATTTTATGTGATATATTTTAATGATTATTGAAATGTATGTGTGTATAATAAATGATAAAATTGCATGATAGTTGAAGGAATGACCTTAGACAAGCCTAGAGGCACTTTGGTATACTTAGGGTATACTTAAGGTATCTTAACCTTATATTATGGTTAGAATGCAAATGTGATTAGATAATATGGAGATGGATTTTATGCTGAATTAACAATGAACTAATAGTCTTGAATTAATGAAGTGATTGATTGAAGGAATTAGTCATAAGAGATAAGCATGATACTTGAAAGGTTATTTGTTAAGTTAACATATATGGAAGTGTTAAGCGTACTAAGATGATTATTAAAGTGAATTGATATTAAGATAATGATATTATGTTGACCTTAGAAAGGTATTGACATGAGTTATGATGTATTTTCATATGGGCCTATAATGGCTAAGTGTACAAGACTTTAAAGTCAACATGTGATGTGCAAGTGATGGGTGCACTTCTATATGCAACTCTAAGTGTACGTGAATGTTATATATGCATGGGGTAGTTATGGGATAGGGTAGCATCATGAATAAATAAATACTAAGTATTGAATTAATTATTATGTTAGAGCTTGAGGACTATTAGAAGTCAAGGGCTACAAGTACTAGGAGCGAAGGAACCACAAGGTGAGTGAACACTGTATTCATGCTCCAAGTGTGAATAAACATTATGTTATGTTACAAGTATGTGATATTATGTTATGTGAGCCTTTGAGATCTTTGAAACCCAAGTTCTTTCTATTCTAAAATATTATTATATGATTTCTTTATTAAGTTTGGGTTGCCAAAGGACAATTGGTCTAAAAACTATTTTTTTATTTATCCAATGATAATTTCTTGTGATTATTACCTTAACTTATATTCTTTTTGGAACTACACTATCATTGTATCTTTTGTTCAAAAGTTAAACTACTATTGTTATTGGGATACTTATTATTGTACACTATCATTGTATCTTTTGTTCAAAAGTTAAACCACTATTGTTATTGAGATACTTGTTATTATTGCCTTATGTGATATTGTTATTTGTGATTACCATTAGCTCTAGCTATGGTATCTTTAACCCTTTATGTAGAAGTCCTCGTGCCAATGTGGGTAATCATCGGAACCTATGCACATGGTCTTAACCCAATGGATAAGGGTAGTGTATCCACTTCAGCTATAAAGGGGTGGTTCTAGCCATGAGGCCTGATCAGCTTCATGCCTTCTATGTGATAGGAGTTGGAATTTGGTTTAAGGCCACCTCTCCTCTATATGTTTGAGTGGTAGACCAATTGCCTCCACTCTCTATGTGTTATAAGTGTGATTTTTGAAAACTTGTTAAATTGAACCCTTGCTAAATTGCAACTTGATTCATGAATTGTAAATCATGAACTATGTGTATAAGCTATGAGTTTCCTTTTCAAAGGAATATGTGTTAATGTATGTGTTTTATCGTTTACTTATTAAGATCATCTATCTCACTGCCTTTTCTTTTCTTTCCTTGTGTGGTTCCAAGTGAGTTGTATGAGGAGGCAAGGTGATGGCTCAAGCATTCTACTTCACTTAGGGATTCCTTGTCAAAGTCATTAATAATACTATGTTATGAAGTACTATCATTAGATGCTTTGGGAATATTTATTTTTTATGTTTATTTTGAGTTGTTATTTATTAAGGTTTTTGAGTGAATTATGATTAGTTTCCTTATGGATTATATGTGAAGTGTCTAATTACTGTCTTTCGCAATTTAAAGGTTTTTGCATTATATTATAAATAAGTTATTGTAAAAAGTTTGGTATGATCCTAGGCATAATTTGTATATGTGTCAATGGGTTCTACGGGCATGGGTGACCTTATGTCTTCATATGTTCTAAGATCGTCATATCTTTAAAGTTGAGATGTGACAGCAAAAAATTCCCTTACGATATAAAAATATAAATAATTACATTCAAAGTAAGGAGGAAATGAATTAATTGGTGATTAGATTTGAGATTTGAATTTAAATTTCAAATGTGCCTATATATCCCATTAAATGGGATCAAAACTCATGTATTTCATTCCATGGTTCAGTGGACGGGTTTAGAGGTCAATTAGATTGATTAATTTGGCAGTTGTGTGTAGGAGAAAGTATTATACCTTTACTCTTGGTGGGTGAGATGGATATAGAGTTTTGTAGAATCAAAGTTGAGTTTTATCTGTATTGGATTGGAATGAGTGGGTTGATTAATTAAAAAGATCAATTAATTAATTGGATGGATGGATTGATTAAAAAAGCAATTAATTAATTAAAAGGAATAATTAATTAATTGTATTAGATGATTGATTGGCAAAAAAGAAATTAATTAATTAGAAAGATTAATTAATAAGTTGGATAGAATGATTGAGTGAAAAAGATTAATTAAGTAAAAAGATTAATTAATTATTAGGAGGAGGATTAATTAATTAATTCAAATGATTACTTAATTAATTAAGAATGTGATTGATTAGAGGGAGAGAGAAAGAGCAAGTGGATAGCATTCTACAAATGCTCAAGGGGTGAAGAGAAATGGGGAAATGAGAGCTTATTTATCAGCAAATAAGGATGGAGGCACTTTGGAAAAGTGAAATATGAAAAGACTAGAAGGGTATTGGTGAAAAGTGGTTAGAAAGGGCAAAAATGGAATTTCAGCATAGGAGGGGTGACTATCGTCAATTAGGGCTATAGTGCCGCACAAAGTTGCAACTGCCACAGATGGCACCTACGAGGCCACATAGGGTGACCTATGGCACTGCAAATAGCTCCTACAGTGGACATATGACAGCGAGCTCATTCTATCTTTTGAGGCTTTAGGGGATTTTGGGTTAGTTTTTGGGGGTTTTAGAGTTCAAAAAATCTACTGGTCAGTGTTAGTGGGTCAAAAATTAACTATCGATCAATAAAGTAGTTAGTTTCAAGAAGAAGCCAGTTAGTTTTGAAAAAATGCTATCTAGGATAGAAGGTTTATTCAGGGTCAGGAAAGTGGGATGAATATGAACCTTAGACTCTTTCAATTTTTCGATTGCCTAGAATTATTAACTTTAATTTTATTTAATTGTTTAGTTTTATTTTTTCATGTTCATCTTATCCAAATTGATTAAAGTATTTATGAATTATTTTTATTATTTTACTTTATTTTATTTAAATCACACAACCCTTACATAATTTTCCTTGAGAGATGATATTAAGGTGTCTTACCCATTATTGCAGCAGTCTCATATACTTGTAAGTAACTGTCAGAGCCTAGATTAACTAGGGCACTTTTAGGCACAACAAGTTTTTGAGGTTTAAGATAGAAAATAGTGTTGATTTGAAGAGCTAGAGTCAAAGTCATGCTTTTTGAAGAATTGCGATGAAACGGTGCATTCCATGCCATGAAGTGTTATAACAAAGGTGTGCCATTATAGTAGGGGTGTGTTGTAAAAAATTATGTCATAGTAGAAGCATGGCATCTTTATCATAAGCATGTCATGCTAATTTATAAATATAACTTTGCACCGCCAAAGGAAAGAACACAGTGAATTAGACTTAGGTATTTCTATTATTCTCTCGGCATATATGAACAAATGTTTTTGGGAGGTGATGATCAATCAATTATTTTTGGACTAGAGATCGATTTAACTTGGGATTAATTTATTTCAGAGGATGTTTTAACTTGTAATCAAAGGGCTCAGGGGATTCAAAAGGAGATTTTTAGAGACTCTAACTTTGAACAATACAATTTCCTCAATTCTATTTTTAATCTTTTTTCTGTTCCATTATTTTTATTGCTCTTAATGTTTAAACATTAAAATGCTGATGATTGAGAACAATCATTTGATTGAATTGATAATTGTGAAATTAATTATGAGCTAAATTAGTTTTATTTAGGGTTAAGATGATTCCTTTTGAAAAGATATGCTAGCGCTAATTATTGGTTAAATTAATTTGCATCTCCTAATTGAATTGTTTTATTTGAGATCAATTATCTGGCAAACATTTGATTAATATTAGGTAGAGAATGAGGTTGAGAAACAAATTCAATATCGAAATTAAATTCAATTAAGGATTATGTATGAATCAGAAAGGTATTGCCTAATTAAATATTAAGTAATTGATTAATTAATTCTTACTTGGTTATAATCTATGAATATGTAAGTTATCGGACCTAAAACCTAGATTAGTTTTGTCTTATTAATTATTCAATTTGATAAAATAATTCATGTTAAAAATTATCCTAGTATAAAAGTTTAGTGGGATGAATATGAATTGTAAACTCTTTCAATTGTTTAATTGTCCAAAATTTATTAGCTTTAATTTTATTTAATTGTTTAGTTTTATTTTTCATATTCATCATATCCAAATTGATTAGAGTGTTTAGGAATTGTTTTTATTATTTTATTTTTGTTTAAATCACACAACCCTTACACATTTTTCCTTGAGAGAGGACATTGTGTCTCTTACCCATTATTGTAGCAGCCTCATATACTTGCAAGTAATTGCTAGAGCCTAGATTAACTAGGACAATTTTAGGCACAATAAGTTTTTGGTGCCATTGCAGGGGAAGGCTAATGGCATTATGTGATTAATTTTGTTATTTGTTATTTGTTTTTTTGATTTTATTTTTATCTTCTAAATTTAAGAAAAATAAAAAAAAAATATATGGTTATTTTAAATTTTTGTTTTAGTCACTTTCTTTTATTTCAGTGATATGTGCTTTTAATTATTTTTCATAGTGTTTTCTTGATTTATGCAGTGTAAGACATCTCAAGGAAGAGAGTTATTATCTTACATAGACAATATCCATAGAGTTAATAATCAAAGAACCATGGCAAAATTTGAGTATTGGTAAGAAGATAATGAGGAGTATTATCAAGGAGAAAAAGTTCTTGAAGAAGACATACAAGAACAATAAGATGACAAGGAATTTTCAATCTGAAAAGAGAGAAGAGCAAAAAGAAGATATGGGAAATAGATAGCCAGTAATAAAGAAGTTTGTTAGGCCTATCATTGGCATAACAACTTCTTGTATTAGATTAGGGGATGCAATATAAACTATATATGAGTTGAAGACCATCCATTTCAACCAGCTACCCTCTTTTTATTGAATGCCTAATGAAGATCCTCTCAACTTCATCAGAAATTTCTACTATATTGTTCATACATTTCCATTGTAAGGTCTACACTTATAACCTAGGGTGGAGGATTCACTCTAACTTCTTTTGGATAGGCAACAGTTAATAATAGCCTCTATAGTAGTTTCAATGGCCTATGCAATAGTTTCAACTACATTGGAGGACAAACCAATTTTAGGGTTAGTTTTCTAATCAACTAAAGAAACCATCATAGAAGATAGCACGAATGCTTTTATTCAAGTTAGTGCTCAAAACTAAGAGGCAAGTAATATAAGATAGGATTTTCTGGAGGCTTCTATGAAGAGGGTTGAGACTCAGGTTGGTCAGTTAGAAAATTATATATAGAGCAATCAAAAAGGAAAATTGCCTAGTTAACCTGAGCAGGCTAAGACAATCATAGTTCTTAAGAGCAGTAAGGTGATAGATAATAATATTGGTAAATATGTTCATAGTATTGTGTCTGATTCTGCAAGTGAGCAAAGATATGATGAAGTGATAGAGGAGCCTATAGAGAAAGAAACTGAGAAGGATGGGAATCAAACACTAGAGTTGCACAAGGCAACTAATCCTTATAGGCCTCCTATTCCCTACCCAAGCCACCTTAAGAATGAGAATAGGATAAATAGTTTTTAGAATTATATAAAATGACATCCAAAGTTAACATTAACCTGCCTTTATTAGATGTTATTAGCAATGTACTAACATATGTGAACTTTTTCAAGGAGTTAAGTACCAAGAAGAAGAGATATAAAGATGATGCAAAGGTAATAGTTTATGAGGTGGCAAGTGTAGTTTTGCAGTAGTAATAACTACCTAAATAGAATGATTCAGGTAGCTTTGTTTTCAAAGTAGAAATGGGTAATGGTGAGAAGATCTCAAATGTGCTTGACACTGAGGTTAGGATTAATCTCATGCCTTATTTTATTTTTAAGCAATTTGATTTAGGGGAACTCAAATCGACCAGAATGTGTTTGCAGTTAGCTGATAGGTCCATTTGGTACCTTAAGGGGATTATTAAGGATATTTTGCTAAAGGTAGGTGGGCATATAGTTCCCATAGATTTTTTTTTTTTTGGTGTTAGAAGTAATTAATGTGCAAACTAGTGAAATAAAGCACATAATTCTCTTAGGTAGAACTTTCATGGCTACTACAAACACTTTAGTTAATGTAATGAATGGGAAATTATCCATGACTGTGTAGTAGAGACTATTGTCTTCTCTATTTTTGATACAACTCCCACTCTTACTACTATATTATATGAAAATTACTTATTTATTGATTGTATTGACCTTGTAATACAAGATGTTTTCTTACAAGTACAAAGAGATGATGAGCTAGAATTAACTTTAACATTAGGAAAGCATGATAACATTTTTATAGAAGATGTGAAAGAATGTTGTGTGATTGTAAATGCAATAGAGAGTGTTTAGGATGAAGATATACGTAGGGAGATACTAGAGTTAAATTTGATTGAAGAGGAACCTAAAGAGCCATCATCTATATATGAACTTGAGGAGTTGCCCAAACACATTAAGTATGTTTTTTGGGGGAAAAGAGAGAAGGAACCAATTATAATCTCTTCTAAGTTATCTAAGTCAGAGGAGACAGACCTTATGAAAGAGTTTAAAAGGTTGAAAAAGGCCATAGGGTGGGTTTAGCAATATAAAAGGAATTAACCCTTCCATGTGTATATAAATAATTCTAAAAGAGGGAGCTAGACCAGTTAAAGGAGTTAGAGGAGGCTTAACCATAATATGCTTAAGAATATTAAAAAAGAAGTGTTAAAGCTTCTTGATAAGGGAGTGATATATCCCATTTTTGATAGTGAATGACTAGTCCAGCGCATATGGTACCTAAGAAATCAAGTATCATAGAAGTCAAGAATGAAAAAGGAGAGCTAATTCCTACTAGGACTACTATTGGATAGAGGATGTGCATATAGGAAGCTGAATGTAGTGACTAGAAAAGATCATTCCCACTTTTGTTTATTGACTAGATACTTAATAAACTTGTTAGGCATTAATTCTATTATTAATGGTTTATCAGGTTACTATTAGGTGGCAATATCATCAAAAGACCAACAAAAACTACTTTCACATGCCTCTTTGGTATGTTTGCTTTTAAGAAGATGTCATTTAGTCTTTGTAATGCTCCAGTGACCTTTCAGAGGTGTATGCTTTCAATTTTTTCTGATATGGTGGAGGATTTCATTGGGATATTTATGGATAACTTTTTTATACTTAGGGCCTCAATTTTTGACTATTTGTATAAATTGAACATAAATTGACTAGGGTATTGGAAAGATGATGTAATTTGACCTTTAGTTGGGAGAAAAATCATTTTATGGTTAATAATGGAATAGTCCTAGGGCATATAGTTTCTACTAGGGGAATTGAGTTTGACAAAGCAAAAGTTGGTGTGATTTAAAAATTACCTCCCCCTACTAATGTTTAAGGCATTAGGAGTTACCTTGGACATGTAGGCTTTTATAGAAGGTTCATGAAGGACTTTTCTAAATAAGACAGCCATTGTTTGATTTATTGTTTAAAGATGTGCCATTTGACTTTAATGAAAAATGCTTAAATGCCTTTAACACCTTAAAAGAGAAACTCACCACTGCACTTATTGTTGTTGCACCTAATTGGACTTTAACTTTTGAGCTTAAGTGTGATGCTTTTGATTATGCTGTAGGAGTAGTTTTAGGGCAAACAATTGATAAATTATTGTGATTGATTGATTTACTATGCTAATATAACATCAAATGATGTGCAAATGAATTACACAATACTGAGAAGGAACTTTTTGGTATAATTTTTACTTTAGATAAATTTAGGTCATACATTGTATGGTCTAAAATTATTATTCATATAGATAATGCAGCTTTGAGATAGTTATTGAATAAATCACAAGCTAAGCCTAGGCTTATCAATTTGGATTCTAATGCGTCAAGAGTTCAATGTTGAAATTATAGATAGAAAAGGGAGAGACAATGTTGTGGCTAACTATTTATCTAGACTCACCCCTAGTGATGAAACTGTTGAGTATCACTTGAATAATGAAATTATTGATTTTTTCCCTTACGAGAAATTATTTGAGGATGGAAAAGTACTTTGGTATGCTGATATAGTCAATTACCTTGCTTATGGTATCTTAAGATCTAATCTATCTTTCAAAGAAAGAAAGAGATTTCTATATTTGTGTAGGTTCTAGCATTAGGATAATCCATATTTGTTCAAGTTATACAAGGATGAAATTATCTATCAATATGTACTAAATGAGAAGCATCAAAGTGTATTTGCCTTCTGCTACGAGTTACATTGTGAGGAGCATAAGACAGCTTTCAAGGTTCTTCAGTTAGGTTTGTTTTGGCCTACCTTGTTTAAAGATGCTTATATTTATTGTTTGAGGTGTGATAGGTGCTAAAGGATGGGTAATATTAGTAGGAGGAATGAGATGCCTCTTACTAATAATTTAGTGGTTAAGATTTTTGATGTTTTAGGGATCTATTTCATGGGTCCGTTCCTAAAATTTTTGGGTTTAAATATATACTTGTTGCTCTAAATTATGTGTCTAAGTTCATAAAGGCCATACCCATAAGGACTTGTGATGTTAATGTGGTGATCAAGTTTGTGCATAATATATCTTAAACAGGTATAGATTTCCCCATGCCATTATTAGTGATCGAGGAAGTCACTTTTGCAACAAATTGTTTGAGAAGCTTATAAAGAAGAATGGCATCACTCATAAGATAACAACTCCATATCATCCATAGACTTCAAGGCAAGTAGAGACCAGTAATAAACATATTAAAGCAATCTTAGAGAAGACAGTTTGTCCCTTAACGAAAGACTGGACCACTAAGTTGATTGGTGCAATTTGGGCATATTGGACTACATAGAAGACTCCTCTTAGGATGATTCCACATTGCCTTATATTCAGGAAGGCATGCCATTTACTTGTAAGAGTAGAACACATACCATACTAGGTGATTAAAAGGATGAATTTTGATTTGGATATAGCAGGGAAGAAATGAAAATTGCAACTATATGAGCTAAATAAGCGAAAGAATGAAGCATATGATAATGCACAGATTTACAAGGCCAAAATCAAGTAGTTGCATTATAAGAATATTATTCGTAAGCATCTAGAATCTTGAATGAAAGTTTTATTATTCAATTCTTGACTGAGGTTATTTCCAAGTAAACTCAAATCAAGGTGGGGTGGACCATTTGAAGTGGAGGAAGTGTACCCCTCTAGAGCTCTCAAATTGCTTAACCTAAGAACACATAAGACTTTCAAAGTGAATGGTTAGAGGGTTAAGCCATACCTAGAAGGAGTTCTGAATGTTAAAGTGGTAGAAAGCATTTTGCTCAATGAATCACCACAAGTAGAACTAACAAAACACATTAAAACAAATATAAAAATGATCAAATTAGACTAAGCACTAAACAAATTGACCTAACAAAACTATAAAAAATAAGTCAAAACATCCTTTGATAAAGTTGCACTTACTAATGATTGTTACCCTTTTAGAAGACATTAGGATAGTTCCTCTACCCAGGATTGTAGATGTTTATGTATGGGTCATTTCCTCTATTAGATCAGAATCTTTGCAATGCATTCACTTGTTCTTCCTTACCCATAAATGAATCAATTGCAGCATTATAGACATTAGCTTTTCCTCCATAAACTCCACAAATACCACACACCTCTTGAGTAGGTGCATTTTGAGTTCCTCTAATTGTTAACAATTTCACTTGCTTAGTCTACTCAACAAGCTGCAGTGCTAATTCCTAACTGGAGTTCACCTCATGTACCTATGCTTTCTTTCCTCTAGCACTCTTCTCCTGGGAGTTAGCTCCTAACATCTCAAATAGCTTATAAGTATCTTCTATTGTTTTCTCTATCATTGCTCTTCCAACTGTATTGTCTAATGTATCCTGAAATTACTGTGTTAGCCCATCATAAGAACTAGTTGAGTAGCTGAAAAAGGTAGTGGTGGTGAGGACACTAAATTAGAAGCAACTTATATCATTCCCAACCCTTATGAAAAGGCTCCCTTCCATCTGAATGAAGGTGGCAATTTTGGTTTAGAGGTGTAACAACCCACACCTACCTTAAGAGTTTTGTGACAACTTACTTGAATTTAGAGCTATTATAGCAAAATGAGTGCTTTTATGAAAATTTATGTGTTATGTGATTGATAAGCATGTGGCATTTAGATTAATTCTAATATGCACAATATGAATTATTGTTATGAAATAAGTACTTTCTATAAAGTGCATAAGCATAAAATAATTTATTACACATAAAGTAAATTTTTAAGCATAAAGCGATTTATAAGCACAAAATAATTTTTATAAGCATTCTTAAAATATTTTTAAATAACTATTTTGGGGGGGGGGGGGAATTTCAATGAAAATAATAAGAAAATTTTTTATTTTTAATTACCTATAATCAGCCCATAAATAAAATTAAAAGACCCAACTCACCAAAGCTCAATACACTAAAACACTCATAACCTAGCTCATTAATGGCAAACTTGTACTTTTGCCAAAAACCCTAAAATAAAGACCAAAAATTCAGCCAGCCCTATTGTAGCAGCCACCGTTCTATTTTCCATCATATTTGCAGAAAATTCTCTCAAAAAAAATTCTGTCAACTGAAATTCACACTACACTATAAATGACCTATAGCAACACTAAAAAAATGTTACATTAGGCCTTAAATATGTTGCATCAGGCCTATGACAACACTTTTTAGGTGTTGCATTTACGGCTATTGCTGTTTTAGCTATGGCAACACTTTCCTTGCTCTAATGCAACATTAAAAAAGGTGTTGCAATATCTTGAGCTAGTGTAATAGTTTTGGCCAAAAAAAATAAAGCAACAGTTTTCAAGAGCAAATGCAATATTTTTTAATGCAAACATTTAGCAACACTCTTTATTCCAAATGCAACATTTTTTTCCAATTATTCAATGCACCACATGGCAACACCTTTTTGTCCAAATACAACACTTTTCCTAATTAAAAATGCAACATTTTTTTTTAGTGTAAAACAATATTTTCCCTAAAGCAAATGGAACATTAATTTAAAATAATTACAACACTTTTTATAATGAATCAAAGCATAATATTCAATTAAATTGGATTAAAACACAAAAATATAAATAGTATCATCATCATTCAAAGTATCACAATATTCAAAATACATATCATAATTATTACAAGTTGTACATATTGCAACAATTAAAATCTTTCCTTCAATCTTTTCTTTGTCCTTACTTTTGCTATTCTCTCTCTTAGAACCTTCAAGTTTGCATTAACTATATTACTTGAAATTCCTACAAATATAAATTAAAGACAATAAATATAGAAGGCACAACTCAAATTCCAAGATTTTAACCAATAAAAAAATACTTCAAGACACTTGTTGAGATAGAACCCAAAAAAGAATACTTCATGACATACAATTTATTTTGGAGAAGAGCAAATAAAGTTATTATTAGTTTAGTTGCATTGCCACATGTCGCACTAAGGAGATTTCAAACTGCTTTTCAAATTATATCATATTAATTATCTTCAAATATATAGTAGAGAAACATACATACCATGAACCATTAGGTCTTCTTTCTGTGATCACACATCTCTTAGATATTTTATTTTGAAACCTGCACAATTTGACTTGATGCGAACAATTAATAATTTTTTTCTAGCACAAGCATTTAGCTAATATAACTTGATATGCTAACACCATCCATAAATCAAATTGCATTGCTTCCATTCAATATCATGAATATACAATCATTCCCCAAGCAAAAATGATGAGAAAACTTAAACAAATAAAAGCTTGTAGTGTGAGGAGTCCTATGGTGGCATTCTTTTTCCCCATTCATCGCCAATTCACCAGAAAACACCTCGAAAGGTTTGGTGGTTTGATTTTTGATCTCCTTCTATGGTGAATGTTACGTGGCAAATCTAGTATCAAAATGAAGCTCTCATTGAGATAGTTCAAATGCCACCAGAATTGTAGAAATCGGAGGCCAGAATCGCTGAAAATCGCTATCAAAAGCTTGCATCACTGGTGTCATTTTAATCAGAGCGTGAGCCGCTATTGGCCACTGTATCCCATAGTCGATACTCCCCTCGTGGTCGCCGGCTACTGGGCTTTGGCCCGGTGGTGGCGGTGGGCAGTCCTTCTATTAGCCCCCCTTTCGGTTCCTCTCTCTCTCCCCCCCGTTCTCACTCCTCCCTCTTATCATTGTGCATCAACCAAAATTCTACAGATATCCATCTATCTATATATATATATATATATATATATATATATATATATATATATATATATATATATATATATATATATATATATATATATATATATATATATATATATATATATATATATATATATATATATATATATATATATATATATATATATTGTTTATTATATATTATTCAAATAAGTAATACAACAAGAGTGAATCTTGGTGCAGATGGTGAACATTTAACTCACGCTATTCATGGTCGTGAGTTTCATTCGCTATACTAAAATTTATTTAATTTATTTTTATAATAATTTCTAATTAAAATTTTATTTTTAAAGAAATTCATAATAAACCAACTAAATATATTAATCAACTATTTATTTATTTTATTTAATTTTCAAGACAAGTATTTTTTTATTCAATATTTATTTTTTTATTAAAAATTTTAATACTCTATTCTTTATTAAATTTTTTTATAATAAACCAAAATTAAGTTAATAATTCCTTTTCTTAAAATATATCATTTTTAAATATTGATATAAAATATAAATAATCACCTTTTCTTATTAAGAATGGAAATTTGAAATTTGTTAAAAGTTGGGTTGTTACAAAATCCACATAAATCAAGATAACAAAAGTTTCTAGATTGTAAATTGGAAAAGAGAGAGAGTTGGAATAATAATAATAATCTTACTAGAGTGCAACATTTATAAATGTTTCATTAGTTAGAATGATGCAACATTTCCACAAAAGTGTTGTATTAGGTGTAGTCTAATACAACATTGCTAACAAAGTGTTACATTAATTTTTGATTTTTCATATTTACAAGGTTTAAAGCAACAGTTGACACATAATGTTGCATTAACCCAAAATCAATCATATCTAAGGCAACACATGTAGAGCAACATTTTTAATTTATATTGCTATAGGCCATTTATGGTGTAGTGTCACAAGATGCTTTCAAACTTTGTGATTTTGTAATCGTTTCGTAAGTTTTTCTTTCCTTTCAATTTATCATTTGATTTTTATGAAACTAACAATTAGAAATCTATTTGGGGCTGTGTATTTACTATTTTATTACTGTTGAAATTTGGCTAGGTGAATTATTTGAATAGGAAACCAATTTTTAACTGAAAACACAACTCTTTCTTCACACATCCACTAAAGGTGAACCCCAAAACCTAAAATTAGAATTTTCATGCCTATAGTTCAAAAGGGGGGGGGAGGGGGGGGGGGGGGGAAGGATTTGTATATTGAAGTGTTCTAAACTAATTTTTGTTGTGATTAGATGGAAAATATTGATTTAAATCATGTTTTTACATATTATTGTAATGACCAAAAAGTATAGAAAAACAAAAAAAAATCATGATTTCCACCCTAAAACATAAAATTAGAATTTTCATGTATATATTCTAAAGAGGGGTGCTGATTCCTACATTAATGTGTTCTAAAATGATTTTTGTCTTGTTAACATTAAAAATATTGATTTAAGTCATGTTTTTGTATATTGTTGTAATGAACGGAAAGCGCGAAAAGTAAGAAGGTTTATGTTTTGCATGAAAGTATGTATTTGGCCTATATAGGGATTTAGATCCCAATGTCTATAATTTTTATACGATATGTTTTAATGATTGTTGACATGTATACATGAATGATAAATGATTTAATTACATGTTAGTTGAAGGAATAACTCTAGACAAAGCCTAGAGATAATTCGGCCCACCTAGGGTTTCCTAACCCTACTACTATGTTATAATTAACATGTGTATATAATTAAGTAGCATGTGAATTAGGCCTTATGATGTGTTAATTGTGGATTAATGACCTTCAATTGGCTATGGGATTGATTGCATGATTTGGTCAAAAGGGATAAGCATGACTCTTTAAGGTTACCTATTAAATTGATATATACGAAAAGTGCTAAGTGTACTAAGTTAAATGTTAAATTGAATTGATATTAAAATCATAATATATTATGTTTGACTTTGGAAAAGTTATAGCATGAGTTATAATGTGATTTCATGTAAGCTTAAGAAGGCTAAGTGTGTAAGACAGTAAAAGTCAACATGTTATGTGCAAGTGATGAGTACACTTCTAAGTGCAACTCTAAGTATATGTGAATGATATATATGCATGGGGTAGTTATGGGATAGGATAGCATGATGATTAAGCAAATTTTAAGTATTGAATTATAATATTATGTTAGAACTTGAGGAGTATTAGAAGTTTAAGGGCTACAACAATTAGAAGTTAAAGAACCACAAGGTGAGTAAATATTATGTTCATGTTATAAGTACAAGCTATCATGTTATGTGAACCTTTGAAATTCTTGAAATCCAAGTTCCTTTCTATTCTTTATTATAACTATATGACTTCTTTGTTAAGCTTGGGTTGCCAAAGGATGATTGGTCCAAAACCATTTTGATTATTCTATGATAAGAAAGAACCTTTGTGATTGTTGTCTTACCCTAATATTCTTTTTGGAACCACACTATTATTTATCTTTTTTTCAATAAGTTAAACTGCTATTACTATTGTGCTATATGTTACTACTTTCTTAAGTGCTATTGTTATAAGTGATTACCATTAGCTCTAGCTATGGTACCCATGAACCTTTTATGCAGAAATCCTTGTGCTGATGTGAGTAATCATCGAAACCTGTGCACATGGTCTTAACCTAATGGATAGGGGCATCGTATCCACCTCAACTAGAAGAGGCAATTCTAGCCATGGAGCCTGATTAGCTTCATGCTTTTTATATGATAGGAGTTGGAGTTTGGCTTGAGGCCACCTCTCCTCAGTGTATTCTAGTGAATTGACTAGGATCTTTGCTCATAAGTGATAAGTGTGATTTTTGAAAACCTTGCTAAATCACAACCAATGAACCATGAACTGTGAATCATGAATTATGAATCATGACCTATGAATTATACATTGTGAGCTCCTTTTTAAGGGATATATGTTATTGTATAAGCTATTATTTACTCATTGAGATTATCTATCTCACTCTTTATCCTTGTGTGATTTCAGGTGAGCATTATGAGGAGGCAAGGTGATTGCTCAAGCAACCTACTTTGCTTGGGGAATTTCCTTGTCAAAGTTTATTATCATGTTATCACATGTTGAGTCTCTAGACGCTTTGGGAGTTCTTATTTGAGATTTTTATTATTAGAACTTTATTCTTTAATGATTTATTTGGAGTCTTAAAATGCACTTTTCTGTGGATTGTATTTAAAGTATATTTTAACTATTCTTTCACAACTTAAAATTTTTCCATCATAAATGGTTTAATTAAGTCAATGCATAAGGTTTGGTACGATCCTAGGCAGTGTTTATATGTGCATGAGTGGGTTCTACGGGCGTGGGTGACTTTATGTCTTCCCATATTCTAGGATTATCATATCTCCAAAATTGGGATATGACATGAGGTTTGCAGTCTTCTGATGAGAATAAAACTTTCATATGGATTTGTCGTACACCTCCTCCTAGTTGATCAAAGAATTAGTTGCTAGAGTCATCAACCAAAACATATCTTTAGTTGATCCTCATTCAGACTTTAGAGAGGAAATGCCTAAATGATTGAATAAAACTCTCTATTGAAGTTGAGAGGATCTTTTTTTGGCATTCCATAGAAAAATTGCAGCTGGCTGAAATAGATTATCTTTATTTCATAGTTTTGTGCTGCATCCCTTAATTTGATACAAAAAGTTGCTTTGGCAATGGTATACCTAGCAAACTCCTTCATAAAATATTGTTTATCAAGTGGATTGTCTCCCATATTTTCTCTTTGTTCTTATTCTTATGTTTCAAGAATCTCCTCTTTTTTTATCAAATTCCTCATTATCTTCTAAATAGTACTCAAATTCTGCCTTAGTTCTCTTGTTTACTCTGTGGATATTATCTATGTAAGGTACTATCTTTCCTCCTTGACATCTCTTGCCCTATATAAATCAAGATAACACTAGGAAAAACAATTAAAAGCACTTGCTTACAAAAATTAAACAAAATAAAAAAATGATAGTAAATAAAAATAAGCAACTAAAACACAAAACAAAAATAAAAAATAAAATACTTAAAACACAAATAAACAAATAGTCACACTATACTTATTGCTTTTCCCGGTAATTGCGCCCAAAACTTGTGGTGCCTAAAAATGTCCTAATAAATATAGGCGCTGGCAGTTACTCGTGAGTATATGAGACTACTGTAATAATGGTTAAGATACCCTAAAGTCATCTTTCAAGGAAGACTATGCAAAACTTGTGTGAATGTGAATAGAACAAATAAAATAATAAAAACACCTAAATAGTAATCCATTTGAATATGATGAATATGAAAAATAAATAGAAAACAATTAAATTAAATTAAGCAAACTGATTTAATTCAAATCAAACAATCAATTTAAAGGTCAAGGGTTCAGATTCATCCAATCAAACTCCTATGTTGGGCTAATTAATAGAATGAATTATTTTGCCAAATTGAATAATTAATTAAATAAAATTAATTTAGGCCCAGAGTCT
Organism: Reutealis trisperma; assembly: GCA_947687605.1. Classification (NCBI taxonomy): domain Eukaryota; kingdom Viridiplantae; phylum Streptophyta; class Magnoliopsida; order Malpighiales; family Euphorbiaceae; genus Reutealis; species Reutealis trisperma. Next base: position 134,869 of record CANTUT010000291.1, read on the forward strand.
AATACTGTTTTATTATCATACTTTAACCAAACTAGAATTAATAAGACTAATAATTAATTGTTAATCAGATAATACATTTTTTATGCATACCTAATCCCCAATTAAATTTAAGTAAGGTATTGATATCATTTCTCAACCTCATTCACAATTGATTAATAAATTAAATAATTCAATTGAGATATGAAAATTAATTTATCAAGTAATCTATCCCTAGCATGTTTATTCAAAAAGAATCATCTTACTCTAGACAAGAGATATTCAATTCATAATCAATTTTACATTCTTCATTTCAATTTTATAATTAATCCCAATCATCATCATTATCATGCTCAAACAAATCGAGACTAATAGTAAAAACTGAACTAAAATAGATTGAGAAAAGTACTAGAAATTCTTTACTATTTAAGCCAAGCAACTTCCCAAAATTTGACTTCAATCCCTGAAACCAATTGATTACAATCTGAAAATAATCTTCAATCTAAGATTGAAAAGTGAAATTGAAAATCCCCAAATTTGCTAATTGGTCTGTGTATTTGCGAGAAAAGAAAATTTAAAACTTAGTATGTGTCTAAGTATCTGTGTATCCTCAATAACTACTCAAAAATTTTTAAATAGCAAAGTAACATGCCCTTGTTGATGCTGGAGCACACCCTGATCAAATTCTAAACACACCTTCGTTCACAGGGGGGAGCACGCCCTTGTTTGTTGTTGGAAAACGCCCTTATTCTTCGACGAGCATGCCTTTATTTGAGCTTGGAAAAGCTAGAACACGCCTCTATTTGCTCGCCAACACAACAACACACCGTTGTGCCCAAATGCACACCATTTTATCCCACTTTAATCAATTGACTTGAAATTTGCTAGTCACATCACATAGCAAATGTCTAACAAAATAGCATTAAAACAAATATAAAAATAACTAACTTATATAAAAATTAAACAATTAAACCTACAAAAACTATAACAAAATAGTACAAAACAATTTGTTCATGAAAAGATCATTTTAATAAGATCTCTATAAACTTAGGAACCAACTTTAATAATTAAAATAAAAAATGAGTTTCTGAATCCTCTTTGATTCTTTAGGTATAAAAATTAAATGGAATTAATTCAAGTTTTATCTTATATTTTTCACCTAAATAAAATTAAGGTGATGAATTCCAAAAATCATTTTTAAAATGTTAATTCTTAAGATATATAATATGTAACTCCTTGTGATATTAAACCCTAAAGAGCATTTTGATTTCTTAATGAATTGGACCAGTGCCCGATCGAAATATCACAATAAGAATTTAAGTTGCTACTTATTTTTTAGATGGATAAAATGCTTTCTATTGTGGTTTTGATAAAATAAAATAAAAAAAGAAGAATTGAGTAATTACTCATTTTTTTTTCTATTAGGTTTGTCTTGTCTTATCTAAAGTGGCGAACCTAACAGAACTACCTCTCCATAAAATAGAATGCTTTTGAAATCTTGTTTTACATTGTTTTTTCTTTTTTGCACCATACTTTATTAGAAATGATGGGTAGTCCAATATTTTTTATTTCCTTTTACTTTAATTATTCAATCGATTTTTGCTATGTTGTCTTTCTAAAAGTGTTTGAAGGAATGTATATTATTTTTTCCATTCATGTTTTTTTTTTTTTTTTTTTTTTTTTTCAGGGCACCAATAAAGAAATATTTATATTAAAAGTAATATATCATATTTTTAAAAAAAGAAATAATTCAGTGAAGAAAATGGGAAAGTATTAATCTCATAATAAAAGAAAATGGTAAACTGAAGGCTATGCTAAATACCCAAATTCACGCACATCCACATTCAATAATAACGAGTTTTTCTCTGCATGTACGTCTCTCTCTCTCTCTCCCCCCCTTTTTGTCTCTATTTTTTTTCATGGTTTTGTTTTTCATGTACTTGTCATGGTTAGGGCTTTCCCAGTTTATCATTCGCTTATTCGAGATGAATCGCACCATACCATGGAAGTTAAGCCTAATCCTACCTTGGAATTCAACCATGTTATTCCTCAAATTACAGTAATATGTGAAAAAATCCATTCTCCTCATCCATTAGGTGTTTTTTATGGAGAAAACCCTTTGGATTACTCCTTTAGCCTCATTTTATTTGAGATTATTTTAATTATTATGATTTCTCGGATTATTCGTTTTCTTCTCAAGCCTCTAAAGCAACCTAGAATTGTCTCTGACATCATTGTGAGTTACTTTTTCCATTATCTTTATTATTTTAAGTTTTTTGATAGTGATCTTATTTATAATCACATTTTATATTCTTGTATTCCCTTTAATTTTATCGATTTATTGCAACAATTTTTTTAATTATTCCCTATTATTATTATTTGTACTAAATCTATAGAATTGATTTAATTATTTTGAAGGGTGGTATAATCATTGGACCCTCTGTACTAGGATGTAGCAAGACGTTTACCAGTAATGTGTTACCAGATAATGCCCAGTTTTTGATGAAGAATGTTGGAGTGATGGGTTTTATGTTCTTCCTTTTCTTATCTGGAGTCAAAATGGATCTCTCCTTAATTAAAAAATCAGGAAGGAAACATTTATGGACTGCGTTGGTTGGAGTGTTTTGCCCCTTTGTGGTGGCGGGTGCAGTTGGGGCTATTTTGCGATCATCAATGGATAAAGATCTTGCAAGAATCTCTGGGCTTGGAGCAGTTGCAACAAATTTGGCCTTTACTTCATTCCCTGTGATTCATCTTATACTTAAAGAGCTAAACCTACTTAGCTCTGAGATTGGACGAATGGCATTATCCACAGCAGTAGTAGGCGATACACTTGGTATTTTTGCTATTATTGCATTTGAGGCACTAAAACAAGGTGAAGTTAGTACCCAAAGTGCTCTATTTTATTTGGCTTCCGTTATCGTTATAGGGGCCTTTTTTATTATTCCTATTCGAAGAGCATTAGTTTGGATTGTTAAGAAAACCCCAACAGGAAAACCTGTTAATCAAAATTATGTTATTTTCATTTTGTTGGGGGTATTAATCATGGGATTTTTTACTGACATGTTTGGTGTAGCAATTGCTAATGGATCACTGTGGTTAGGCCTTGTGATACCTGATGGTCCTCCATTAGGCGCTACTATTGTGGAGAGAAGTGAGACAATAGTTATGGAGATTTTGATGCCCTTTTCGTTTGCAGTAGTGGGTTTACACACGAATGTGTTTTCCATGGCTGATTATGGATGGTCAAGATTGGCACCACTTTTTGCCATGATGTTGACAGGATATTTCTCTAAATTGCTTTCGACTTTGATTGCTGCACTCTACTTTCAAATTCCACTAAAAGATAGTCTCACTCTTAGTCTCGTTATGAACCTGAGAGGTCAACTTGAGATACTGATATTCATTCACTGGATGGACAAACGGGTATGCCTTCTTTCATTTATACATATTCTTTATAGTTTGAAACACTATTCTTCATTTATTATGAATATACATTTTTTTCCTCGTAGGCTTTCTGTTGCATTTGCAAATGATGTTTACTATAACCTTAGAAAAATATTTACAATACAAGAATAGTCATTGAAATGTTTTGGTTAGAAGTGACTTTAATTTTGTCACATTATTAAAAATACAATTATTATAATTTCCAAATGTCAAGAGGATGTATACATACTAATGGCAATTTTTACATTTTCTTAAATTATCTTGAATATTATTGGTATAAACTTAAAATATTAAACTACTCGAATAAGAAAATGCTTGGAATATTTGTTTAAACCTTCCATGATCATAGACTTTTAAAGTCAGCTTAATATTATAGTGATATTTAACATGTTAATATTTATAATATTAAAACGCAATTCAACACTAATAATAAATATTTATCTTATACAAAATTCAATTTATATTTATTAATCATTAAATTGAATTTCACTTTTAAAATAATAACTATGCATGCAATTATTACATGAATATGTCAACAAGTATATTGAATAATTTGAATATGTATGGGTGTGGGGGAAATAGCTTTTTCAGTATCAAAACTTCACACTATATTTCAAATTGGTACCAAATCTTTAATTTTTTTTATTTTGATATCGAAACTTTAATGATAATGGTACTCATTAAGAATTCAGTTAAATTTTATTGATATGGATGCCAGAACGTTACATTAGTTTGACACTAAACATTTACGTCACTGCCTAATCATATCAAAATGGCATTTCGATATTCATATCAACAATCTGATTTCCAATGGTACCATTTCTTGAAAAAAAAAAATTACAAGTTTAGTATTAAAAAGAAAAAAAATTAAAGATTTAGTATCAATTTCAAACATAGTGTAAAATTTTGGCACTAAAAAAGGAAAAATTAAAAATTTAATACCAATTTGAAATATAGTGCAAAATTTTGTTGCTAAAAAGAAAAAATAAAAAAAATTAGCACCAATTTGAAACATAGTGCAAAATTTTGGCACTAGAAACGCTATTTAGCTCATGGGTGCGTGTATCTTAGGCTAAGTATAAATTATTGATAAGATTCTTTCAATCCCGCCACTAGAGTTTTAACATATGAAAATATCTCAAACGAAACATAATAAACTAAGTTATAAAAAAAAAAAAAAAAAAAAAAAAAGAATTAAACCTTCAAATATAATTGCTTTTGAGAAAATGTAAAGCTATTTTAAGGTTTATAAGAATTGAAATTCCATTATTAGGGACAAGTATAATGTGATGCAAAATTTCAACTATCGTATCATTTTTTACATTTCTTGTGATATGATTTTTTGAAGAGTGAAAATTTGAATGTATACAAACAGATAATTGGGATCCCGATGTTCACAATGTTGGTACTATTAACAGTACTAGTGACTGCCATATGCACTCCTTTGATCAGTTTGCTCTACAATCCTACAAGGCCATACATGGTAAATAAAAGAAGAACTATCCAACACAACCCTCAAGGCAAAGAGCTTCGCATGGTAGTTTGTATCGATGATGAAGAAAATGTATCTAGCCTTATTGACCTCCTTGAGATTTCATATCCAACTACAAGTAGTCCGTTCTCAATTTTTGCTCTACATCTCATTGAACTTATAGGTCGTGCAACTCCAATATTTATAGACCATGAGCAATTGGAAAAACCTTTATACAATGCAGACCACGAAACCATCCATAATGCCCTAAAACTTTATCAAGAAGCAAGAGAGGAATTTGTAAAGATCCACTTCTTCACAGCTATAACAGTAAAGCGAACAATGTATCAAGAAATTTGTGAGTTAGCTTTGTTAAATAAAGCATCTCTCATCATTTTGCCTTTCGGAAAAGGAAGGCTAGACACACTTGCAGGAACTGAAATTGTGCGTCATGGTCATGGAATGCAATCAGTAAGTTCTAAAGTCATAGCCCATGCACCATGCTCCGTTGGAATTTTCGTTGATAAAGGTCATGCTCGTAACCCCATTATGGGATCCACTCGACGCTCAACACTCCAAAAATATGTTATGTTGTTTTTGGGAGGAGCAGATGCCCGAGAAGCTCTCACCTATGCAGATAGAATGGTTACGAACCCCGATGTTTCACTTATAGTAGTAAGATTTCTGTCACATAATTGTGAAGGGGATGATGAGATAGAGAAAAAACTTGATGACGGGGTTGTGACTTGGTTCTGGGTAAAGAATGAATCAAATGAAAGAGTATTTTATAGGGAGGTTGTGGTTAGGAATGGAGAAGAAACTCTAGCTGCTATACAAGCTTTTAAGAATAATGGTAATGATCTTTGGATTGTGGGAAGAAAACAAGGGATAAACCCAGTGATCCTTCAAGGACTATCCAATTGGAGTGAAAATCGAGAATTGGGATTAATAGGAGATTTTGTTGCATCTATTGATTTTGGTAGTTCAGCTTCTGTGTTAGTAGTACACCAACAAATTATGAGAGGGCAAGGGATGACTAAAAGTGAAACATGAAATATTTTTTATAACCTCAATGCAAGAAATTCGATATGATCCCCACACTTGTTTTAAATGTACTGGATTGATTGAAAAGATTTGGAATATGAAGTGCAAGACTAGGTTTATTTTTTAAAAAATTGAAATATTAAGCAAGCAATTAAAAAAAAAAAAAAGCAAAGAAATAGGTATTCTAAGTAGGAGGATTTTTTTTTTTTTTTGTCTATTTAATATGAATTTGAACAAAGGTTACTGTTAGTGTTCATAAAACAAATTAAACATTGTCTTCATCTTAAACTTTATTGTTAAATTACTAGTTTAAGTTTTCTCAGATATTGGAGTAGAAAATATCGTCTCTTGATAAATCTTCCCATTTTGGTTTTTCATTTTTGTTTTTTATTGTTGGAGTACACTATGTTGCCTTGATGCTGCCGTGTATCATATATACTTCAGGCATTGTGCAAGGTAATATATATATATATATATATATATATATATATATATATATACAAAGTTTTTTCTAACGTGCTACGCACGTTGATCTTTATTATGATTTGTTAAAAATATAGATACTTATTTCACACTTTCACTTTTTTTTATTACTTAAGTGTTAAATTATATACTTGTATATTAAATGGAGTTTTTAATTAAAATAATACAAAACTATCTTAAATGAATATCATGAGGCCCAAATTTTGTTGGTCAACTTTTAAGTTTATTATGGAATAATATTTATATAAAATGATTATTAAATTCACTTAGTTGTTAAATCCAAGTTAAATTAAATTTTCATGTGAAAATCTAAAAATTCAATGAAAATATAATTATACATAATAAATATGATCTAAATTGTATTAAAACAATACAAAACTATTTCAAATAATTATTATGAAGCTAAAATTTTATTAGTCAACTTTTAATATTATCATGAAACAATATTTATATAACATGAATATTAAATTCACTTTAGTTATTAAATCCAAACTAAGTTAAATTTTTATATGAAAACCTAAAAATTCAATAAAAATGTAATTATATACAATAAATGTCATCTAAGTTGTATAATTGTGCATATATAATAAAATCAAACTAATCACACACAATAATTATAGATTTTATATAAATATTTGAATGTAATTAGAAGGCAATACATATACAATATTGAAAAAAGATGAGTCAAGCATATTAAATTAATCATTTTTCATAATTTTAAATGATATTTTTATGTTTAAAAATATGTTAAAGAAAAAAAAATAAATGAATTGATATGTGCATGTTATTATAATTGTCTAATGTATTTTATTGTTATATTGCCTAATTATTAATTATTAGTTGATCTTCATGTCAATATTTGGCATGTCTATTATTCTCTAATAATTTGAATATAATATAGGTTGTATATTTTTATTTGTTTTGAGAAATTTAATCCCTTTGACACGTTATAGTTTAATTTTTCTTCCTCCATAAAATCAACAATCTTTTCAATAGTTATATGCACTATTATTTTAAAAATCAGACTGGTGACCAAATCAGGCAATTCACCAGTTCATGGTTCAACTGGTTGGACAAAATTTCTTTATTTCTTCATTTTTTTTAATTTTTGGGTCATTTTATAAATGATTTCACTTAATAAAGGTCCAACTGGTTAAAAACTGATGAAAGGGAAATTGAAATAGAATTTTAGTTTTTCAGTGAATCGAAACAAATTAGTTGGTGATTTTAGTTGAACCCGTTAAACTGACTGATCCAATTTGATCTTTTATAGCACTAACATGCACAAATTTTTCATCATAAAAAATGTACTTATTATCCCCATTTGACTCTAGCTCGACACTCACATTAAGTTTAAATTTTTACTCTGATATGTCTAATACCAACCCCTTAAAATTAGACTCTAATTCCATCAAAAGCCTACTTACATTTGGATCACTATAACTCGTTTTCATATTTGAGTCCTTATCAATTATCACTAATAATTCTTCTCCAATCATTTCTTTAATGCATCCAAATACTTTATATAAATCAATTTCACAGATGATGCAAAATTTAAACCAAATCCATACTCTTTAGCGACCACATCCTATAAACCATTCTTAAAAACAACATCATAACTACCCTTCTTCCTCACAAGAAAAAAAAATCTAAACAAATCCATAGTTTAATACATACACAATATTAAAATAAAATGATTCAAATATATGTAAATAAATTGTTTCTTATAATTTTTAATGATATTTTTATATTCAACAATATTTTAGAAAAAATAAAGGAACTGGCAGGTGCGTTTTATTAAATTTTTCTAATTTATTTTGTTATTGTTATGTTGCCTAATTATTAATTAGATGTTGATTTTTTTATGCTAATACTTGATACGTCTATTATTTTCTTATAATTTCAATATAGGTTGCATGTTTTTATTAGTTTTGATAAGCTTAATCTTTTTGACACATTATAACTTAATATTATAGCGTAATTCAATATTAATTTTATACAATTAAATTATCGTGTGATATCATATTATATCATGTGAAGTAATATTATATCACAAGCCCAAAAAATTTCTAATTTAATGGTTTCCTTTAACATCATGTCATCATAACTAATAATTTCATAAATTATAATCACAATAGTATTTTTATAAATCAACAATGGGCTTCCAAAATTATTAAAGATAAAATTTGGATATAATATACTCATGAATCTCATAGCTTATGAACTTTAGATATATTTGGATTAATTTGAATAATACTAATCTTTAATTTTGATAGTTGAAACTCAGCTATAGCATAAAAAATTTAAAAAATAAATATTAAATTTAAGTTAAGTGTTTCAATCTTGATAGTTGAATTTCGATTGTAATTTCATATCACAATTTTGGAGATATGACGGTTCTAGATTATGGGGAGACATAAGACCACTCACACCCATAGAACATACTTATACATATATAAACACTGTCTTGGATCATACCAAAACCTCATGCATTAACTTGAATAACCAGTAATAAAGGAAATCTTTAACTAGCAGAAGAATAGTTAAATAAACTTTGAATACAATCTATAAGAAAGATTAATTAAGACTCTAAATTGTTCATCAAATAAATAATGTTTCCAAATAATCTCCCAAACAAGAACTCTCGGAGCATCTAAAAAGGACTCTTCATATCACAGTAAAAAATAAACTTGGACAAGAAAATCCCCCAAGTGGAATAGATTGCTTGAACTATCATCTTGCCTCCTTATAATGCTTACCTAGAAACCACACAAGAAAAGGGGTGAGATAGATGATCTCAATGAGTAAACAATATGGCTTATACAATAACACATATTCCTTAGAAAGGGCTCATAGCTCATAACTCATAGTTCATAATTCATAGTTTGCAATTTAGCAAGGTTCACAGAAATCACACTTATCACTTATCACATAGAGAGTGAAGGATGCTTTCATATTCACTCAAACACATAGAGGAGAGAGGTGGATACACTACCCCTATCCATCCATCGACTTAAAACCATATGGATAGGTTTTGATGATTTCCCATATCAACATGAGGATTTCTACATATAAGAGTTCATAGGTACCATAGCTAGAGCTAATGGCAATCATTTGCAATAATAACATTGAAGAATGCAATCACATGTAACATAATAGTAATAGATGTTTAGCTTATTAAGCAAAGGATAAACCACAGTGTGGTTCTATAAAGAATGTCAGGTAAGGCAATATTTACAAAAGTTCTTTCTTATCATTGAGTAAATAATAATAGTTTCGGACCAATTGTCCTTTGGCAACCTAAGTTTAATAAATAATTCATATAATTATAATTTATGATAGAAAGGAACTTTGGTTTCAAGAATCTGAAAGGTTCACATATCATGATAGCTTGTACTTGTAACATGAACATAATATTTACTTACCTTATGGTTCCTTAGCTCCTAATGTCTGTAGCTCTTGCACTTTTAATAATCCTTAAGCTATAATATAATATTATAATTCAATACTTGGCATTTGCTTAACATCATGCTATCCTATCCCATAACTACCCCATGCACATATATCATTCACATATACTTAGAGTTGTACTTAAAAGTGCACTCATCATTTACACATAACATGTTGACTTTTAAGTCTTGAACACTTTGCCTTCTTAGGCTCACATGAAATCATATAATGACTTATACCAAGACTTTTCTAATGCCAAACACAACAAATCATAATCTTAATGTTAATTTAATTTAACTTTCAACTTGGTACACTAAATACTCTTTATACATATCAACTTTATCAAGCAAACCATAAAAGAGCCTTACATGTCTCCTTTGACCAAATCATATAGTTAATCTCTTAGTAAATTTAAGGTCATTAATTCACAATTGATACATCATAAAACCTAATTCACATGTCACTTAATCATGTACACATATTAATCAAACATGACAATTAGGGTTTTGGAAACCCTAGGTAGGCCGAAACACTGTAGGTGTTTCCTTAAGCCACTCCTTCAACCAACATGTAATTAAATCATGTATCATTTATATTCACATGTCAACAATTATTAAGATGTACCTTACAAAAATTATAGGCCTTGGAATCAAAATTCCAAGGTCGGCCGAATCTCTATTGCCATGGAAAACCATGGATTTTCTTACTTTTCATACTTTTTAATCATTATAGTAATACGTAAACGCATGATTTAAATCAATATTTTTCATATAATCATAACAAAAATTAGTTTAGGATGTAACATCATACAAATTGCCCCCTCTAAAGAACATATACATAAAAATTCTAACTTTTAGGTTTTAGGGTTCACCTTTGATGGATTTGCGAAGAAAGAGATACATTTACAGTTGGAAATTGGTTTCTCCTTCAAAAACCCAATCTAGGCCAAATTTAATAAGAAGAAAAGCAATAAATATATAGCTCCATATGGATTACTATGATTAGGTTCATAAAAATCAAATAATAGCTTGAAAGAAGAGAAAAACTTACAAATAAGATTACAAAATTGCAAGGTTTAGAGGCACCTTGTGCTTTTCGGTCAAGAGAGAATTTTTGAGAGAAATTTCTATAAAAATATGATGAATAATAAAATGGAGGCTGCCACAACAAGGGGAGGTCAAATTCTAGGTTAATTTTAGGATTTTGGTGCAAAATTACAAGTTTGCCATTAATGAGCCAGGTTAAGAGCGTTTTGGTGTGTTGTGCATTTTATCTAACTTATGGGTTGATTATAAATAACTAAAAATAAAATGTTTTGCTTCTTATTTTCATTAAAATCCCCTCCAAAAATATTTAATTTAAAATATTTTAAAAATGCTCATAAAAAATTATTTCATGCTTAAAAATCGCTTTGTGTATGAAAATTCACTTGGTATGCAATAAATTATTTTATGCATTTGAACTTCACATAAATCACCTATTCCACATCCAAAATTCATATTATACATATTAGAACTAGTCTAACATGCCACTTGCTCATAAATCATATAGCATATGAAATTTCATGAAAGTAGACATTTTGTCACAATAGCCCTAAAATTAAGCAATTTGCCATGAAACTCCTAGGGAGGGTATGGGTTGTTACATTCTCCCCTCCTTAAAAGAAATTCATCCTCAAATTTAGGTACTTACTCATATGCTCTCGAAAAAGCTGAGGATGCTTCTGCCGCATCTCTTCCTTGGCTTCTCAAGTACACTCGTCTATTTTATGATTTCGCATTAGACCTTGATCATAGGTATTTCCTTATTTCTCAACCTTTTCACTTATTGATCCACTATGACTATTGGTAACTCTTCATAAGATAGTTGCTCATTTATTGCAATGTTTGGAGGTGACAGAACATGGGATGGATCTAACACGTACTTCCTCAATATTAAGATGTGAAATACTAGGTGTACATGTGCCAGAGTTGGGGGGTAAAGTAAGCCTATAAGACACTTCCCCAACCTTATCCAAGATCTCGAAAGGACAAACAAAATGAGGCAACGGCTTTCCTTTCTTACCAAACCTCATGACACCTTTCATTGGGGAAACTTTCAAGAAAATGTGATCTCCCATAGTGAAATGAATGTCCTTTCTCTTGGAATCCATATAGCTCTTTTGTCGATTGAAAGCCATTTTTAGCAGATCTTGTATCAATGGTACCATCTCGATAGTCTTTTTGAGCAATTTTGACATCTCTACTTATTTGTCTCTAGGCTTAACCTAACAGACTGGAGAACAACATTTCGTTCCATACAAGGCTTCGTATGGTGCCATGCCGATGAATGAATGGTAACTATTGTTATAGGCAAACTCGATCAAAGGTAGGTACTTATCCTAGCAACCGCTGAAATCCAGGACATATATTCTTAACATGTCTTCTAGTATTTGAATTGTCCTTTTGGACTGTCCATTCGTTTGAGGATGAAATGCAATACTAAAATCCAATTGCGTTCCTAGTGCTTCTTGCAACTTTTGCCAAAACCTTGAGGTAAACTGGGTGCCTCAGTTTAAGATGATAGACATTGATACTCCGTGCAGTCTCATGATCTCATCAATATACAACTGTGCAAACTGGGTTGCAGAGTACGTGGTCTTAAATTCTGAGAAATGGGTAGACTTTATAAGTTGGTCTACTATGACCTACATGGAGTCATATCCTCTAGAGGTCCTACGTAAACTAACTACAAAATCCATTATGATACGCTCCCACTTCCACTTAGGTAGCTTAATCTCTTGTAGCAGTTTAGAGGGTCATCAATGTTCATATTTGACTTGTTGATAGGTTAGGCAAGATGCCACAAACTTCACCATGTCCTTCTTCAGTCCAGGCCACCAATAATTCGTTCTTACATCATGATACATCTTGGTAGTTCCAGAATGAGCACAATAAGGCGTCTAATGTGCTTCTTTTAATATCTTCTCCATTAGTCCATTCATATCAGGCACACATACTCTTTTACCACAGTTTAGAATCCCATCAACTACTTTGAATTCAGGATTCTTTCCTTTCTCAATCTCATTCTTGAACTTAACCAAGTGTGGATCCCTGTCTTGTGAAGTCTTTATCTCCTATAATAACATTAACTTCACTTGAAAATGTGCCAATAGAGCTTGCGATTCTCCAATCTCCAACATTAAGCCCTGGCTAAATAGTCCTCTTAACTCTTTTATGATAGGTCTTTTGTGCACAGCCATATGGGCTAGGCTTCCCATCGATTTCTTGCTCAAAGCATCTGCGACTACGTTTGCCTTTTCGGGGTGATAAGAATTTGGCAATCGTAGTCCATTAGCAATTCAACCTATCTCCTCTGCCTCAGGTTGATGTCTCTTTAGCTTAAAATGTACTAAAGACTCTTATGATCTGTATAGATCTTACACTTTTCTCTATAGATGTAGTGTCTTCATATCTTTAGAGTAAACACTACTACGGCCAATTCCAAAACATGAGTAAAGTAATTCACCTTATGCTTCTTGAGTTGCTGTGATGCATATGCAATGATCTTATCATTTTGTAGTAGGATGCATCCAAGCCCTATTCTTGAGGTATCATAGTAGACTGCGAACCCTTCTTTACTTTCTGGTAAAGCCAGAATCAGAGCTGATATCAATCACTTCTTGAGCTTTTGGAAACTCTCTTCATAGGACTCCTCCCAATTAAACTTAACTTGTTTTCTGGTCATCTTGGTCAGTAGTGATGCTATCTTAGAGAAGTCTTATATAAATCTGCGATAAAGCCGACCATACCTAAGAAACTCTAAACTTCAGAAACCATTGTGGGTTGTGGCCAATTGGCTACCGCTTTAACTTTCTTAGGATAAACTTGAATTCCTTCTTTACCTACTACATGCCTAAGAAAGTTAATAGATTCCATCCAAAACTCACACTTGGACAACTTTGCATAGAGCTAGTGGTCATATAGCATTTGCAACATAATCTTTAAATGCTCTTCATGTTCCTCTTTACTTTTAGAGTAAATTAGGAAGTCATCAATGAAAATGATCACTAACTTGTCAAGAAATGGCTTAAACACTTAGTTCATCAAGTCCATTAAAGTAGCCAGAGCATTCATCAGATTGAATGGTAGGACCATGAACTCATAATGCCCATATCTTATACAGAAAGTAGTCTTATAGATGTCTTCTCCACAGATCTTTAATTGATGATAACTAGACCTTAAATCAATCTTGGAGAAGTAACCAGCTCCTTGTAGTTGATCAAATAGATCGTCTATCCTTAGCAAAGGATATTTGTTCATCATAGTGACCTTATTTAGTTAACGGTAATCAATGCACATCTAGAATGAGCCATCTTTCTTTTTTACAAATAGCACTGGAATGTCCCATGGCTAGCTACTTGGTTGGATGGAACCCTTGTCGAGTAGATCATGCAGTTGTGTATTTAACTCTCTCAACTCCACTGATGCCATATGATATAGCAGTATCGATATAGGTTATGTGTTCAATAGCAGTTCATTATTGAACTCGATCTCATGATCCAGTGGTATTCTAGGTATATCTTCTGGAAAAATGTCCATAAACATGTCTACCATGGCTGTGCTCTTGCCTCAAACAGCGGCTTCCTTGTTGGAATCAACTACATGAGCTAAGTATGCTTAACACCCTTTCCTTAACATACTTCTAGCTCCCAAAGCTAATATCAAACTCGGAGGGTTCTCATTCCTATCTCCTTGGTATATAAATTCCTCCCCATCCTTAGTTTGAAATTTTACTTGCTTCTCTCGATAGTCAATATGAGTTCCATGCTTATATAGCCAATCTATCCTTAAGATCACATTGAATTCTAGTACTTCGAGTTCTAACAACTTCACTGGGAGTTTCCATATGTCAATGTCTACCTCACAGTCCTTAAACACATACTTCACTTCCATCATTTCTCCTAAATTAATCGACACTACTATGGGTTCATTCATTAATTCCTTATCTCTATTGAGACTCTTAGCAAAACATGAAGACATAAATGAGTGCATAGCACCAAAATCTGTCAAGCATATCTAAAGCGGTATCCAATACCATATTCTCATTAGCCTTAAGAGGTTAGGCAGCTATGCAGACCTTCTTCTTAGGAGGTATTCTACTATAAAAGGTAAGGGAATTCAGGGTTAACTCCCTTCTAACCCACTTAACCCTACTATCATACCCTACTTACCATGCATTTAACATGGGTACACATTATATCATATCATAGGGCATATATCATATAGTGTATATCATATATTATGGCATGTATCATGTATCATTATCATGTAACACATAACTTATGGTGTAATGAACTCTCCTATTATATAAAATTCAATCATTTCATAGGCAATAAAAAAATCAAAATCAAACCAAGTAGCTAAGCAATCATATAATGTCATTCATATCATATAAGTCCTATGCCACTAGGCTATTAGTTACCAACTTCTAGCTTGAGTCTCAGTTGTCTTCCTCATTAGAGAGAACGTCAGATGTATAGTCTTTCATCTGTTCAACACTTCTGGTCTTAAAATGCTCCATGTTCTCCCTCAAAGCATGTGCCAGGGACCTAAGACATTGATTTTCCTTCATTAGTTCTGAGCAGTTTCCTTCCAACATCTGAATCTTATTCTAAATCTAGTCATAATCTAAACACTCAATGGGGTCCTCCTCATTAGCAGTCTTCTATTCCTTATGGTGGATCATAGGCATGACCTTCTCGAACATCTCTCGCTGGGTCCTTTTGCAAGTCATGTGAGATGCTCTAGGTCGGGGCCCTCTAGTAGGGGTACTCTTCTTGGTCATATGATAAAAGAATCATAAGGCACATAGAATAATAACAAGGAGTACTATAGCTTATTATTATTTTGAAAATCTATACTAGCACTAGACTGTAATTGACATGAAAGAAAAATTCCTATGCTCTAAGATTATACTTAATCAACCCAATAAATAAAAAAGTTAACTCTGATACCAACTTTGTCACTGGTTAAATGGCAACAAAGGATACCTATCAGAGCACTTATGAATGAGACTATACCTCTGTCCTTATTCTTAGGTGGGATTATACCACTGTCCCTATAAGCCCCTGGGCGAAGAGTCATGCTTCGCCACTGTTCATGTGTATGAGTTCCCAGGGATCGAAATACATAAGCTAGACTTAGGCTTGACCTCATAATTCCTTTACTTTGATACCAACTTTGCCACATCCCAATTTCGGAGATATGACAGTTCTAGAATATGGGGAGACATAAGATCACCCATGCCTATAGATCCCACTTATACACATATAAACACTACCTAAGATCATACTAAAACCTCATACATTAACTTGAATAACCAATAATAAAGGAAATCTTTAAGTAGCAGAAGAATAGTTAAATAAACTTGAATACAATCCATAAGAAAGATTAATTAAGACACCAAATTTTTCATCAAATAAATAATGTTTCTAAATAATTTCCTAAACAAGAACTGCCAGAGTATCTAAAAGTGATTCTTCATATCACATTATGATAATAAACTTAGACAAGGAAATCCTTCAAAAGATGTAGATTGCTTAAGCTATTACCTTGCCTCCTCTTAATGCTCACTTGGAAACTACACAAGAAAAGGGGTGAGATAGATGATCTCAATGAGTAAACAATATGGCATATACAATAACACATGTCCCTTAGAAAGGGCTCATAGCTCATAACTCATGGCTCTTGATTCATGGTTCATGATTCGTAGTTCATGGTTCATAGTTTGCAATTTAGCAAGGTTTGTAGAAATTATACTTATTAATTACCATATAGAGAGAGAAGGCTGCTACCATATTCAATAGAATACATAAAAGAGAGGTGGCATCAAACCAAATTCCAACTCCTATCACATAATAAGCGTGAAGCTGATTAGGCCCAATGGCTAAAATTGCCTCTTTTAGCTAAGGTGGATACACTATCCTTATCCATCGAGTTAAGATCATGTGCATAGGTTCTGATGATTTCCTATATCAGCACGAGGATTTCTACATATAAGGGTTCATAGGTACCATAACTAGAGCTAATAGCAATCACCTGTAACAATAACATTGAAGAATGTAACCACATGTAACATAATAGCAATAGATGTTTAGCTTATTGAGCAAAGGATAAACAACAGTGTGGTTCTAGAAAGAATGTAAGGTAAAGCAACATTTACAAAGGTTCTTTTTTCTCATTAAGTAAATGATAATAGTTTCAGATCAATTATTCTTTAGCAACCCAAGCTTAACAAAGAATTCATATAATTATAATTTATAATAGAAAGAAACTTGGATTTCAAGAATCTTAAAGGTTTACATATCATGATGACTTGTACTTGTAACATGAACATAATGTTTACTCACCTTGTGGTTCCTTACCTCCTAATGCCTGTAACCCTTGCACTTCTAACAATCCTCAAGCTCTAACATAACATTATAATTCAATATTTGCCATTTGCTTAACATCATGCTATCCTATCTTATAACTACCCAATGCACATATATCATTCACATATACTTGGAGTTGCACTTATAAGTACATTCATCACTTACACATAACATATTGAGTTTTAAGTCTTGTAAACTTTGCCTTCTTAGGCTCACATAAAATCAAATAATAACTCATGCCAAGACTTTTATAAAGTCAAACACAACAAATCATAATCATAATCTCAATTTAATTTATCTTCCAACTTGGTACACTTAATACTCTTCATACGTATCAACTTTATCAAGCAAACCATAAAAGAGTCTTACTTGTCTCCTTTGACCAAATCTTACAATCATTCTAATAGTCAATTTAAGGTCATTAATTCATAATTAACACATTATAAAACCTAATTTACATGTCACTTAATCATGTACACATATTCTTCAAACATGACAATTAGGGTTTTGGACACCCTAGGTAGGCTGAAATACTCTAAGTGTCTCCTTGAGCTACTCCTTCAACAAATATGCAATTAAATCATGTATCATTCACATATACATCCAAAAAATCATTAAAATGTATCTTAGAAAAATTATAGGTTGTAACAACCCACACTCACCCTAGGAGTTTTGTGACAACTTATTTAAATTTAAAGCTATTTTAACAAAATGTGTGCTTTTATAAAAATTCATTTGTTATGTGATTGATAAGTATATAGCATGTTAGATTAATTCTAATATGTATAATATGAATTATTATTGTGAAATAAGTAATTTATATAAAGTGCATAAGCATAAAATGATTTATTGCACATAAAGTGAACTTTCATACACAAAGCGATTTTTAAGCATAAAATAATTTTTATGAGCATTTTTAAATATTTTTAAATAAATACTTTGGGGGGAATATTAAATAAAATAATTAGAAAAATATTTCATTTTTAATTACCTATAAATAGTTGATAAATTAAATTAAAAGGCCTAACTCACTAAAGCCCAATAGACCAAAACACTCCTAACCTAACTCATTAGTGGTAAACTCGTAATTTTGCCAAAACCCTAAAAATAAAATCTAAATTTTGGCCAGCCCAATTGTGGCAGTCACCATTCTATTTTCTATCAAATTTTTTTATAGAAAAATTCTCTTAAAAGTATTCTCTTAACTGAAATTTATAAGGTGCCTTCAAACCTTGCGATTTTATGATCGTTTTCATAAGTTTTTCCTTCCTTTCAATCTATTATTTGATTTTTGATAAGCACTTAATTGACTACACTTTACCCCTTATTTTTAATAATATTTTATCCTTAAATTGAGTTTGATTTGTTTGTTTAGTGCTTTTCTAGAGTTCTTTTAGTTAATCCAGTGCCAAATAATGCCATGAACTAAATGTGACTCAGAATGGTGAAAAATCCAAGCCAAAATGCTAACTTTTGGAAGAAGATGGGCAGACACGGGTGGAGGTACCACTGAGATTTCACCCATGAGACAGACACCACTGAAATCCCACTTGGGATTCCACCCGTGTGCCAAGAGCAAATTAGAAAAAAAAAAAATCCAATAGCCTCCCATGGGTGGAGCCACCACTGAGGTTTCACCAGTGGGCCTTTGGCGTCATAGCCAGCATTGGAACCCTAGTGGTAGCTCCAATGGTGGGAGGTTAAAATTCAACAATATAAATCATATCAGACAACATTTTAAGAGAGAGCTGCCACAGAGCAGAAATAGAGATTTAAGAGGGTTGGCTAAGCCCTAGAGTCATGGGAAAGCCTTGAAGGCTAGAGATATTGAGGATTTAAACAAATCAAAGACCAAGATCTAAGTGGATGTGGAAGATTGAAGAGAAGATTTCAAAGAACATCTTCAAAATCTATTTGAAACTTCTTCCTCTTTTATTTTTTGCATCTTTGTTCTTCAATTTTAATATGAACTAATTATATTTGTAATGAATCCTAGTTTTGATTGTATAGATTGAAGGATTTAAACTTTAATCAATTCATCTTTGGTTGTTTTATTTTCATGATGAATCTTATTATTCTAATTAGCAATTGTTAGCTTATTGATTGGATATTGTTTCTATATTGGATGAGAATAGATACCCTGATATAGATAGATCACTCATTGGAATAGAGAGTTGATTGGGGTGCTAGAGATAGATCTACAAGACTTCTTTGGATGTTAATCTCTTGAACTTAATGCTACTCCTATTTGATTATAGGTTGAGAAGAGATTCCCCTATAATACTTAGAAAGTTAGAGATTTAATTACTTGAGAAAGGTTTTTATCTAATTTAATGAGAGTCCAATTCAATCCATTGTTTGATATGCATAAGCGACTAGAGGGATTTATATTCAGATTAGCTTTGCCTAGATTATTTCCATCAATATCATTTACTTGCTTTCTTAGGTTGGCTTAGTTAATTTAGCTTATTTTAATTAATCTTCATCTTGATTATTCACTAGACAATAGTTGAAGTTTGCGCTAGTACTTATATACTATCCTTGTGGAGACGATACTCATACTCACTACTTTATTACTTGATAACGACCTGTGCACTTGCAGTTTGTTAGTGTGCATTTTGGCACATCAATTTTAATGAAACTAACCATGAGAAATTCATTTGAGGCTATATATGTACTATTTTATTCATGTTTAATTTGGCCTAGGTGAATTATTTGAAGGAGAAACCAATTTTTGACCATAAACACAATTCTTTCTTCATATAACCACTAAAGGTGAATCCTAAAACTCAAAGTTAGAATTTTCATGCAATTATATAAGGTGGGATGCTGATTTGCTTATTGATGTGTTCTAAACTAATTTTTTTTATGTTTAGATGAAAAATATTTGTTTGAATAATGTTTTTGCATATTTTTGTAATGATCAAAAAATGCGAAAAATAAGAAAATCCATGATTTCCATGAAATATATGCATTCGGCCTATATAAGGATTTTGATCCCAATGTCTATAATTTTTGTATGATATATTTTAATGAGTTTTGACATATGTATATGAATGATATATGATTTAATTGCATGTTGGTTGAAGGAGTAACTCTAGACCAAAGCCTAGAGACAATTCGGCCTACCTAGGGTTTCCTAATCCTATTACTATATTGTGATTAATATATATATATATATATATATATATGATTAAGTGGCATGTGAATTAGACCTTATGATATGTTAATTGTGTATTAATGACCTTAAATTGACTATGAGATTGATTGGATAATTTGGTCAAAAGAGATAAGCATGATATTTTTAAGGTTACTTGTTAAGTTATGGTATATGAAAAGTATTAAGCGTGACAAGTTGGAGGTGAAATTGAATCGATATGAAGATCATGATTTATTGTGTTTGGCTAAAGAAAATTCTTGGAATGAGTTGTTATGTGTTTTTCATATGAGCCTAAGAAGGCTAAATGTGCAAGACTTGAAAGTCAACATGTTATATGCAAGTGATGAGTGCACTTCTAAGTGCAACTCTAAGTATATGTGAATGATATATGTGTATGGGATAGGATAGCATGATGTTAACCAAATGCTAAGTATTGAATTATAATGTTATGTTAGAGATTGAGTATTGATAGAAGTGTAAGGGCTACAGGTATTAGGCGCTAAGGTACCACAAGGTGAGTAAATATTATGTTCATGTTACAAGTGCAAGTTATCATGAGATGAGAACCTTTAGGATTCTTGAAACCCAAGTTCATTTCTATTATCAATTCTAATTATATGATTTCTTTATCAAGTTTGGGTTGCTAAATGACAATTGTTCCAAAATGATAATTGTTTATTCAATGATAAGAAAGAACTTTTGTAATTATTGCCTTACCTTACTTTTCTTTTTGGAACCACACTGTTATTTATCTGTTGTTTAATAAGCTAAACTGCTATTGCTATTATGTTACAAGTGATTGCATTTTTCAAATGCTATTGTTATAAGTGATTGCCATTATCTCTAACTATGATATCTATGAACCCTTTATGTAGAAATCCTCGTGCCGTTGCAGGAAATCATTGGTACCTGTGCACATGGTCTTAACCCGATGGATATGGGTAGTGTATCCACCTTAGCTAGAAGGGGCAGTTCTAGTTGTGGAGCCTGATCAGTTTCACTCTTATTTACAAGTTATAAGTTGGGAGTTGGAATTTGGTATGATGCCACCTCTCCCTTGAGTGAATGAGCTAATAAGCTGTCAACTCTATAAGTTACAAATTACAAGTTGATTTTTGTGAACCTTGCTAAATTGAAAATAATGAATTTATGAATTGTGAACCCTTATAAAGGGATATGTGTTATTTTTCAAGTTGTATTATTTACTCATTGAGATCATCTATCTCACTCCTTTTTCTTATGTGGTTCTAGGTGAGCATTATGAGGAGGCAAGGTATAGCTCAAGCAATCTACTCTGCTTGGGGGATTTCCTTGCCCAAGTGTATTAGCATGATGTGATATGAAGAGTCTTTTCTTTAGATGCTCTGGGAGTCCTTATTGGAGAGTTTTATTTTGGAATATTATTCATTTGATAATTTATTTGGAGTCTTAAATGTTATTTTCTTATGGATCATATTTAAAGTATTTTAAACTATTCTTCCTCTAGTTAAAGTTTCTTTATTATTGGATAGTTAAGTTAATGCATGATGTTTTGGTATGATCCTAGGCAGAATTTATATGTACATTAGTGGGTTCTATGGGCGTGGGTGACCTTATGTCTCCCCATATTATTGGACCATCATATCTGCAAAACTAGGATGTGACAAAGTTGGTATCAGAGCTGTAGTTTTTAGTCTAGTTTAAACTTGTCTATTTTTTAGGTTGATTAAGTATAATCCTAAAGCATAGGAATTTTCCTGTCATGTCACTTGTAGTTTATCACTAGTTTAGTTCTGTGAAATCTTGATAAACTATAGTACTCCTTGTTATTATTTGTGTGCCTTATGATTCTTTTATCAGATGATCAAGAAGAGTACCCCTGCTAGAGGACCTCAACCTAGAGCACCTCACGTGACGTATAAGAGGACCTGGCTAGAGATATTCAAGAAGGCTGTGCTTAAGATCCATCTTAAGAGAGAGAAGACTCCTGATGAGGAGGAACCTGTAGAGTGTCTAGGTTATACTTGGATTCAGAGTAAGATGCAGAGGTTCGAAAGAGACTGCTAAGACTTGATGAAGGAAAACCAACATTTGAGGTCCCTAGTGCATTCTATGAGAAAGGATGTAGACCATATTAAGGCTAGAGATGTTAAATAAATGGGAGACTATACACCTGATGTTCACCTTATTGAGGGACACAACTGAGACTCGCACTAGTAGTTGGTAACTATTAGCCTAATGGTATAGGACCTATATGATATGAATGATATTATTTGACTACTTTGCTACTTGGGTTGTATTTGATTTCTTCTATTGCCTATGAGATGATTGACTTTTATACAATAGGAGAGTTTTTATGCCATAAGTTATGTGTTATGTGATTATGATATATGATATATGCTAGGATATGTGATATATGACATGTGCCTTGTGATGTGATATGATGAGTACTTATGTTACATGCAGGGCAAGTAGGATAATTTGATAGTGGGGTTAAGTGGATTAGAAAGAGAAGTTGACTAAGTTTTGACCCAAAATAGATTAATGATTGATATGTATAATGTTATGCTATATGAAATGCTTACATGTGACAATGGTTTGATATGTGAATTATATGAAATTATTAAATGATAATTGTGATTGATGCCATAGGAAGAGAAATGATGTTTAGTAATGATTAATATAAGAATGAAAAAAATCAGTTACATTATCTATATACATATGTATGCGATATGAATTAAGTGAATTATATTAAGAAAGTTGTGGCTTAGATGTTAGCATATAGACTATAATAATAAGAAAGGTAGGGATTTCTCTGTCACTTACGTAAATATCAAGTATAGTCAAAGGAAGAATATTAATCTAGTGTGATTTAAAAGAAAAAGGTATCATTCCCATTTAAACCTCTAGTGTAAGATGCTTCATAGATTCTAGTGCTATGCACTCTTTTGTGTATCCTTGTTTTGCTAAGAGTCTTGGTAGAAATAAGGAATTAATGAATGAATCCTTAGTAGTGACAACTCCTTTAGGAGAGACGATGGAAGTAAAACATGTGTTTAAGGACTATGAGGTACCCATTCATGGATGAAAACTTCTTGTGGAATTGTTACAACTTGATGTTTTAGAATTTGATGTAATCTTAAGAATGGAATGGCTATATGAGCATGAAGCTCATATTGACTATAAAGAAAAGCTAGTAGAGTTTTGAACTAAGGATGGGGAGAAGTTTATGTATCAAGGAGATAGAAATGAGAACCCTCCAAACTTGATATCAGCTCTAGGAGCGAGAAGGATGTTATGGAATGGGTGCCAAGCATACTTAGGTCACATTGTCAATACCAACAAGGAAACCATAGTACGAGACAAGAGCATGCTAGTGGTGGATGAATTCATAGATGTCTTTCCTGAGGATCTGCTACGAATACCACTGAATCATGAGATCAAGTTCAATATTAAACTATTACTAGTCATGCAGCCCATATCGATACCACTATATCATATGGCACCGGTAGAGTTGAAAGAATTAAAGACATAACTGCATGATCTACTCAACAAGGGTTTCATCTGACCGAGTAGTTTGCCATGGGCCATGTTAGTGCTATTCGTGAAAAGAAAGACATCTCATTCCGTATGTGTATCGATTATCGCCAGCTCAACAAAGTCATTATGAAGAATAAGTATCCTTTACCAAGGATCGACGATCTTTTTGATCAATTGCAAGGAGTTGGTGTGAACCCTCAAAATTGCACCCTTCTGATTCGGCCATAGCTTGACACTTATTAAGATTAGTGCACTATGCATATGGCAATCCCGCTAGCCAATTAGCAGGCAGGAGTTAAGGGGGTAGTGCCCTGTTGAAAAATAAATTTCTTGAATCTTTCACCTCCAGTCGACTGCTTTTCAAGTATGAACCCATAAAATCAAACCATGCTCAAATTGGATCAAAAACAAAAAAACTAGCCAAAATATTGTGAAATCAGGTAGGACCAATGGATTTGCAGTGCACCAGGCGTGCCGATGGTGAGGTGGCATACTCAGCCTGTCAGCAGCATGGGTGGCATACCCAAAGTGTCGCAGGGCCGGCCGGTGTAGCCACCAGTGCCGCCTATACTATCGGCACTCTACCGGTGCCATCGCTAGCATCCAGCGACATCCCTTCAGCTGCTTTATAAATAAAGCCTCCTTCAAGCTCATTTGACATGAATTTTGAGGCAAAAACTCTCTTATATTGCTCTATTGTTTGTGCTGAAATTCTCTTTGAAATTTGATATTAAAATATGTCATTTTGAGTTCTTTTAAATCACATTTATTACACTGTTCTGCTAACCTTTTACTGTTAAAGTTTAACTTCAGGGTTCCAAATCCAAGGTGGAGCTTAGATCCGGAGCTAAACTCGTTCCATTTATCCAAAAATCAAGAAAAGCAAAGGTATAATTCCTTTTTCTTTAGATATAGAATTCTGTTTAGGTCTAAAACAGATAAGATATAAAATTTATTAATTTAAAAATCAGAATTAATTAATAAATCAAACCAACATTTTTCCAAACCCTTCCTTCGCAAGAAGGAAGAACTGCGTAGCGTTTGATTCCTATTCAATAGGATATGCAAGTTGTCATTTTGTAAGACATCAACTCCAAAACCTTTTTAATAACATTTTTCCCTTTATGTTGACTCATTTATATTAATGCTTTATTTCTAATTTTGTATTAACTTAGTTGAGAAATGTGTACTTTTCCTAGTACCCATAAGGGTTAGAGAGAAGATCCTCTTTATTTTATTTCATTTTGGTTTGTAATAATTAAGTAAGATTTTTTCTTTGCTTATTTATTTATAATTGTCATGTCATTTCATTCTGTCATATATATCTATTTCATACATCATTTTATTCCTATTTATGCATACACAAAAATTCCTTTCTTTTAAAGAATTATTTTGCAACTTTTAGCCAAATTGAAGAAAATCATATTTTCTTAATTGCATAATTATCAAACCTTGATCTCTGAGCCCTCTTTGGTCACTCGTGGATTAGTGCTCTTTTCTAATAGGTTAAATCAAATATTTTTGGAGTTAATCATTTTGGATTTTTTTAATTTTTCCAATTTAAATAAGTAAATTAAAGTGGCGACTCCCTTTCACAAATTTCAAATTGCAAAACACTAATTTTCTGAACTTACAGTGAGTTCTAATCATGGAGTTTATGCCGAAGAGCATTTTGATTCCTTGGTGGATCGGACCGATGCTCGGGTGGTGCCTCATAATTGGATACTTTTCTGAGATTGACTTAAGGTTCAATTATCATCAGTTAAAGATCTATGGAGAAGACATTGCAAGACTGTTTTTTGTATGAGATATGGTTAATATGAGTTCACGATCCTACCATTCGGTTGACAAATGCTGCAGTTGCTTTCATGGACTTGATGAATTGAGTATTCAGGCCATTTCTTCACAATTTTGTGGTTATTTTTAGTGATGAAATTTTGATTTACTCCAAGAGTAAAGAGGAATATGAAAAGCATTTAGGGATCATATTGCAAACGCTATGTGATCACTAGCTCTATATGAAGTTATCTAAGTGTGAGTTTCTTTAGCATAGGTAGAGAATCTGATATGGTAGAGAACCCTAAATTTGAAGTGGTCAATGGAATTCTACGGAGTGATAAGAGAGCATGTGTGCCTGATGTGAATGGGCTAAGGGAGAAGATATTAAAGGAAGCACATCAGACACCTCACTATGCTCATCCTGGAACTACCAAGATGTATCATGATGTGAGAGCCAATTATTGGTGGCCTGGTGTCATAACCCAATTTTAGAGATGTGACAGTCTTAGAACATGGGGAGACATAAGGTCACCCACGCTTATAGAACCCACTTATACTTATATAAATCATGCCTAGCATCATACCAAAACCTCATGCAATAGTCCAATTAAGCCATTTATAAGAAAATCTTTAGTTTCGGAAGAATAACAAAAATACAATCCATAAGAAAATAATATTTAGAAATCCAGTTAAAGCCTCGATAGATAATATCTCAAAATAAACACCTAAGCATAGTTATTCTTAGAGCATCTAAGGATGAATCTTTATAACATATCAACTAATTAACTTGGACAAGGAATCCTCCAAGTGAAGTAGGATGCTTGAGTCATCACCTTGCCTTTTCATACTGCTCACCTAGAACCACACAAGAAAAGGGTGAGATAGATGATCTCAAAGAGTAAACAATATGGCATATACAATAATGCATATTCCCTTTAAAAGAAAATTCATACCTTATAACACATAGTTCATGTTTTACGATTCATGAATCAAAGGTTGCAATTTAGCAAGGTTACAGAAATCACACATATAACACATAACATGTAGAGTAAAGGATGTTGCCAAGATCACTCAAACACATAGAGAAGAGGTGGTGTTAAATCAAATTCCAACTCCTATCACATAGAAAGGCATGAAGCTGATCAGGCTCCATGACCAGAATCGCCCCTTCTAGTTAAGGTGGATACACAACCCTTATCCATTAGGTTTAGACTGTATGCACTGGTCTCGATGATTACCTGTATTGGCACGAGGACTTCTGCATAAAGGGTTAAAAGTACCATAGCTAGAGCTAATGGTAATCACATATAATAATAACATTTAAGGTAATAATAACATGTATCACAATAGCAATAGTAGTTTAACTTTTTGAATAAAAGATAAAAGAATAGTGTAGCTTCAGAAAGAATATAAGTAGGACAATAATCACAAAGGAATTATCATTGGATAAACAAAATGGTTTTTAGACCAATTGTCCTTTGGCAACCCAAGCATAACAAAGAAATCATAAAGTTTCATTTTAGAATAGAAAGAACCTGGGTTTCAAGAAGGTCAAAGGTACACATATCATGATAGCTTGTACTGTAACAATATCATAATATTTACTCACCTTGTGGTTCCTTCGCTTTTAGAACACGTAGCCCTTTTGAACCTCTAAAAATTCTCAAGCTCTAACATAATATTTAATTCAATACTTAGTATTTATTTAATCATGATGCTATCCCATCCCATAACTATCCCATGCACATATATCATTCATATACACTTAGAGTTGAACATAGAAGTGCTTGCACATAACATGTTGACTTTAAAAGTCTTGCACACTTAGCCTTTATAAGCTCACATGAAAACACATTATAAGTCATACTATGACTTTTCTAAAGTAAAACAAAATATGTCATGATCTCAAAATCAATATACTTAACACTTTCATATATATCAACTTAACAATAGCCCTTCAAGTGTCATGCCTATATCTTATGATCAATTCATACAATCAATCCCTTCATTAATTCAAGATCATTAATTCATTATGAACTCATCATAAAACCTATTTCCATATTACTTAATCACATTCACATATTAATCACAAAATAGGGTTGAGATACCCTAAGTATACCAAATTGCCTCTAGGCTTATCTAAACTTAATCAGTTACGATTCATGTATACATGTCAATAATCATTAAAATACAACATATAAAAATTATAGGCATTGGGATAAAAATCGCTACATTAGCTGAATGCTCTGTTGAAGGAAAACATGCATTTTTCTTACTTTTCGCACTATCCATTCATTACAATAATATGTAAAAACATGGTTTGAACCAAGATTTTTCATGTTCATAATAAAAATAATTTTAGAGCATTAATTCATATGAATCAGCAATAATAGGTACAACATATACATGATAATTCCAATTTTTGGTTTTAGGATGCAAAACTATGCATTCTCTTATTTCCTGTACTTTCTAATCATTACAATAATATGTAAACACATGATTTAAATCATTATTTTTCATCCAAACAAAACAAATATCAGTTTAGAACTCCATAATATGCAAATAGGCAACCACATACATATGAAATCATAGAATTTTCCAACTTTTAAGTTCTAGAATAAAAACCTTGAGTTTCCTTATTTTTTGAAACTTTTCAATTATTATAGTAATATGCAGAAATATTATTTAATTCAATATTTTTTATCTAGACACATCAAAAATCAGTTTAGAATGCAATAATGCAGAAATCACCCCCCCCTCTTGTAGTGTTTATGCATGAAAATTCAATTTTGAGTTGTAGGATTCACCTTTGGAGAAATTGCGTAGAGATGTCGGTATTTTTTGTATTAAAATTGATTTCTCTCTCAAGAATTCACCTAGGCCAAATTTAATCAATAAAAATCAGAAGATATTTAGTTGAAAATAATTTTCCCATGATTGGCTTCATTAAAATCAAATAGCAATTGAAAGGAAAGGAAAAACTAAAGAAAACGGTTGCGAAATCGCAAAGTTTAAGGTATTTTGTGAATTTCGGTTGAGATATTATTTTTTGGCAAATTGAAGGTATTTTGTGAATTTTGGTTGAGAGATTATTTTTTTGGTAAAATTTTTATGCAAAAATTCTAAAGAATAGCAAAGTGGAGGCTGTCTAAATTGATGGGAGCCAAATTTTATATTAAACACTAGGGTTTGGGGTGCAATTTCCAAGTTTACCCTTAATGAGCTAGGTTAGAGTGTTTTGGTGTAGTGGGCGTTTAGATATTTGGGCTTTTTATTTAATTTGGGGTTGAATATAGATAATTAAAAATAAAATATTTTTCTTATTATTTTCATTAAAATTCCCCTCAAAATATTTATTTAAAAATATTTCTAAAAATGCGCATAAAAATTATTTTATGCTTAAAAATTCACTTTGTGCATGAAAATTCAATTTATATGAAATAGATTATTTTATGCATATGCACTTCATAAAAAATCACTTATTCCACAATAATAATTTATATTATGGATATTAGAACTCATCTAACATGCCATATACTCATCAATCACATAATACATGAATTTTCATAAAAGCACATATTTTGTCTTAATAGCTCTAAATTCAAGTAAATGGTTATGAAAACTCCTAGGGTAGGTGTGGGTTGTTACACCTAGACTGAAGAAGGATGTGGCTAAATTTGTGGCATCATGCCTAACTTGCCAGCAAGTTAAGTATGAGCATCAATGACTCTCTAGATTAGTGCAAGAGATCAAACTACCTGGATGGAAGTGAGAGAGTATCACAATGGACTTTGTAGTTGGTTTACCTAAAACCTCCAAATGTTATGACTCAATATGGGTCATAGCAGACCGACTAACAAAGTTGGCTTATTTTCTAGAAGTTAAGACCATATCTTCTGCAGCCCAATATGCACAATTGGATATAGATGAGATTGTGAAATTGTACAGAGTGCTGATTTTTATCATTACAGATCGAGGCACTCAATTCACATTGAGATTTTGGCAAAAGTTGCAAGAAGCTTTAGGAACTCAGTTTGACTTTAGTATTGCTTTTCACCCTCAAATGGATGGATAGTTTGAAAGGACAATTCAGACACTTGAGGACATGTTAAGAATGTGTGTCTTGGATTTTGGTGGTAGCTGGGATAAGTACCTACCTTTGATTGAGTTCACCTACAACAACAGCTACCATTTGTCCATTGGCATGGCACCATATGAAGCATTGTATGGGAGGAAATATTATTCTCTAGTTTATTAGGTTAAACCTGGAGACAAGTATGTGGAGATGCCAGAATTGCTCAAGAAGGCTACCGAGAAGGTACTATTGATACAAGATCGATTAAAGATGACTTTCAGTCGATAAAAAAGCTATATAAACTCTAAGAGAAAGGACGTCCATTTTGCTGTGGGAGATCACATCTTCTTAAAGGTTTCCCTAATGAAAGGTGTCATGAGATTTGGCAAGAAAGGAAAACTATTGCCTCAATTGTTGGTCTTTTTGAGATCTTGGATAAGTCTAGGGAAGGGCCTTATAGACTTGCTATACCCCCAACTATGGCATGTGTGCACAAGGTGTTTCACATCTCAATGTTAAGGAACTATGTATCAGATCCATCCCATGTCTTGCCACCTCTAGACATCACAATAGATTAGCAACTATCTTATGAGGAGTTACAAATAGCCATAGTGGATCGACAAGTGAAAAGATTAAGGAATAAAAAGATACCCATGATAAAGATTCAATAGGGAAATCATAGAATGGACGAATGTACTTGGGAAGCTGAGGAAGAGATGCAACAGAAGCATTCTCATCTTTTCGATAGCATATGAGTAAGTATCTAAATTCAAGGATAAATTTCTTTTAAGGGGGAGAATGTAACAACCCACACCCAGCCTCGGAATTTCATGACAACTTACTTGAATTTAGAGCTATTTTGGTAAAATGTGTACATTTATGAAAATTTATGTGTTATGTGATTGATGAGTATTGTCACATCCCAACCTTATGAGATATAACGGTCCTAGAACATGGGGAGACATAAGGTCACCCACACCCGTAGAACCCATTAACATATAACAATCATGCCTAGGATCTTACTAAACCTTCTTCATTAACTCATTTAAAACATTTAGATAAATACCATAATTTGCAGAAGACTTAAAGTAAATCGTTACATATAAAATCCATAAGGAAAATAATATAAATCTCGATAAGTATCAGTTAACATTCCCGGAGCATATAAAGACAAGACTTCATAAACATAGTATTAATGATAACTTGGACAAGGAATTTGCCAAGTGAAGAAGAATGCTTGAGCGATCACCTTGCCTCTTCACATTTGCTCACTTGGAACCACACAAGGAAAAGCGGTGAGATAGATGATCTCAATGAGTAAACGAAAAGGCACATACATTATCACATATTCCTTTGAAAGGAAACACATAGCTTATACACATAGTTCATGGTTTATAACTCATGAATCAGGTTGTAATTTATCAAAGTTGTAGAAATCACACTTATAACACTTAGAGAGTGAAGACTATTGCTCAATTCACTCGAAACACGTTGAGGTGAGGTGGCCTTTGCCAAATTCCAACTCCTATCACATGGAAAGCATGAAGCTGATTAGGCCCCACTGCTAGAACCGCCCCTTCTAGCTGAGGTGGATACACTATCCCTATCCATCAGGTTAAGACCATGTGCACAGGTTTCGATGATTACCTGCATCGGCATGAGGATTCTGCATAAAGGGTAAAGGTACCATAGCTAGAGCTATTGGTAAACATAATTAACAATATCACATAAGGCAACAATAACATGTAATTCGATATCAATAATAGTTTGGCTTTCAACAATAATACAATGAAAGTGTAGTTCCAAAAAGAATACAAGTTAGGGTGTTAATCACAAAAAGTCCTCATTGGATAAACAAAATAGTTTTGGACCAAATGTCCCTTAGCAACCCAAGCTTGATAAAGAAATCATATAATAAAATAAAAATGGAAAGAACTTGGGTTTCAAAGATCACAAAGGTTCACATAACAATATATCACATTCTTGTAACACAACAAAATGTTGTTTACACTTATAACATGAATACGATGTTTACTCACCTTGGGGTTCCTTTGCTCCTAGTACACGTAGTCCCTTTTGCACTTCTAAGCTCTTCAAACTCTAACATAATATTTGATTTAATACTTAGTATTTATTTACTCATGATGTTCCTATACCATAACTACCTATACACATATAGCATACACATTAGAGTTCACTCATAGGTGTACTCATCACTTGCACATATCACGTTGACTTAAAAGTCTTGCATACTTAGGCCTTATAGGCTCACATGAAAACACATTGCAATCATATCAATACCTTTTTAAGGTCATCACATTATCATTACCCAATATCAATTCACTTGTCAATTATCTTAGTTCACTTTACACTTCCATACATATCAACTTAACAATTAATCCTTCAAACATCATACTTAACTCTTATGATCCCTTTTACTTCATTAACTCATAATCACATGTTCATCATCAATTCATCATAACTCCTAGTTCCAATTTCCTCAATCACATTTGCATTCTAACCAAAATACAAGGTTAAGATACCTTAAGTATACTATAATACATTTAAGCTTATCTAGGATCATACCATCAACTAACATGCAATTTCGTCATCCATTATACATACATACATGTCAACAATCACCAAGACACATCACACAAAATTTATAAACATTTGGACACAATTGTTCATGTAGGCTGAATGCACCAATAAGGTAAAAATCAAATTCTTCTTCTTTTCGTGCTTTCTGTCTATTTCAAAAATATGTAAAAACATGGTTTGAACCAAGATTTTTTATGTAAACATAACAAAAATCATTTTAGAACTTAAATCCATAAGAATTGGCCACTATTGGTGTTAGTAATATAGAAAAACTCAATCTTTTGCATTATAGTGCACAAAATCATAAGTTTCCTTGTTTTTGGTATTTTTCGGTCATTTCAGAAATATGCAAACAGGTTGTTTAAACCATTATTTTTCATTCAATCATTGAAAATATCAATTTAGAACACATTCCTTCATGAATCGGCAGCCATAGATAGGGTTTATACAAAAAAAATTCCAAGTTCAAAGGCTTAAGTGAAAAATCATGAGTTTCCGCACTTTCTGTGCATTTTGTTTATTTCAGCGATAAAAAGACACATGATTCAAGTCATTATTTTTCATCTAAACAAAACAAATATCACATTAGAATGGCAATTCATACAAATTGGCAGCCATGTATTCATGAAAGAATAAAATTTTCCAATTTCCAAGTCCTAACACGAAAACCTTGAATTCCTTTGTTTTTCAAAACTTTTCGGTCATCACAAAAATATGCAGAAATATTATTTCATGCAATATTTTTCATCAAAACAAATAAAAAATCAGTTTAGAATACAAACAAGTACAAATTGCGCCGCCCCCCCCCCCCCCCCCCCCCCCCCTCCCTATGATGTTTATGCATAAAAATTGTGATTTTAAGTTATAGAATTCACCTTTGGAGAAATCTTGCGGAAAGAATCATATTTACGGTAGAAAATAATTTTTCTCTCCCAAAAGTTCACTCAAACAAAATTGAATCTGTAGAAATTAGTAATCAAACAATTCAAAATAATTTTCCCATAATTTATTTTATAGAAATCAGTTTAGAAATCGAAAGAGAATAAAAACTTATGATTACAGTCACGAAATCGCGAAACTGAAAGGAGTTTTCTTAATTTCAGTAGAGAGAATTATTTTGAGAGAATTTTTCTGTGAAAATACTGGAATAACAGAGTGTAGCTGCTGTCTAAACTGATGGGGGCCAAAATTTTGCTTATATATTAGGGTTTGGGGTGCAATTTCCAAGTTTGCCCTTAATGAGCTAGGTTAGGAGTGTTTTTGTGTAGTGGGCTTTTGGGTATTTGGGCTTTTTAATTAATTTAGGGCTGATTATAGGTAATTAAAAATACAATATTTTTCTTATTATTTTCATTAAAATTTTTCCAAAAACATTTATTTAAAAATATTTTAAAAATACTCATAAAATTATTTTATACTTAAAAATCGCCTTTTTACATGAAAATTTATTTTACGAAAAATAAATTATTTCATGCTAATACATTTTATTCAAATCATTTATTTTACAATAATAATTCATATTAGGCATATTAAAATTAATTTAATATGCCCCAAACTCATAAATCACGTCACACATGAATTTTTATACAGTCACACAATTTATCACAATAAGCCTAAATTCAAATAATTTGTCACTAAAACTCCTATGGTAGATGTGGGTTGTTATAAGTATATGGCATATTGGATTAGTTCTAATATGCATAATATAAATTATTTTTGTGAAATAAGTGATTTATATGAAGTGCATAAGTATAAAATGATTTATTGCACATAAAGTGAACTTTCATGCACAAAGCGATTTTAAGCATAAATATTTTTCAATAAATACTTTGAGGGGAATTTCAAAGAAAATAATAATAAAAATATTTTACTTTTAATTACCTATAAACAGGCCATAAATTAAATTAAAAGGCCCTACTCACCAAAGCCCAACACATTAAAACACTCTTAACCTAGCTCATTAATGGCAAACTTGTAATTTTGCTAAAACCCTAAAAATAAAACCTAAATTTCAGCTAGCACTATTGTGGCAGCCACCATTTTATTTTCTATTAGATTTTTTGTAGAAAATTCTCTCAACAATATTATCTCAATCGAAATTCATAAGGTGCCTTCAAACCTCGCAATTTTGTGGTCGGTTTTCTAAGTTTTTCTTTCTTTTCAATCTATTATTTGATTTTTATGAAACTAACCACAAGAAATTCATTTGGAGTTATATATTTACTGTTTTATTGATTTTTAATTCAGCCTAAGTGAATTATTTGAAGGAGAAACCAATTTTTGGCCATAAACACAACTCTTTCTTTACACAACTACCAAAGGTGAACCCTAAAACTCAAAGTTGGAATTTCATGAAATTATATAAGGAGGGCTGCAAATTTGCTTATTGATGTATTCTAAACTGATTTTTGTTATGTTTAGATGAAAATTATTGGTTTGAATCATGTTTTTGATTATTACTGTAATGATTGGAAAGTGCGAAAAGCAAGAAAATCCATGGTTTCCATGGAATATATGCATTCGGCCTATATAGGGATTTTGATCCCAATATCTATAATTTTGTATGATATATTTTAATGAGTGTTGTCATATGTATATGAATTATTTATGATTTAATTACATATTGGTTGAAGGAGTAACTGTAATGATCGAAAAGTGCGAAAAGCAAGAAAATCCATGGTTTCCATGGATATATATGCATTCGGCCTATATAGGGATTTTGATCCCAATGTCTATAATTTTTTATGATATATTTTAATAAGTGTTCTCATATGTATATGAATGAGTTATGGTTTAATTACATGTTGGTTGAAGGAGTAACTGTAATGATCGAAAAGTGCGAAAAGCAAGAAAATCCATGGTTTCCATAGAATATATGCATTCGGCCTATATAGGGATTTTAATCCCAATGTCTATAATTTTTTATGATATATTTTAATAAGTGTTGTCATATGTATATGAATGAGTTATGATTTAATTGCATGTTGGTTGAAGGAGTAACTCTAGACCAAAGCCTAGAGACAATTCGGTTTACCTAGGGTTTCCTAACCCTATTACTATGTTGTTATAAATATGTGCACATGATTAAGTAGCATGTGAATTAGGCCTTATGATATGTTAATTGTGGATTAATGAACTTGAATTGACTATGAGATTGATTGGATACTTTGGTCAAAAGAGATAAGCATGATATTTTTAAGGTTACTTGTTAAGTTAAGGTATATGAAAAGTATTAAGTGTGACAAGTTAGAAGTGAAATTGAATTGATATCAAGATCATGATTTATTATGTTTGGCTATAAAAAAAGTCTTGGAATGAGTGGTTAGGTGTTTTCCATGTGAGCCTAAGACGGCTAAGTGTGCAAGACTTGAAAGTCAACATGTTATATGCAAGTGATGAGTGCACTTCTAAGTTTAACTCCAAGTATATGTGAATGTTTTATATGCATAGGGTAGTTATAGGATAGGTAGCAAGATGTTAAGCAAATGCTAAGTATTTAATTGTAAATAATGTTAGAGCTTGAGGATTATTAGAAGTTCAAGGGCTACAAGCAACTGGGAGCTAAAGAACCATAAGGTGAGTAAACATTATATTCATGTTACAAGTACAAGTTATCATGAGATGCTTCCTTTAAGATTCTTAAAACCCAAGTTCTTTTCTATTGTCAATTCTAGTTATATGATTTCTCTATCAAGCTTGGATTGCCAATGGATAATTGGTCTGAAACTATAATTGTTTATTCAATGATAAGAAAGAACGTTTGTAATTGTTGCATTATCTTAGTTTTTTTTTGGAACCACACTATTATTTATCTTTTGTTCAATAAGCTAAATTGCTATTGCTATTATGTTACAAGTGATTGCATTCTTAAATGTTATTGTTATAAGTGATTTCTATTAGCTTTAGCTATGGTATCTATGAATTATTTATGTAGAAATCCTCATGCCGATACGGGAAATCATGGGTACCTGTACACATGGTCTTAACCCGATGGATAGGGGCAGTGTATCCACCTCAGCTAGAAGGGGTGATTCTAGCCATAGAGCCTAATTAGTTTCACGCTTCTTTACAAGTTATAAGTTAGGAGTTGGAATTTGGTATGATGCCACCTCTCCCTTGAGTGAATGAGCTAATAAGCCGTCAACTTTATAAGTTACAAGTTACAAGTTGATTTCTGTAAACCTTGCTAAATTGCAAACCATGAATTTATGAATGATGAACCCTTATAAAGGGATATGTGTTATTATTCAAGTTGAATTGTTTACTCATTAAGATCATCTATCTCACCCATTTTCCTTATATGGTTCTAGGTGAGCATTATGAGGAGGCAAGGTGATGGCTCAAGCAATCTACTCCGTTTGGGGGATTTCCTTGTCCAAGTTTATTAGCATGCTATGATATGAAGAGTCTTTTCTTTAGATGCTCTAGGAGTCCTTGTTAGAGAGTTTTATTTTGGAATATTATTCACTTGATAATTTATTTGAGATCTTAAATGTTATTTTCTTATGGATTGTATTTAAAGTATTTTAAACTATTCTTTTGATAGTTAAAGTTTCTTTATTATTGGATATTTAAATTAATGCATAAGGTTTTGGTATGATCCTAGACAGAGTTTATATGTACATGAGTGGGTTCTACGGGTGTAGGTGACCTTATGTCTCCTCATGTTTTAGGACCATCATTTCTCCAAAACTAGAATATGACATGGGCCTTGGGATTTTGATCCCAAGGTAGGCCGAATCTCTATTGCCTTGGAAAACCATGGATTTTCTTGTTTTTCACACTTTCAGATCATTATAGTAATATGTAGATGCATGATTTAAACAAATATTTTTCATATAATCATAACAAAAAAATAGCTTAGGATGCAACAACTTACAAATCGCTCCCTTGAAGAACAAATGCATAAAAATTATAACTTTTAGGTTTTAAAGTTTACCTTTGATGAATTTGCGAAGAAAGAGATACGTTTATGATTGGAAATCGATTTCTCCCTCAAAAACCCATACCTAGGTAGAATTTAATAAGAATAAAAATAGTAAATATACAACCCATATGGATTACTCATGATTAGGTTCATAAAAATCAAATAGTAGCTTGAAAGAAGAGAAAAACTTATGAAGAAGATCACAAAATCGCAAGGTTTGGAGGCACCTTGTGTTTTTCGGTCAAGAGAGAATTTTTTAGAGAAATTTCTATAAAAATATGATGAATAATAAAATGAAGGCTACCACAACAAGGGGAGGCCGAATTCTAGGTTAATTTTAGGGTTTTGGTGCACAATTACAAGTTTGCCATTAATGAGCTAGTTAGGAGTTTTTGGTGTGTCAGTGTTTTAGTGTTTTGGGCTTTTGGTGAGTTGGGCCTTTAATCTAATTTATGGGCTAATTATAAATAATTAAAAATAAAATATTTTGCTTCTTATTTTCATTAAAATCCCCCCAAAAATATTTGATTTAAAATATTTTAAAAATGCTTTTAAAAATTATTTTATGCTTAAAAATCGCTTTGTGCATGAAAATTCACTTGGTATGCAATAAATCATTTTATGCATTTGCACTTAACATAAATTACCTATTTCATATCCAAAATTTATATTATATATATTAGATTTAGTTTAACATGACACTTGCTCATAAATCACTAGCATATGAAATTTCATGAAAGCACACATTTTGTCATAATAGCCTTAAAATCAAGTAATTTGCCACGAAACTCCTAGGAAGGGTGTGGGTTGTTACAATAATATAAAAATTTTAAAAATAATTATTTCATTTAAGTGTTTATAAAATTGCAAATAAAATGATTTTTTTAGAAGAACATACCATTATAAATAAAAATTTTGATATTTAACCACAAAATAATAGGACTTTGCTCATTGTTGATAATGAACTTTCAATTAATGCACATTCTTTTTTTGTTGCATCTTTCCATAGAACCAAAGGTAATTTTTCTTGTCTACAATAGAATTTTCTCAAAGTCAAATTAGAATTTCTATAACTTGTTAATATTAAAATAATCAAAGTCAAATTGAAATTTTTCTAATTTTTTAATATTCAAAATAACATTAGAAAAATATAAATTATTCTAATTGAATTTATTTATATAAACTATTATCTTTTAGAATATTTAAATTATTACTAATGATTAAAATAACTAATACCAAAATTTATAATAGGACAAAGTAATAATTTACACAGTGAAAGTCAAAATAGAATTTCTCTAATTTGTTAATATTCAAATAATTAAAATTAAATTAGAATTTCTCTAACTTTTTAATATTTAAAAAAATAAAAAAATAAAATATTCTAATTTTCTTTTTTATTTAAATTATATATAATTAATTATATATTAAATAATAATTATTTTATTTTTTCCTAGTTGAATTCATCATTCAATATTTAAATTAAATATAATTATATTTAATTTAAATAATACATGATTATGTTGTATATCATAAACATACAATTAGAAAGAATTTAGTGAGAGACTCTTTACGTAACATTTAATTTATTAGTTTTTTCTAATGTGTTTCGTATGTTGATCTCCATTATAACTGGTTCAATTCGTTAGAGATATAAATACTTATTTCAGACTCTCACTTTTTATTTATTAGAGTTTTAGTGATCAATTTTTTATTACTTAAGTATATAACTTTTTTTTTTTATTTAGCTTTTCACTTTGAATAATACTTTTATAGTGGATGATGAAATACCTCTTGACAATGCAACATATAATTATCCATGGTAAATACACCTCTACATTAGGTATTATTTATTTTTGTGTTTTATTAATAGTCATTATGTCACATCCCAACTTTAGAGATATGACAGTTCTAGAACATGGGGAGACATAAGGTCACTCACGCCTGTAGAGCCCACTTATACATATATAAACCATGCCTAGGATTGTACCAAACCCGATGCATTAACTTAAATATCCAATATCATGGAAAAACTCAATATGTGGAAGAATAGTTTAACAAATACTTTGAAAACACCTTATAGGAAAATAATGTTTAAAGTCTTAAAAAAAATTATCAATAATTAATATCCCATAATAAAGTTCCCAGAGCATCTATGAATATCTCTTCATAACATAGTATTATTAAAGACTTTTAGAAGGAATCCCCAAGCGGAATAGAATGCTTGAACCATCACCTTGCCTCCTCATATTTGCTTACCTGGAACCACACAAGGAAGAAGGGGTGAGATACATGATCTCAATGAGTAAACAATATAGCACACACATTAACATATATTCCTTTGAAAAGGAAACTCATAGCTTATACACATAGTTCATGATTTACAATTCATGAATCAAGTTGCAATTTAGCTCGTGACAAATTACTTGAATTTAGGGTTATTGTGATAAATTGTGTGCCTAAATAAAAATTCATGTATGGTGTGATTTATAAATTTGGGGCATGTTAAATTAATTTTAATATGCCTAATATGAATTATTATTGTGAAATAAATGGTTTAAATAAAATGCATTAGCGTGAAATAATTTATTTTAAATAAAATGAATTTTCATGCATAAAGATAATTTTTAAGCATAAAATAATTTTATGATTATTTTTAAAATAATCTTAAATAAATGTTTTGAGGGAAATTTTAACGAAAAAAATAAGAAAAATGTTTTTTTTCTAATTATCCATAATCAGCCTTAAATTAAAATAAAAAGTCTAAATACCTAAAAGCTCACTTCACTAAAACCCTCCTAACTTATCTCAATAAGGGTACTAGTGGAAATTGCCCAAAACCCTACCTTTAAACATCAAATTTCAGCCAGCCATAGTGTTCTAGCAACCACCACTCTATTTTTCTGTATTTTGATAGAAAAATTATCTCAAAATAATTCTCTCTACCGAAATTAAGAAAACACCTTTCAATTTGTGATTTCTTGACCGTGATCATAAGTTTTTCTTCTCTTTCAATTTCCTATCTGATTTCTATGAAATAAATTATGAGAAAATTATTTTGAACTAGTTGGTTGCTATTTTTATAGATTTAATTTAGTTTGGGTGACTTTTTGAAAGAGAAATTTAATTCTCTACCGAAAACACAAATCTTTCTACGCGATTTCTCCAAAGGTGAATTCCGTAACTTAAAAATGAAATTTTTATGCATAGACCATATCAGGGGGGAGGGGGGGAGGGCGATTTCTACATCATTGATTTCTGAACTAATTTTTGATGTGTTTAGATGAAAAATATTGAATTAAATCATATTTCTGCATATTACTGTAATGACCAAAAGGTTTTAGAAAATAAGAAAATTCAAGGTTTTCGCTCTAGAACTTGGAAGTTAGAAAATTCTATGATTTGACAACTCAATGGCTGCCAATTTGTGATGTTTAATATTCTAAACTAATATTTGTTTTGTTTGGATGAAAAATAGCAATTTAAATCATGTGTTTGTATATCGCTGTAATGAATGGAAAGCGCGGAAAGCTTGAAAATTCATGATTTTCTTCCTAAACCATAAATTTGGAATTTTCATACATGATATTGATCTATGGCTGCTGATTCATACATATGGATGTTCTAACTAATAATTGTTGTGATTGAATGAAAAATAATAGTTTAAAACACTTGTTTACATATTACTGTAATGACTAGAAAATACCAAAAATAAGAAAACTCATGGTTTTTCATCCTAAAATTTAAAATTGGAAATTTTCATGCATACGAATGTATATATGGGCTGATTCTTACAAGCCTATATTCTAAAATGATTTTTTGTTTTGATTACATGAAAAATCTTGGTTCAAACCATGTTTTTACATATTACTGTAATAGACGGAAAGTGTGAAGAATAAGAAAATTTAGGTTTGTCTTTTAATAAGACATTCGGCCTACATTGATATTTTTATCTCAATGTCTATAATTTTTATGTGATATATTTTGATGATTATTGACATGTATGTATATATGATAAATGGTTAAATTGCATGTTTATTGAAGGAATGACTATAGATTAGCCTAGAGGCATTTTGGTATACTTAAGGTACATTAACCTTATGTTGTGATAAGAATGTGAATGTGATTAGCAAATATGGAAATAGATGTTATGATGAGTTAATGATGAATTAATGATCTTGAAGTTATGAAGAGATTAAGTGAAAAGAATTGGTTATAAGAGATAAGCATGATGCTTGAAAGGTTATTGTTAAATTAACATATATGGAAGTGTTAAGTGTACTAAGGTGATTAATAAAGTAAATTCATATTATGATAATGATATTTTGTTGACTTTAGAAAGGTATTGATATGATTGTAATGTGTTTGCTTATGGGCCTACAAAGGCTAAGTGTACAAGATTTTTAAGGTCAACATGTTATATGCAATTGATGAGTGCATTTATATGTGCGACTCTAAGTATATGTGAGTGTTGTATGTGCATGGAGTAGTATGGAATAGGAAAGCATTATTATTAAGTAAATACTAAGGATTGAATTAAAAATTATGATAGAGTTTGAGGAGCTTTAGAGGTTCAAAAAGGCTACGTGTACTAGGAGCAAATGAACTATAAGGTGAGTAAACACTGTAATCTTACTTCAAGTGTGAGTAACATTATATTATGTTACAAATATGTGATATCATATTATGTGAGCCTTTGAGATCTTGAAACCCAAGTTCATCCTATCCTTAAATATGATTAAGTGATTTTTTTGTAAAGCTTAGGTTGCCAAAGGACAATTGGTCTAAAATCATTTTTGATTATTCAAAGATAATACCTTTATGATTATGGCCCTAACTTATATTCTTTTTGGAACTACACTATCATTGTATCTTTTGTTCCAAAGTTAAACTGCTATTGCTATTGTGGTACATGTTGTTATTACCTTAAATGTTATTGTTATATGTGATTACCATTAGCTCTAGCTATGGTACCTTTAATCCTTTATGCAGAAGTCCTCATGCTGATGCTGGTAATCATTGGAACCTATGGACACGATCTTAACTTGATGGATAGGGGTTATGTATCCACCTCAGCTAAAATGGGTGGTTCTAGCTATAGGGCCTGATCAGCTTCACACCTTTTATGTGGTAGGAGTTAGAATTTGGTATAAGGCCACCTCTCCTCTATGACTCTCTAGTGTTATAAGTGTGATTTCTGCAAACTTGCAAAATTGAACCCTTAATAAGTTGCAACCTAATTCATGAATTGTAAATCATGAACTATGAGTATAAGCTATGAGTTTCCTTTCAAAGGAATATATGTTAATGTACGTGCTTTATCGTTTGCTCATTGAGATCATTTATCTCACCCCTTTTTCCTTGTGTGGTTCTAAGTGAGCAAATGTGAAGAGGTAAGGTGATGGCTCAAGCATTCTACTTCGCTTAAGGATTCCTTGCCAAAGTCATTAATAATACCATGTTATGAAGTATTGTCATT
Source organism: Reutealis trisperma (assembly GCA_947687605.1). Classification (NCBI taxonomy): domain Eukaryota; kingdom Viridiplantae; phylum Streptophyta; class Magnoliopsida; order Malpighiales; family Euphorbiaceae; genus Reutealis; species Reutealis trisperma. The sequence continues at coordinate 177,691 of CANTUT010000291.1, forward strand.
AGATGCTTTGAGAATATTTATTTTTGATGTTTATTTTGAGATGCTATTATTTCTTAAGTTTTTGAGTGGATTATGAATATCATTTCCTTATGGATTATATGTGAAGTGTCTAATTACTATCTTCTGTAACTAAAGGTTTTCATATAATGTTTTAAATGAGTTATTGTATGAGGTCTGGTATGATCCTAGGCATGATTTGTATATGTGTCAATGGGTTCTATAGGCGTGGGTGACCTTATGTCTCCCTGTGTTCCAGGACCTTCATATCACAAAAGTTGGGATGTGATAGTTTTCAATTTAGCAAGTTTGCAAAAGTCACACTTATAACACATTGAGAGTAAAGGCTGTTGCTCTATCACTCGAACACATAAAGGGGAGGTGGCATTAAACCAAATTCCAACTCCTATCACATAGAAAAGCCTGAAGCTGATAGGCCCCATGGCTAGAATTGCCCCTTTCCAGCTGAGGTGGATACACTACTCCTATCCATCGCGTTATGACCGTGTACATAGGTTCCGATGATTTCCCGCATTAACACAAGGATTCTGCATAAAGGTTAAAGATACCATAGTTAGAGCTAATGGTAATCACATATAACAATAACATTTAAGGCAACAATAACATGTATCACAATAGCAATAGTAGTTTTAACTTTTTGAACGAAAGATACAAGAATAATGTAGTTCTAGAAAGAATATAAGTTAGGGCCAATAATCACAAAGGTATTATCATTAGCAAATCAAAAATGTTTTTTGGGCCAATTGTCTTTTAGCAACCCAAGCTTAACAATGAAATCATATAATCATAATTTAGGATGGAAAGGACTTGGGTTTCAAAGATCTCAAAGGCTCGCATAAAATGATATCACATACTTTTAACATAACATAATGTTTACTCACCTTGTGGTTCCTTTACTCCTAGTACACTTAGCCCTTTTGAACCTCTAAAGCACCTCAAGCTCTAACATCATATTTAATTCAATACTTAGTATTTAATTAATCATGATGCTATCCTATCCCATAACAACCCTATGCACATATAACATTCACATATATTTAGAGTTGCACATAGAAGTGCACTATGCTTAAAAATTGCCTTTTTGCATGTAAATTCATTTTATGAAAAATAAATTATTTTATGCTAATGCACTTTATGTAAATCATTTATTTTATAATAATAACTCATATTATGAAATTAATTTAACATGCCACATGCACATCAATCATATAGCACATAAATTTTCATAAAAGCACACACTTAGTCTTAATAGTTCTAAATCAAGCCAATTGTTGCGAAAATTCTTAGGGCAGGTGTGAGTTTTTACACATTATAAAATAAAGATGCATAAGAAATTATTTTCAAATGATTTAACTTTTGTCTTTTCCAATTCTTATTAAAATTTTACTTATTTATATCAATTTATTTATTTATCTATATTTATTTTTAAATGTCATACTTTTTTTTTTTTTTTTTTGAGCAAAAATTTTTTCTAATATAAGTTGAAATTTAATTGATAATCTAATAATTTGAAATTCTTAATAGTTTTATTCCTTCAAAGTATTTAATAGTTTGAACTTTGGATTAGTTCTTATTTTATTAGCAAATAAAGAGAAAAATTAAGAGCAACTATAAATAAAAAAAGTCCATTCACACCAATAATAAATAATTATTTTTTAAAATTCTTATTATTTAATTTTACAATTATAATCTTAATTAATAAAATAAAAATTAAAACTAACTAATTTGTTGAAATTATTTTTCTAAGAGTAATGCTATAAGAAATACTCTTTTTAATAGTAAAACTTATCTATTATCAAAATACAAAAATTTGATATTATATATTAAAAACTAATAATAATATCACTTGTTGTATATATGTCACAGCTCCAAATTTAGGCTGTGATGGTTCTAGAGTTTAGGAAGATATAAGGTCACTTAAACCCAAAGAACCCCAATGAACTTATCATGATTGGAATCCAATTGCCTTTTGCCATTTTTGATTGTTGCTTTAATGATTTACTTATTGCTAACACTCATTAATGCCATTTCATATTTATTACTTGAAATTTCCTATTTCATATATTTATAAATATCATCCATACATCTTCTACTTACTACAATAACATCAATTACTAAAATATAGATTACAATACTTATCAATTCAATACATTTATTACTAGAACTTCAAATACCATGGAGCTCTACATTAAGTATCTTCAAAGTAACATAAGCAAAACTTAAAACGTGAAAACTAGTAAAGCCACTTCTAAGTGGAGAAATACAACTCAAAATTTACCATGCTAATACGTCACCTTGACATGAAAAATTTTAAACAATTACAAAATAAGATAAGTTCAGTGAGTACATAATAATACAATATATGGTGAGTATATAGTCATTATCAGGATGGGTTCATTGTGACAATGGAGTGATGTTAATCAAAATTGTCATTATAAATCAATTTCTCATTTAAAATAGAAACAATATCTTTAGTAGAAATAATAATTTCTTAGAAGCAGAATGCTTCTTACACATATAAATTAAAAAGTGGTAGCCTAAGCCTTGCTCACTCATGTGCATCACATTATGCAAAATTGATTAGGTCTTATGGTTAAGCATTCCCTCTAATAGAGGTTGGGTACTCTTGTCCTAGCTACAGACTTATACCAAGTGCATAAGGTCTAATATATTGCCCTACATTAGAAGGGTATTTCTGCTTATCAATAGACATCAATATAAAGGTTCATATGAAATTCACAATAGGGAATTCAAGGGAAGATATGTCAATATAAGAATAATTCTCATCAAAAGTCACATTATGAAATCAAGGTGGAAGGGCTTGTAATGGCCAAATGCTATGAAGAAATATCATATCCAAACACAACATTCAATAGGCAATTCATGTTCAATAAGAAATTGGGATATTCCAATAAGGATGGTTTAAACAACAATGATTCATAGATTATAGCACATATCATATTATATTATTAAGTACTCACATTTGACTCATTTGCTCCTATTTTCATTTAACCTTGATGCTAGTAGTGCTCCTTGCACTTTTCAACAATGTCCTTGTAATAAGTGCTTAATTGACTACATTTTACCCCTTGTTCTTAATATATTTTATCTTTAAATTGAATTTAATTTATTTTTCAGTGTTATTTCATATTTCTTTTAGTGATTTTATGTTTTAAGATACCATAGATCAAATTAGCTTGGAAGTACGGAACCAAGGCGCAAAATCAATGCAAAATGTGCAAAAGAATGAAGGACATTAGCCTGTCACAGGGTGAACCACGCCTGTGAGTTTGGCTATGACTTAAGAAGCAAAATTGAAGAATTCTAGTGGCTTGTCATAGGGTGAGCCACAACTTGACCCATGCCCGTGATGCAACCTAAGCTGTTTTCACTAGGTGACTCACGGCTATGGCGTTGGCTGTGAGCGGAAGATTCAACAGCTATATAAAGAATTTTAAGGAAAAACAATAGGGGGGCCATTACGGCGACCTGGATTTTCAACAAAGGGTTCCTAGGATTCCAAATTCCATTTTAGTTCTTTTATTCTTAAGTGATTGAAGCTGTAAACAATATAAAAGATCCATCATTGCTTAAATTTGAAGCAGTAATCATGTTAAACATAAATAGGAGCAAAAGTGTCCAAGGTGAGTACTTAATAATATAATATGACTTGCACCATTTTCCTTAAAACTTTATTGTTCAAACTATAATCATTGAAATATTCCAATTCCTTGATGAGCATGAATTGTTTATTGAACAATGAGCCATTTGATATGATATTCCTTGATGATATTTGACTATTGTGAAACCTTCATGTTGAACTTATAATGTGAATCATTGAAGCCTCTATTGTAAACCTTATAAGAACTTTCTATTGATGCCAAAAAATAAGCAGAAATCCTCTTTGGTGTGAGGAAATACACCAGACCATATGCACTTGGTATAAGCCTGTGGGTAGGATGAGAGTACCTAACCTCTGTTAGGGAGGAACGCCTAATCATAAGATCTAATCAGTCTTACATAATGTGATACATATCAAAGAGCAAGGCTTAGGCCGTCATTCTTCAATTTATAAGTGTGGGAAGCATTCCGCTTCCAAGAAAGTATTATTTATGCTAAAGATGTTGTTTCCATCTTAACAAGAAATTGAACCATAATGTCCATATTGATTAAATTTTCTCCATTGCCATAAAGATGTCATATCCTAATTTTAAAGGCATTATAGTCCTACAACATAGAGAGACATAAGATCATCCACGTCTATAGAACCCATTTATACTTATACAAATCATATCTAGGATCATGCACCACGCATATTGCTAGCCCTATCATATCCTTGGCCTTTCATGTTGTGTAACTGAAATTATAATGATTTAGAGACTTATATATATAATTTTTTAGAGTCATTGTTGTGGTGTCTTCCACACTCATTATATAAAAAAATTGCTCCAATAAGACACCATCATTGTTTACAAATCTTAGAACAATAACCAGTTGCTCTCGTTTACCCTCATCCTATGCTTTATCAACAAGAATACAAAAGCTATTATCTCTAACTTCTTCATGAATAATTAATCTGATTCTATTAGCCATAATATGCAAGAGCTCTTTCTGAATCATTGGAGATGTATATTTTGCATTTTGAGGAGCATTATCCAACGTAACGCTCCTAATATCATCACTCACATTTGTGAGTTCATCTAAAAATTCAATAAAGTTTCCACGATTTGATGAACTTGAAGATTCATCATGGCCTCAAAAGGCTAAACCTTGTAAAGTCAACTTCTGAACAACACAAATTGATGCTTGTAAGTGCAATCAATTTTTTCTAATCTCTTCTTTAGATTGGGCATTTAGTACTTTATCCATACTTTGAGCCAGTTTCATCAAATCTTGCATACATCTAACGCAATTATTATGATTTGAAACATTCAAACCAGTATGGATAAGAAATGCACATTTGTCTCCATCATTCACTCTTTTCCAATTGTTAAACCCTTCATCAACCAAAGCTGAGTGACTAGATGGATTATCTTTATTATAAAAAATGAAGCAAGGATGACAATATGCTTCATCAATTGAAGGCGAATATTCTAACCATGGAAATTGCTTGAACCAAGAATACTGAAATTTACGGAATTGACTTCCAATTTTTTTTTTTTTGGGTACTCTAAAAGCTTAGGTTGGTAAGGTCCCGCCTTGATATAGGCTCATGTAATCTCATCTTGTTGATTGATAGGATATTTTGAAATTTTTTGTCTTAAACCTGGATCTCGTTCAATTGATGGAAGAAACAACTCAGGATTTAGAATTCTAAGAGAATGACAATCTGAAGATGATGGAGTTGGTGGCACTTCAGTATTTGTTGGGGGTTGAAAATTAATCTTAGATTGGAAAGATGCTATTGTCGAAAGAAAAGGTTGATTTTTCTTCATATTCCACTCCTTGAAAAATGATTCAACAGATTTTTACTTTTTGGCTGGAGGTTGATGTTTCATTCTAAAGATAAAAGAAAAATAATGTTAATTTGTTAATAGTTATGGGTAGTTTATCTTGTTATTTTAATTACATTACTGAATTCTACTATAATATTTAAAAAAAAATCAAAACTCCGTTAAACAAGATTTCAATTAAATTTCTTATTTCTAATAAAGTGTCATAGTCAAATTCCTAATTTATTTTAAAATTCAGCAATTTACCATTACAAATTCATAATCAAGTAATCAAACATGCGTGTAATTCAAAATTCACCAATTCACTAACACAAATTCATAATCAAAATCCCCAAATCAATAAAATTGAAAAATACAATTTAAATTATATCAATAACTCAATCTCAATTTAAAATCTCAAAATCATAATTTTAATTTTTAAATTTAATTAGAGAGATACAACAATTTAGAAAATTAGAAACTCACCTAGAATTTTTGATAATGTGAATAATCAATCACCAAGTTCAGAGATGCAGCTGCTATATATCCTCGCTAACTGCTTGACTTCTTGTGTCACAATGGAATTCGATTTCTCACCACTAATCACAATGGAATAACTGTATAGTTATTTCTTAGGTGTTTTTTTTTTTTTTATTTATATATATATATATATATATATATATATATATATATATATATATATCTACTATCCACCTGTCCCTCCAAATACAAATAGGCAAGATGGTGTGTTTGGGTACGGGCTGGAGTAGCAAGTTGGGGTGGGCAACTCTTGAATTAAGGAATATATATATATATACATATATATATATATAAATTGGACTAACCTGGGCTTCGCTCTCTACCTCCGTCCATGATTAGAATGATTTTATTGGAAGGATTGATTCTAAAATATTCACTTTCCGCATAAAAAATATAATAATTATTTCACTTTAAAATTAAAACAAAATAGAAAAACTTCATTGCGAAGGTAGAATATATATGGGGATGAATCTAGAATTGGGGCCAATTTTAAAATATTTACTTCTCATATAAAAAACATAATAATTAGTTTCACTTTAAACTTAAAATTTTATATTAATATACTAAAAAATATAATTGAAATTGAAATTTTATATCAATATTTTATACTCTAAATATAATAATTAATCTCGCTTTGAAATTGAAATTATATATCAATCTTTATTTCGTCTTTATTTTTAATATTCTCTTTTAGAACACTCATATTTGTCTCTACCATATTATTTGATATTCTTGCAAATATAAATTTAAGATATAATAAATATAGAAGACACAACTCAAATTCTAAAATTTTAACCAATAAAGAATTTAAATTATGCTTATCTCAACACAAATCAATACCTCAAGTTAAACATATTGCATTATATAGAAGAAGAAGAAAATACTTCAAGTTAAACATATTGCATTTATTAGAAGAAGAGATTAAGGAAAAAAATAAAATTTTAACAATATGAAATTAAGGAGCTAGACTAGTTAAAAAACAATAATGACTCAAAAGCTTATTTCACTTTACAAGAAATTTCTCATATTTGATATGAAATTTTAACATACAACCATTATTTCTTCTCCTTCTTCGCTCCTTTAACCCTAAAATATGTAGGTCAAAAAAAAAAATCAACCAAAATAATTTTGTTTACTTGATCTATGTGGACTGAAACATTTTCTCCAAAGAAACTAAGGCATTTAATGATTAAAATCATGATTACAAGAATCTATTTAGGTCAATTTAAAAATGAAACCAACCACAGCCTAAACTTCAAAATGAGTGCACATTTTAGGAGAAAATAAAAATCAAACCTTCTAAAATTGAAAGAGAATTGACCAAACAAAACAACAATAAAAGTACAAATTTTATCTCCCATCACTACAAGAAATTTAGAAAAATGTAAAAGAAGACAATAAAACATTGACAACCCTATTTCAACGGCATGGAATCCATGGAAATTATAGTTCAGTAAGAAATTGAACAGAAAATAATTTCATCAAAAAAATGAAGAAAAAAATAGAATTTTTAGAAAAAAAATGTTAACAAATAAGGGATAAGAGATAAGCAAGAAAATATGGCAAAGTAAGGTTGTTCACAGTTTGAATAAAGCTGGGGATTACAAAATCCCCATATCGAACCAAAATTTTAAGGATTCCAAAAACCAAGACCCTAGTCTTAACTTGTAAATATGAAGCACCGGTCCCAACTTGTACCACCATTTTGGTACAAGTCAGTTTAGTTATTCAGGGTAATGGTTCGGGCCAATACAGTTTAGGTATCAAGGTGTCACATCCCAATTTTAGAGATATGACAATCCTAGGACATGGGGAGACATAATGTCACCCATGCCTGTAGAATCCACTCATATACAAAATAACATTTGCCTAAGATCTTACTAAAGTCTCATGCATTAACTTTATTATCAAATAATAAGGAAAATTTTAATTAGCGGAAGCATAATTTAAAGAAAATGCTTTTAAATACAATCCTTATGAAAAGAATATTTAAGACTCCCAATAAATTATCAAATAAATAATATTCTGAAAATATAACTCCCAATATAAGGACTCCCGGAGTGTCTAGACACTCATCATATTACAGCATAGTAATAATTATTAACAAGAAAATACCCCAAGTGGAGTAGATTGTTTGAGCAAACATCTTACCTCCTCATAATACTCATCTGGAACCACACAAGGAAAAGGGGTGAGATAGATGATCTCAATGAGTAAATAATATAGTTTATACAATAATACATATCCCTTAGAAAGGGCTTATAGCTTATAACTCATAGTTCATGATTCATAGCTCATGGTTCAAAGTTTGCAATTTATCAAGATTCACAGAAATCACACATAACACATAGAGAATGAGGATTTTTGCCATATTCACTCAAACATATAGAGGAGAGGTGGCATCAAACCAAATTCCAACTCTTAACAAATAGAAAAGCACGAAACTGATCAATCCCCATGGCTAGAACCGCCCCTTCTAGCTAAAGTGGATACACTACCCCTATCCATTAGGTTAAGATAGTGTGCATATGTTTCGATTATTACCCACATTGCACAAGGATTAATACATAAAAAGGGTTATGAATACCATAGCTAGAGCTAATGGTAATCACTTATAAAAATAGTATTGAAGAAATGCAATCACATATGGCACTATAATAATAGATGTTTAGCTTATCAAGCAAAAGATAAATAACAGTGTAGTTCTAGAAAGAATATAAGTTAGGGCAATAATCACAAAGGTTCTTTATTATCATTAGATATTAAAAAATGGTTTTAGACCAATTGTCCTTTGGCAACCCAAGCTTAACAAAGAAGTCATATAGTTGTAATTGAAAATAGAAAAGAACTTAGGTTTCAAGAATTTCAAAGATTCATATATCAATATAGCTTGTACTTATAACAAGAACATAATGTTTACTCACCTTGTGGTTCCTTTGCTCTAAGTACTTATAGCCCTTTGAACTTATACTACTCCTCAAGTTCTTACATAATATTTAATTCAATACTTAGCATTTGCTTAATCATCATGCTATTCTATCCATATAACTATCCTATGCACATATATCATTCACATATACATGGAGTTGCATTTAGAAGTGCACTCATCACTTGCACATAACATGTTGACTTTTAAAGTCTTACATACTTAGCCTTCATAAGCTCACATGAAATCACATTATAACTCATACTATGAATTTTCTAAAGTCAAACACAATATATCATGATCTTAATATCAATTCCATTTAACATTCAACTTAGTACACTTAACACTTTACATGTATATCAACTTAACAAATAACCTTGAAGAGTCATGCTTATCTCTTTTGAAAAAATCATACCATTCATCTTGTAGTCAATTTAATATCATTAATTCACTATTAACTCATCATAAAACCTATTATACTTGTCACTTAATCATATACATATATTAATCTTAACATAGTAATAGGGTTAGTAAACCCTAGGTAGGTCGAATTATCTATAGACTTGTCTAGAGTTAATCCTTCAACTAACATGCAATTAAATCATTTATCATTCATATATACATGTCAAAAATCATAAAAATATATCATATAAAAATTATAGACATAGGGATTAAAATCCCAATGTAGGTCGAATACACCCATCAAGTAAAAACATGAATTTTCTTACTTTTTGTACTTTCTGTTCATTATAGTAATATGCAAACACATGATTTAAACCAATATTTTTCATGTAAACATGAAAAAAAATAATTTTTGAATATGAATATATATGAATCAGCACCTATTTGTAGTTTTTACACATGAAAATTCCAACTTTTGTGTTCTAGGATGAAAATCATGAATTTTTTTACTTTCCGTACTTTTTCGATCATTACAGTAATATACAGAAATATGATTTAAATCAATATTTTTCATCTAAATAAAACAAAAATCACTTTAGAAAACAATCATATACAAATTCACAACCCCCATGTATTTATACATGAAAATTCTAACTTTGAGTTTCAGGGTTCACCTTTGGTGAATGTGCGAAGAAAGAGTTGTATTTTCAATGGAAAATCAGTTTCTCCATCAAAATAATTACCTAGGCTAATTTCAATTAACATAAAAAGAGTAAATCAATAGCCTAAAATAGTTTTCTCATGATTAGTTTCATAAAAGTCAAATAGTAAATTGAAAAAAGAGAAAAACTTACGAAAACAGTCATGAAATCGCAAGGTTTGAAGGTAGCTTGTGAATTTCAGTTGAGAAAATATTTTTGAGAGAACTTTTATATAAAAATTATGAAGAATAACAGAATGGTGGATGCTACTCTAGGGCTAGCCAAATTTTGTTATAAATATTTAGGGTTTTGGCAAAATTCCAAGTTTGCCATTAATGAGCTAGGTTAGAAGTGTTTTGGTGTTGTGGGCTTTTGGGAAATTGGGTCTTTTATTTAATTTATGGGCTGATTACAGGTAATCAAAAATAAAATTTTTTGCTTATTATTTTCATTGAAATTTTTCCCAAAATATTTATTTAAAAATATTTTAAAAATGCTCATAAAAATTATTTTATGCTTAAAAATTGATTTGTGCATGAAAATTTAATTTATGTGCAATAAATTATTTTATGCTCATGCACTTCATATAAATCACTTATTTCATCACAATAATTCATATTATGCATATTAGAGCTAATCTAACATATCACATACTCATCAATCACATAACACATGAATTTTCATAAAAGCGCACACTTAGTCTTAATAGTTCTAAATTCAAGTAATTGTCATGGAAATCTCTAGGGTGGGAGTGGGTTGTTACACAAGGGGTTTTAGGTAATTATGTCAAATTTGACCCTTCTAAGATATATTTTGACATTTAATAGTTTGAAATCCAAAACTGGTCCCATGGGTTTCGACTTTAATAAAGTCAAATTCGACCATACTGAAGCCGAATTCGACTTTAGCATAGTCGAATTTGACTGTAATGATAAAATTTATCATATTTAGTTTGAAATTGATAAATTTGATTTCAATCATATCAGACACTCTCCAGCATTTAGCAGTATTGAAATATATATGAAATTAAGAAGAAATAGAAAAAAAGCATGAATCATCAAATATTATATATAATAAAAAACACAATACATAATAATTAATATTTATATAATTAATATTTTTTAATTAATATAATAAAAAATACTTAAAAAACATAAAAACAAGATAATGTTATAATTATAAAATTAGAAAATAAATTATTTGGAGGGGGCAGGATGGCCAGTGGGTAGGACTAGAGAGTGGAGGGGGCATTGGTCACATTTCACGAGGGCCTGGGGCAACATCACCATTAATCTGACCCTCGGTTGCATTCTTCTCCTTTGTCACCTTGAGGTATATCTTATAAATAGCCATGAGAGGAGAATAGATTTCTAGCATTTTGTCCATGATGTAATCTACCTGCACATTTGACATACTTATATGAATGTATTCTCTCACTTCAACCCTCAGATTATCATAGAGCTCCTTGGTCTTGATAGACATCAGTTCTAGAGAATCAACCAGTGATGGATGCTTCCATGCACCTTTTTTTATGGGTCACTGCTGGGAGTATTCTTGGGGTTAGTTGGTAGGATTATTGAATGACATTTCAGTATTGAGATTGACGAATAAAGCATAATATGGAAGATTAAAAAATAAGATGAAAGATGTGTGGGCGAAAACAACACTACTGGTGGCCTTTTTATAATCAAAATTTAGTGACTTTTCCATTTATCAATACACATACAGTTATTGCAAATTTTTTGAAAAATACAAATAGTCATGACAGTTTTATTTCCCAAAGAGATTTCCTTCATTTCATTGGTTGAATTAAAATTTCTTTTTAGTTATATAAATTTAATTTACACAATTTTAATAGTTTATTGAATTTTGAGTAATTAAAAAAATTTAAATAATTTAAAATTATTTTATTAAATAACCAAGTTCAACCTGGATAATAGATATATTTGAATTCGACTGTAATAAGATCGAATTCAAACATAATAAGATCAAGTTTGACTATATTAAATCAAGTGAAATTCAACCTTATTTAACAAAAATGAGTTTAACAGTGACATAAAGTTGAATTCGACTTGTATTAAAGTTGAATTAGATTGAATAAATGTTGAGTTCGACATTAGTAAGGTTGAATTCAACTGTGTTAATTTCCAATTCAATGTTGAATTAAACATTATTAATGAGAGGTCAACCAAATGACCAAATGCTTTTAAAAAAACACATATTATTGAAAAATCAATAACATTCAGAAGATTATATTATTGCTAATTCACATTAATAGAACTATAAGAGTAGATTATTAATTTATTATAGCATTAAAGAGTTATAGTTACACATTATATAATTGTTCAATAATATAATTCAATATTCAATTGTTTAAATGCTCACCTTCAATCCATTCCCATAAATAGATCAAGAAATAAGATTGGTTACCTTACCATTGCATTGCTGAATTGATGAAGATTGACAAACAGTTAAAACATCTGCTGAAATCCTTAAATTTTACCCGCTCTTTGAATTAACAAGATTCTATATATAAATTCAGATAATGGCCCACACACTGAAATCCCTAAATTTTACCCGCTCTTTGAATTAACAGGATTCTATATATAAATTTAGATAATGGCACTGTGAGCACTAGGCAATAAATATTAGGTTCAGTACATTGGAAAAAAGCAGGCAATAATGCGATAATAGGTAGGAAAAAAAGAGGAGACAGGTATTCAATAAACATCCAGCAGGCAATAAGGTAACCATACATTAAGGAAAAAAGTAGTAGCACATGGCAATTAGAACAACAACATTAGACTAGTAGAAATGTAACACGATAGCTAATAAATAAATCACCAAGTAAAACAAATAAGGAAGAAAAATTAAGATAAGATTTCAAAAGGCATAATTGTATTAAGGTCAAATTCAACATCATTAAGGTCGGACTCGACTTAACAAGGTCAAATTCCACCTAATTTAGGTCAAAAAATATATATATACAATTGAATTTGACACTATTAAAGTCGATTTTAACCATAATAAGGTTGAATTAAATATATCAAATTAACAATAAACTTTAACTATTAGACTTACATAATTCAGCAATCAACATGATAATCAAATATCAATAAGACTACTTGCAAACACACTCTCCACTATTTCTGGCTCTTTCAAAACAGCTTGAAAATATAAAATTGAATTAGTCAGATTTCTTCTTATGAAGAAATTAATATTTATTTAAATGAGATGTACATTGTAAATATTTTGAAAAATATGCCATCTTCCTAATTTTCAAGTTTTGAGAGTGTTTCTTTAAGAGCAATTTATTGATTATTGTCTCTTAGATAGTGTTGGTAGCAAATTAGTACCTCAGCAATCGTAGGAGTCAAAGAGCTCCTAAATTGGTCTAATGTCCTCCCACTAGTGTTAAATGCTAACTTACTTGCCATAGTTGAACATTGTATAATCGACACATCCCTTGCAACCTTAGACAGGATGAGGAGCCTCACTGCATTTATTTTCCACCATCCTAGGAGATTGAAGTCAACTACAAATGTTTTTGCTTTCCTTCAAATATATATCTACCTCAGATTTCTCAATCATACTACTTTGCCTTACTTTTTGAATAAAACATGGGTCAATATCATCATCCGTTATGCCATGAAGTGTGAGATGAGTAGTGGACATTGATATGCTAGATCCTATGTGATCATCCTTTGCTCTGTACTCATTAAGCATATCAACATATCCTTGAGAGCCCCTTTCACTCTAAATACAAGTTTTAATGCATCACGCTCACTATAATGATCACTGTACTTGACCTTTAGGTAATCCATTTTATACCTAGGATCTAATACCATTGCAATAAATAACTTACCATTTATTTTATCTAAACTACCCCAGTATTTGTCAAATTTGGTTCTCATGTCACTGGCCATAAATGTAAGCGTTGAATCAATGCTACTTTTACACACCTCTAACTCTTTTAAGTATTTTAAGAATTTTAGGAAAGTATAACCTAGAGGTAGCATATAGAGTGCTAGAAATTTTGTATGTAACATTATAATTGTTTTTTAGGAACCTAGTAATTCTCCTTGCATTATCCCAATCATATTCATAAGGCAACTCCTCCCTATACTCAATTGTTAACTTGTGATCTACCTCTTACGTCTTTTCAAATAATGTTTGATACCCTATTATAGTTTGTAACATGTGATAGGTAGAATTGGACAATCTAAATACAGTGATGCTTTACTAGTGATCTTAAGTTTGTCACACCGATCCCTAAATTAGTCTTTTCTTTGTAGGTAGCTCCTAATGTACACTATTACATCTTTGATCTTAGAAATTGCCTTCGAGCTCCATCCCACCCCTCATAAGTAATTGAAGGATGTGAGCACAACACCTCATATGAAATGTTTCCCCACCCATAACAAATGCATCTTTTTTTAACAATTTTTTTTAATGTAGGCACAGAAGTGTCATTGCTTGATGCTTTATCAACATTTATGCACATTACTTTACTGATCCCCCATTCTTCCATACAAAAACTTAATTGCATTCGTAATATTTACTCCTTTATAATTGTTAATGACATAAAAATTAAGAATTCTTCATGCAAATTCCATTCATTGTCAATAAAATGAGTAGTCAAACAAAGATAATACAAGTTGTGAATACTTGTCCATATATTAGTTGAAAGCTTGAAAAAACCTTGAATTATCATTAAATGTCCATTTGAACTCCTTATAATGATTTGGCATGAATGAAATACACCTTGGAAGGTTGAACATCCAAGCTTTGCCTTTTCTTCAACCCCTTTTATGTAATTCATCAAAGTTGGACAGCCTTATAGAGACTTCTTGAATTCCTTCCCATACATAGCTTTATGTTCTTTTTGAAAGCTTCCTTGTTGGATAATTAGTATCATATCATACACGCTAATTTGAAAGGAATTGATCCTCATATTTCCACCTACATCAAATGGAAAATGATTAGAATTAAGAACTATAGAACATGTATCATGCTTACCATGGATCACTAAATTATATGTACTCACATTAAAACAATTTGATCACCTTTGTATATTATTTTGTGCTTCTTCCTCTTATATACAAATGTACTTAATAGGTACAATTTCATCTCCCAAAAGATTAAAATCTTCATCTTATACCAATTGTGTGCAAAACACATACAAGAAAGAAAGAAGAAGAAGAAGTATCATATACCTTTCTCCTTAGCTCCAATTTCTTTTAGCTCCCTAATTGTGAAGCCTCTAGCTTGCTCACACCAAGCTTCACCAAGCAAGGATTAAGGGATTTATTTGTTTTGGACTTGCTTCTACTATGACCAAGTCTTGTTTTTCTTAAAAACAAGAAGAGAAGAAGAATAAGATGAAGGATTAGAGAACACATTCTTCAATCCCCCTCTCAAGCTCTCTTTTGACTCTCATGCATGTAATAGTAGGTTTTTTTTTTTTTTGGTTAATGGAAAAATCTATATATGTCCACTTACTTATGTAAATTTTTCCCTTCTCATGCATGTATTATGTTCTCTTACAACTAAGATAGTTATTGAGATAGTGGGAAACAAAGATGAGTTGATTATCTTATCAATTCATCTTTGTCTCATACTATATGAGAGGAAAATACAAAGATACCCAAAAGAGATAGTGGGTTATCTTTAACCCTTAAACTCTCTCTCCTCCATATCTTATATGGACTTGGGTTTTAGTTGGTGCAACCCCTAAATCCATCATATGGATCAAGTTTATTACCAAGCCTATATGCATCTACTACCACATCAAGTGTGGTTTGGGCTCCCATCAAATGTCCAAACCGAATTAAATTTAGTCCAAAACTATTTTAATTTAGTCCTCACTATTTGTATCACATATAAATCATGACTTAATTGAAATAAACCCTTTACATATCAAACTTTAAGATGTGTTAGAGTCTTTGAAAATTTAATTACAAGCTTAATTCAATTATCATTAATGAATTAATTAAATACTTTAATTAATTATTAATATAATTCTAAATCTTTTATTAGTGAATGCTTTATGGTGTGTGACTTACTAGGTTCATGTTCTAATTAGTAATAGGATAGAGAAAACTCCATTTCTCACTTAATGTGAAATTCCCATTTCACACTTAGTCCAATAAGCTGTGAGGGACGCCTAGCATAACATATCATAGCTATCTAATTAGAAATAAATGTCAGTAAACATATAAATGAACATTATATAGACCTTTGATCATAATTATCATGTATTCAAATCCCTCCATTATGGATTCCTGATTTCAGCTAAGGTCATGGATCAGTCATGTCACACCCCACTCTCAAGATGTGATGGTCCTAGGGCATGGGTAACCATAAAGGCACCAATAACTCGCAGAACCCATACATATAACGAAACTCAATATGATATCAGTAACAAATACATTAGCCCAAGATCATAACCTGTATACCAATCACACTTCCCATACTAGATTCATCATTGATTCTCATACCAATGGTCAGTCTAAGTTTACCACTCAATTTACAAATTAAAATATTACTTATCAAATACTTTTGATCACATCAACTACAATTATATTATCTTACACATATGGAGCATCTAAAAAGTTTTAAACATATTAACAAATACAAATAATTTTGAAAAGTCAAATTATTACTTTAACTTTGTAATCCTGAAGGAAGAAATGATTTCTTAAGGAATCGACTTACCAATATCCACTAGACTCTTGAGAGTACTCAATCTTCACTTGTAAGAAATGGTGAGTGGAGGGGTGAGTTTCGGGAAAAGCTCAGCGAGCAAAGAATACATTCAATCTTTGGAAAATTCAAAATATAATTCACTAATCAATTATTTATAATTCATTAAATTTAAATCTTTGTATTAATTTATCAACTTTATGCTATTCTCCATATTTGAGAAAATTATAAAAGTAAATCTCTATTTTCAAGTAACTGTATATATATGAAATCTTTCGAATCATAGCACTCTGGTTATTTTAATAGATCATATGAGATGTTATACATTCAGAGATGTTTTACTTTATTAGCCTTCGAGGATTTTGAAGCATGTACAATATTTGGATTCTAATATGATAGGATACATACTAAGACTTATAACAACTATCATGAGAGGTGCTAATACTTTTGGTAGTAAATATATTGTAGTATATAAATTTATATTTGAATTCAAACAGTAACTCATAATTCTTATTTTCATTCAAATGTACTAAACTTTGGTAAAGGTAGAACATATTTAAGCAATTTTCAACACTAGTGGTGTATAAATAAGTGCTTAAATTTATAAGATTTTAGAGATTTCAAACTTTACTATATATATTCACATTTTGAAATTTCAAACTCTGTAGAAGTTAGACAATCTCATGCAACATAAATTTAATATGTTATATAATATAAATTTAATATCTCTGAAAACTTATACATCTTGGAGTCTTCACTATTTAATTTCAATTAGAATAATGCTTATAACATATTGTTCATACCTCCATTAAATTATATCAAACTTTGGTAGGATTAGAATGGTACATAATTTCTCCACACATGTGGTATACAAATAAATGTTTAAAACCATAAGGTTTTAGAAATCTCAATTTATCAATTTATATAAATATATTTTAGAATTTCATATTCCTTAGAAATTATCGATTTTACACAATGTGTGTTTGATTTAAATATATGAGTATAGACATTGAAATTTATTTATTATATACATATAAATCCTTTAAAATTTCATAATTCATTATATGAAGTTTAGAATAGTAATTCATTATACAAATCTTCAAAATTCAAAATTCATATATAACAAGAGTATTAAATTTTTGGACAAATACATATATGAACAATTGCATCATTGGATCAATACACATATTTCTTGAAAATATTTTATATTCAATAAGTTATCAAATCAATAATATAACATTTCTAATATATTTAATATTTCAAGGGAAATATATATAAATATACTTAAATCTTCTAATTCTTGTAATATTAAAAATACAACTTTATAAAACTATATAACTATATGATTTTCAAATATTCAAGTAAAATTTATATTCATACATTTAAAAGGAAATTTCTGGAATTTAAGAAATCTATAAATAATTAGCTTTAATATCAATGGCTTATATATTAAACAATAAACTGTAACCAAATAATTTGTATTATATAATGACATATATTATTTAGATATTTAAAATAAAATTACATAAATTTAACTACTGATAGTCATATAAGAAATGTATTTTAATTGTAGGGAAATCTATGTATTTATAATTTAAATATATTCATCAAATAAATATGTCATTAAATAAATTATATATTATTGATACTTTGTATACATTTAAAGACATTAAATATATATAATGTATGGAAATCCTTGCATATATTATTGAAAATCTTTGCATACGTTATTGGTAATCTTTGTATATACTATTTGGAATTTCATAAATTTCCAAAATTCAAATGGCTCATTTTAGTTCCGGGTTCACAGATAGTTTCTAAAAGATTTTTCAGGTGTTGGTAGAAAAGAGTTACTCTGGGTAGCACTTAAAACATATATATGATCATTTCGGTATTTAGGACTCAACAATTTAACAATAATTATTTTTGTAATAATTATGCAAATAATTCTTCTTTAGGAAGGATATTAATTATCACTTTAATCTTAAATATAGTTTCCCATATTTTAACTCACTTATTTAATCATAAGAACTTTTATATAGCTATAATTTACATATAAATCCATATACATAAGCAGGATACTTGTATATAACATTAACCATTTGCGATAACATTTTAATTATTTTCGTGAAGCATTGGAATTTTTCTTAATTAGTACTTTGGTAATATATATGTATATTTTTAACATTTTATGACAAGGCCTCTGGTATCATATTTATTGAAACATCAATTAAATTTATAATTTTTAGAAATCAATAAAATCAATTATAATATACATTAACATTAACAGTTTACTTCTTATCAATAAACAATGAAATTTGATATTATTATAAACATGCCTCTTAATTTAACAATAACAATATTTTATTAATGTTAAATATTTGAAACAATAATAGTATTTTATTATTGTTAAATATTTGAATTCAAATATGACATTATGTACTCTTTACTCACCTGGACTATTGATTGCAATCTAACGGAATATTCTCTTTTGTTAGTTATCCTCCGAATTCTCCTTTGAAATACTTCTAGGAACATAATATCATTTATTAGATATTATTATACTATTTCTTTATTATTTATCTTTAAATTATTTACTGAAAATTCGGCAACATCCATTCTAAATTAAGATTAACTCCCTATTACCATAAATCCAATTTATCCATAATAACCATAACATCACAATCAAATGGTCCAATCCAGACCTTTAATGCATTAATCCCATCCGCCAATTTCATTCTTTATTATCAAACTAACATTCAACAAAATCAATTCAATCAATTATGATATCAACATCTTAGTTTAATCTTTCAATTAATCACCAATAATACTCAATAATCATAATAATAATAATTATCTCAATTTAATTACCCAATTTAACTTTTTAATTTGCAATAAACTATTTACCTAAATTCTCACAAATAAATTCATAATTTACTATCTAAATACAATTAGAAGTCGAGATTTATACCATATGACTTGGTTTAATGAGTAAGAGCTATTGTCCAGAATCGTTAATTTCAAGGGTCACTGGAATTTGGTTTGGTCGCTGGAAAATTTCAACAATGATCAAATTGCAATTTGAGAATACCAACAGTTAGCTTATGAATCCAGGAGTTCGAATATACCCTTCACTTTTTGTAATTCATCGAAAAATGATCAAAAATGATGTTAGCAGCAGCAGTTGGCAATCGATGAGGTGGCATTCAAAAGCTTAGAGGGCAAGATTCCTCCCTGGCTGGTGCATGTCATTCTGCAGCAGATAGTGGTGAACAAAGCTCAATCAGTTTCTCTATCTCTCTCTCTCTCTGTGTCTATTTCTCTATCTATGTTCAATTCTATTTCTTCTTCTGCCTTGCATAATTCACAATGTTATTCAATAATTATGATATAATTCATAATATACAATTCTAAATATTTATTGAACAAATTTCTATATTTCACAATAAAATTTCAATTTCTTTAATTTAAAATTTTATCAATTTGATAAATAATAAGTTTAAAATTCAATACTTCATTTAATAAAATATTCTCCTACAAATATTAGTATAATAGTATAATAAATTAATATCTTTTCAAGTATCAATATAAAATATAATAAATAAATTTTTTGAAATATCAATATTAAATTAAAAATAATTCTTTATTATTTCAAATACTCATATAACAATATTAATAAATCACATATATAATATCAAATATCAATACAAAATTAGTTTATCAATACCAATATAATAATATAAATAAATACTAATATCAATATCAATATTCAAATGTAAATTCATAAATATCTATAACTTTAAATGTCAATATAATTATAACAATAAGGAAAATATTTCCATATAAAATTGTCATTTTAAACATTTAAATTCAAATCATTTCAAGTTTGAAAATATTCATTTAATAATATATGAGGTCGTCATCCTCTATAATAAATTTAGTTTTCACAATACTTGCATCCCGATTGTCAAGATCTTTATAAATCAAAATTTATTTATCAATTACTTAATAATTTATCTTATAAAAACATGAAAAATTCACATGTAGACACAAAACGTATGAACTTAATTTACATATTCATCATTAACTTGGGCACGTATTATGATACTAATTAAATATCTTCATATGTACTTCTTTACTTACAACTTGTACCAAATTGAGATATTACAAGTCAAACCCTATATGCTTTGATCATATGATTTAATCTCTATTCTAGT
This sequence comes from Reutealis trisperma, assembly GCA_947687605.1. Lineage (NCBI taxonomy): Eukaryota > Viridiplantae > Streptophyta > Magnoliopsida > Malpighiales > Euphorbiaceae > Reutealis > Reutealis trisperma. The sequence continues at coordinate 198,632 of CANTUT010000291.1, forward strand.
CTTGATAAACTCGATTCCTACTAGAAACTCTTTTCTAGTGAATGTCATCCACCTTGGCTAAGGACTTGCATATCAAGAACAATTAGATGTCATGGGATTCCTTCCTTACTTACCCAAGTTAATGGATTCTTTCTTAGAGATCACTTACCTCCACATATCACTAGTTAGGACCACAACATGCCATATACCTTTGCATGAATAGCATCAGTATGTAAGTAGTAATAAATCCTAACCACCAATACATTAGGTAATGTATTACCTCAAGTCAAAGGACCATATGCACAATTATGACCTAGATGATGAAATGTTGATTAGTGGTAAAATTCCATGTATTCATCATCTGATGTCATTATTCAACTTACTCATCTTTATGAGAGTTTGTATATTGTCATGACATCATATGTTTGTAGCATGAGACTCACTATCTCCATTACTATAAGTATCATATACTTATTATGGATGACAATAGAGGTGAGGGTCTTTCAGATTAAACGTGACCAGTCAATAATCCTATGACCATGAACAGATTTAAAGTATCTATACAAGAGTGATCTATTTCTCATATTCTCAACTCTTTGAGAATAGATCCTCTCATAGAATAATTAAGGAACATATATTCATTACAAAAGAACAAATTCATTTAAAGAATAGATATTTTATTGCCAATTGAGGATTGTATTTACATTTACATAATATGTACATTGCTATTAGGCATATATATATATATATATATATATATATATATATATATATATATATATATATATATATATATATATATATATATATATATATATATATATATATATATAACACACACACACACACACATATGTATATATATCTCTTTGTCTATGTGTTTTATATATACCCGAGGGTTTCTACACGCAACATCCCCCTAAGCCAAAGATGTCATCCTATAGGCTCTTTGATCACTCCTTAGGCACATTTTATATGAGCTATAAGACCTAAAATAGCACTTTTTGCTTAGGAGACGGGCCTAAATACATAATCAATAGGGTCTGATGATCCGTTTAGATAGAGGGAGAGATGCTTGCCAAAGTGTGCTTTATTTAAAAAGGGATATGATATGGTAGGGCCATACTAGGGAATTTGGGAGACATAGTAATGCACTAAACCCTAATACACATGTAATGTGGGCATAAATCCATATTAGATATGAAAGAGAGAGATTTTAGTGGTTAGAGATTCTCCACTCAATGGCAACTTGTAAATGTCCTTATATGATAAGGATACAATGGACTTTTAGCTAACATTGGAGGGTGACAAATATGACTACAAGTCAAATATGCTTCCCACTAATGAAACTATAATCAATTGTCGATAGACTTGGTGAAATGGCTATGAGAAGTAAAAGACTTAGTCGAGAACTTAAGAATTTTTCACTAACTCTAAGCTACTATTACATGCAAGAGTTGAGAGAGAGCTTCAAAAAGGAAGCTTGAAGAAAGGGTTCTTCATATTCATTCCTGCATCATCTTATTATTATTTTCTTGTCTTTGAGAAAGGCAAGACTTGATGATAGTAGAAGCAAGTCCAAAACAACAAGAACTCTTGATCCTTGCTTGGTGAAGCTTGGCGTGAGTAAGCTAAAGGCTTCACATTTGGGGAGCTAAAAGAAATAGGAGCTAAGGAGAAAGGTATATGATGCTTCTTCTTCTTATTTCTTTCCTATATGTGTTTTGCATACAATTGGTGAACAATTTGAAATGGTAATGGACCTACCATAATGATGGAGCAAAATTTTGAAATGTTTGAAATTTTGCCCCACCCACTATGCTTCCACTTTTAGAGCCACAAATCCCTTTAATTGGTATTAGAGCCACCCAATTTTAGTGCAAACCATTACATATGTTGTTTTCGAGTTTTTTATTTGATTGAGCAAGAGTTGGTGCATAAATATTGTGCTTATGGACTCATAAACAGTAACCATGATGTTGATTTTGTGATTGCCAATGAGTACATCAGAACAAATGTTATGTTGTCTGTCATGATTTTGTGATCATGATTTTAATGTCCATACCGTGATTTCTATTAAGCGACTATGATTTTGATTTTGTAGCCAATATCACACCCGTGACCTAGGTTGAGATTTTGCTGCATTTTTACCCAACTTTTAATTTTTCAAAATTGTTTTGGATCTATTTTTCAATCAAATGAATTTCTATAATTTAAAATATGATTTTAAGCTATAGAAACATTAAATATATGATATTCAAAATGGTTTTTGGAAATGTTCCAAAATGTAAAAGGACAACATATGAATAAATCTAATTGTTATATTTATGATATGTGTTTGAGAGGTATGAATGGATGATCATGGACTAGAACCATAATGTATGTTCCTTATGATGGGTATGTAATATTCTTTTATTATATGACAGGGTTGTAATTAATTGTTAATTACTAGTTTAAGTTATATATTCAATTTGTTAAGGCTTTGAGCTCTTTTCATTTGTAATCTTGCTTTGATATGCTAAGGATAACAATGTACACATGAAGGATGTGATATGTAAGATCAAGAGAAGGCTCAACCCATGAAGATGCCTAGTGGGAGCATGAAGACTCATTAGTTGTAGTCTTTTGAATGTTTGTAATTTGATAAGCCTAAACCCCTTACCCATTCCTTGTGGCTAGGAATTAGGCCAATTAGTCCATGATCATACCTATGTAAAGTGTCCATTTTATGATATATATGTGATATATATGATGCATGAGATGTATGTAAAATGGATAATGTGCAAAGTGAGACCTAATAATTAAAGCCCAATAAAATCTTCCAAATCAAAAATTAAGTCATGGCTCTCTATTGGAGTAATGATTTATGGGAATCACTTCTTTAAAGTCATTGTATAGCATGTGATGTTGCAAGTATAGGATACATTTTGTGTCCAAAATTGCAATGTGTACCTAAGCCATACAATGTTCAAATCACTATACTTATTGGTTCAATGGTGTTGACTTAACTAATGTGAAAGACCAATAATGACATAGGGTATCGGAGGTCAAAAGTAATAGGAGCTGGAATGATTGAGACTTAAAAAAAGTTGTGATGAACAAGAGTTGTTCAATTGTAAAATATCAAATCCCAATAATGACAATGTGTATCTAAGGAAATTTGATAGTTTTATGAGAATTCAATCACCACTAGAAATCCATCCCAATAGGATTTCTGTCTCTTACTTAGAAGTGTAGGATTCGCCAAGTTAATGGGATTACCATTTTGATTAAAGACCAAATCAATATGGTGGTTACATTTCACATAAACTAATCAATCTTGTTATTTTTTGCAATAAATCTAATAAAATGAGCACATCCTACCCTATTGCAAGCATACTTAGTGATAATAAACTAGTGGGACCAAACTTTGTGGATTGGTTGAGAAACCTTAAATTAGTCCTTGCTTATGAAGAACTTTTGTATGTCCTTAATTCAAATGTTCTTAGACCCTTACTTGAAAAGGCCTCTCCTAAGGAACATGCCACTTTAAAAAAATGGAAAGAGGATCATACAAAAGCAAGGTGCATCATACTGGGATCAATGAGTCTAGAGTTGCATAAGCAATATGAAAACATGCTTGAGGTTACGGACATTATCACTCACATGTAAGAATTGCATGGTAAGAGAGTAAGACTACTAGATATGAGATATCTAAGCAGTTGTTTCAAACCAAAATGAGTGAGGGAGAGAAGGTTGGGCCCCATGTTCATAGGATGATCCAACTAATTGAGCACTTGGAGAATTTAGATTTCTCAATGGACTTCAACCTTCAAACAGATTTGATCTTTCAATCTCTATTGGACTCATTTTCCAATTTCATTTTAAATTTTCGCATGAACAAGATTGAGTACACTTTTGCAGAATTGCATAACAAACTTGTGACCATTTAAAATAATATGAAGGGTAAGAGTAGAAGTAGCTCTTATTGCATCTTCTTCTAGTAAGACTAAGAAGAAGAAAGGAAAAAAAAAGCTTCCTAACTCAAGCCAAGTGGCAGTATAAGTAAGGAAAGATCCATAAAGCTAGCTTTTAAAGATAATGGAAAGTGTTTCCATTGTGATGAGGTTGGACATTGGAGGAGAAATTGCCTAAAGTATTTGGAATCCTCGAAGGGCAAGAAGAAGGATAAGCCTTGTGAAGGTATGTCTTTGAATTGTTCCATCTCTAGTATGTCTAATAGTTCATCAATTGCTTGGATACTTGATACTAGTGCAAGTTGTCATATTTATGCTTCTATGCAGGTGATGACAAGCAGTAGAGGCTTGGAAAGAGAAGAGGTGATCCTAAAGCTTGGAAATGGAGCAAGTGTTGAGACAAAGGCTATTGGATCTACTTCTATTGATTTTGTTGATCATGTTTAGTTATTAAAAGACATTTAGTGTGTACCTAATTCTTTTAAGAACATTATTTTTGTAATTAGTATGACTAGTATGGGTTATAAACTCTTGTTTAAGAAATATGCTTATGAAATCTATTATGGTAATAAAATTGTTGGCATGAGTTATGTACTTAATGGTCTATATTATTTGGATAATGGTAATGACAAAATAACTCCAAGCATAAATAATATGAATGCCATGATAAAACTAACTTTAATTCAAAATTAATTTGGCATCCTAGACTAGGTCATATAGCCAAAGATAGGATTCTAAAGTTAGAGAAAATGGGGATCCTAAACCTAATGGGTGATGAACTTACACTAACTTGTGAATCTTGTATCTAAGGCAAGATGATTGGGTCACCCTTTGCTGGCCAAAGTGAAAGAGCCAAAGAAATTTTAGAACTTATACATAGTGATGTATGTGGTCCATTTAGAGAAATTGCTAAAAGAGGGTATTTATATTTCATAACATTTACGAATGAAGGGTTAGGCTATGTTTATCTGATGAAATATAAATATGAATCATTTGAAAAGTTCAAAGAACTCAAGAATGCGATTAAAAAACAAATGGGTAAAAGTATTAAAATCCTTTGATCCAATCGAGGAGGTGAATACTTAAGTACCAAGTTTAAGGACTTTTTGAAGGAAAATGGCATAATATCATGGTTGACTCCTCGCAGAAAGCCACAATTAAATGGTGTGTCTAAAAGGAGAAATTGTACCCTATGGTACATTCAATGATAAGCTATACTGATATGCCTATCTCTTTATAGGGATTTGCACTATAGATAGCTTGCTACATCCTTAATAGAGTTCAATCCAAATATGTCTTTACTACTATCCAAATATGTCTTTACTACTCCATATGAGATATGGTATAGTAGAAAACCAAGCCTTAAACATTTTAAGATTTTAGGGTGTCCAGCTCATATTAAAAAGCTGAAGACAGATAAATTGGAGGAAATGTTTATTAAAGGAAGGTTTGTTAGATATCCTAAAGATAGTTTAGTGATGCGTGCTGAACACACCCACTAGGTTATAAAATAAACTTAATGTCTATTCTACCTTAGCTAAAGGTAAGTGCACCTATCGTTTAAGTAGTATAGTAATAACAAGGTCAATCCCACGAGGACACTATACAAGTACTAGCTCAAACTTCAACTATTGTCTAGCGATCAATATTTAAAAATAATTAAAGTAAACTAAATTAAAACAAAAGGAACTAAAGATAATAATGAGATGATGATAGATATAAACAAGGATCAAGTTATCTCGATGTGAATCCCCCTACCTCTCTTGCATTTCATGAATAATGGAACTAATTACATCAAACAATGAATTCAATTGGCATTCCATTAACTTAGATTAAAACCTCTCTTGAGTGACTAATCTCAAGTGATTTAATCCTTAATCCTAGGTAGAGTGTAAGGAATCTCTTCTCAAACACAATCAAATAGTTCATGCATTAAGAATAAGGAATAAAATACCGAAGGGTTTTATAGGCCTATCTTTAGTACCCTAATCAACCCTCAATTAACATGTGTGATCAATTCATATCAAGCTTTCTCAAGTCAATAATATGAAAACAATATATAATTAACAAACTAGCTTTTGCTAATTAGAATAATATGATTAATCATGAAAATAAAACAATTAAAGATGAATTCATTGAAACTAAAATCATTCAATCCATACAATTGAAACTAGGTTTCATCAAATCTAAATAAAAAGCAATTAGTTCATGCTAGAAACTAAAAATAATAAAGAAAGATAGAGATTAAGAAAACCCAAATAGTTCACGACAAAGCTTGAGGAAATCTTGATTTCAATCCATGATTAATGCTTTAGATCAAATGGATCTTCCTTGAAAACAACTACAAATCTTCTCTGAAATGAAAATATATGATTTACACAAGCCAAGGAATCATACTGCACCTCCCTCCCACAGCTCTGTCACATCCCAACTTTAGAGACATGACGGTCCTAGAACATAGGGAGACATAAGGCCACCCACGCCCGTAGAACCCACTTATATATATACAATTCATGCCTAGGATCGTTCCAAATTGAATGTATTAACTTAATGTCACATCCCAACTTTTGAGACATGATGGTCCTAGAATATAGGGAGACATAAGGTCACCCACGCCCATAGAAGCCACTTATACATATACAAAAATTGCCTAAGATCATACCGAACCTCATACATTAACTTGACAAAACCTTTTATAGAGGAAAAAAACCTTAAGTTGCGGAAGCTAAAAATATACTTTAATGCAATCCATAGGAAAATAATAATAATAAGGCTCCAAATAAAGTCACCAATATAATATTCTAAAATAAAGTTCCCATAATAACTCCTGGAGTGTCTAAGGACTCAACATAATATGGTATTATTATAACTTTGACAAGGGAATTTCCTAAGCAAAGTAGGTAGCTTGAGCGATCACCTTGCCTCCTCATAATGTTCACCTAGAACCATACAAGGAAAAAGGGGTGATATATATGATCTCAATAAGTAAACAATAGGGCTTATACAATAACATATATCCCTTAGAAAGAGCTCATAGCTCATAACTTACAGTTCATGATTCATAGTTTGCAATTTAGAAAGATTCACAGAAATCACACTTATAACACATAACACATAGAGTGAAGGCTATTGCTATAATCACCTGAACACATAGAGTGAAAGTTATTTCCATAATCACTCAAATACATAACACATAGAGTGAAGGCTATTGCCATAATCACTCAAACACATAGCCAATAATTACTCGCATTGGTACAAGGATCACATAGCCGATGATTACTTGCATCGGTATAAGGACTTCTGCATAAAAAGGGTTATAGGTACAATAGCTAGAGCTAATAGTAATCACTTATAACAATAACATTTAAGGCAACAATAACATGTATCACAATTGTAATAGTAGTTTAATGTTTTGAACAAAAGATGCAAGAGTAGTGTAGTTCCAGAAAGAATGTAAGTTAGGGCAATAATCATAAATGAATTATCATTGGATAAACAAAAATGGTTTTAGACCAATTGTCCTTTGGAAACCTAAGCTTAACAAAAAAATCATAGAGTTTCATTTTAGAATAGAAAGAACTTGGGTTTCAAGAATATCAAAGGTTCACAAAACATGATAGCTTGCACTTGTAACTTGAAACATAATGTTTACTAACACTTGTAGTATGAACACAATGTTTACTCACCTTGTGGTTCCTACGCTCCTAATTCACATAGCCCTTAGACTTCTAAGACTCCTCAAGTTCTTTAGAGAAATCGCATAGAGAGGTTGGTACTTTCATTAGAAAAATTATTTTTTCTCTTAAGAAATTATGATATAGTCGCAAATCACAATTTTGAAAGAATTTTTATGAATTTCAGTAGAGAAAAATATTTTGAGAGAATTTTTCTATTAAAATAATGAAATAATGGAATGGTTACTGCTAGAATAAAGGTGTAACAACCCACACCCACCCTAGGAATTTTCGTGATAAATTGCTTGATTTAGAACTATTAAGGTTAAGTGTGTGTTTTTGTGAAAATTAGTGATCTAAGTGATTGATGAGCATGTGGCATATTAAATGCATGTGGCATATTAAATTAATTTTAATATGCATAATATGAGTTTCTATTATGAAATAAATGATTTACATGAAGTGCATTTGCATAAAAGAATTTATTTTAGATAAAATGAATTTTCATGCATAAAGACAATTTTTAAGCATAAAATGATTCTATGAGTATTTTAAAATAATTTTTAAAATAAATATTTTTGGGGGAAATATTACAGAAATAAAAAGAAAAATATTCTTTTTAATTTTTAATTATAATCAGCCAAAAATTTAAATAAAAAGCCCAAATACCCAAAAGCCCACTACGCTAAAATCCTCCTAACCTAGTTCATAAAGGGTATTAGTGGAAATTGTACCCAAACCCTAATATATATTCTAAAATTCAGCCAGACCAAAGTTCCAATAGCCATCACTTTATTCTTTCTGTATCTTGGCAAAAAAATTCTCTCAAAATATTTCTCTCTACTGAAATTAAGAAAACACCTTTCCGTTTCGTGATTTCTTGACCGTAATCATAAGTTTTTCTTCTCTTTCGATTTCTAAACTGAATTCTATAAAATAAATTATGGGAAAATTATTTTGAACTGGTTAAATACTGATTTTTACAGACTTAATTCTGTTTGGGTGAGTTTTTGGGAGAGAAAATCTATTTTCTATCGAAAACACAATTCTTTCATTGAGATTTCTCCAAAGGTGAATTGTAGAACTTAAAATCATAATTTTTATGCATAAACATCACTAGAGGGGGGCGATTTGTGCATTGTTGTTTTCTAAACTAATTTTTTATTTGTTTTGATGAAAAATATTGGACCAAATAATATTTCTGCATATTTCTATGATGACCGGAAAGTTTCAAAAAAACAAAGGAGTTCAAGGTTTTGTGTTAGAACTTACAAGTTAGAAAATTCTATTATTAAATTGATATGTGGCTGCTGATTTGTGTGAGAAAGTACTCTAATATATATTTGTTTTGTTTAGGTGAAAAATAATGATTTGAATCATGTGTCTGTTTATTGCTGTAATGAATAAAAAGTGTAGAAAGCGCAAAAACTCATGATTTTTCACCTAAGCCTTTAAACTTGGAATTTTTTGTATAAATACTACCTATGGCTGCCAAATCATGTATGAATGTGTTCTAAACTAATATTTGCTATGATTGAATGAAAAATAATAGTTTAAACAACTTGTTTACATATTTCTAAAATGATCGAAAAATACCGAAAATAAGAAAACTCATGGTTTTGTGCTCTATAATTCAAAAGTTGAATTTTTATGTATAAACAACACCAAGTGTGGCCGATTCATAAGGATTAAAATTCTAAGATGATTTTTGTTGTATTTAAATGAAAAATCTTAATTCAAATCATGTTTTTACATATTTCTGAAGTAGACAAAAAGTGCAAAAAGAAAAAGAATTTAGTTTTTACTTTGGTGATGCATTCGTCCTATATAAATATTTTTGTCCCAATGTTTATAATTCTTATGTGATGTGTTTTGATGATTATTGACATGTATGTATATATAATAAATGATAAAATTACATGTTAGTTGAAGGTATGATCCTAGATAAGCTTAAATGCATTTTGGTATACTAAAGGTATACTTAAGGTATTTTAACCTTATATGGTGTTTAGAATGCAAATATGGTTGAGAAATACGGAACTAGATGTTATGATGACTTGGTGATGAAACATGGTTTTGAGTTGATGAAGTGACAATTGAATAAAAAGGATCATAAGAGTTAAGCATGACACTTGAAAGGTTAATTGTTAAGTTGACATGTATGGAAGGGTAAAGTGTATTAAGATGATTGTTAAAGTAAATTGATATTGAGGTAATAATATTGTGATGACCTTAGAAAGGTATTGATATGATTGCAATGTGTTTTCATGTGAACCTATAAGGCCTAAGTATGCAACACTTTTAAGGTCAATGTATTATGTGTAAATGATGAGTATACCTATATGTGAACTCTAAGTATATGTGTATGCTATATATGCATGGGGTAGTTATGGGATAGAAGCATCATGAGTAAATAAATACTAAGTATTAAATTAAATATTATGTTAGAGTTTGAGGAGCTTTAGAAGCACAAAGGGACTACATATACTAGGAGCAAAGGAACCCCAAGGTGAGTAAACACTATGTGCATGTTACAAGTGTGAGTAAACATCGTATTCATTCTACAAGTGTGAGTAAACGCCATGTTCATGTTATAAGTGTGAACAATATTATATTGTGTTATAAGAATGTGATATTTTACTATGTAAGCCTTTGTGATCTTTGAAGCCCAAGTTCTTCTATTCTAAAATATTATTATATGATTTCTTGGACAAGCTTGGGTTGCCAAAGGACATTTGGTCCAAAACTATTTTGTTTATCTAATGAGAAATTCTTGTGATATTGTTAATTATGATTACCATTAGCTCTAGCTATGGTACCTTTAACCCTTTATGCAGAATCCTTATGTCGATGTGGGTAATCATCGAAACTTGTGCACACAGTCTTAACCCAATAGATAGGGGTTGTGTATCCACCTCAGTTAGAAGGGGCGGTTCTAGCTGTGGAGCCTGATAAGCTTCATGCCATATAAGTGATAGGAGTTGGAATTTGGTATAAGGCTACCTCTCCTTTATAAGTTCGGGTGATAGAGCAACAGCCTTCACTCTTTGTAAGTTATAAGTGTGATTTCTGCAAACTTGCCCAAATTGAACCTTTGCTAAATTGCAACTTGACTCATGAATTATTAAATCATGAACTATGTGTATAAGCCATGTGTTTCCTTTTCAAATGAATATGTGATAATGTATGTACCTTATTGTCTACTCATTGAGATCATCTATCTCACCCCTTTTTCCTTGTGTGGTTCTAGGTGAGCAAATGTGAGGAGGCAAGGTGATGGCTCAAGCATTCTACTTCGCTTGGGGAATTCCTTGTCCAAGTTATCAATAATACTAATTTATGAAGTCTTATCATTAGATGCTCTGGGAATGTTGATTGATACTTATTGATATATATTATTTTCCTTATGGATTTTATATGTAATGATTTATTTTAGACTTCTACAATTAAATGTATTCATCTAAATGTTATAAATGAGTTATTATAAAAGGTTGGGTAAGATCCTAGGCATGATTTGTTTATGAGTAAGTGGGTTCTATGGGCATGGGTGATCTTATGTCTCCCAATGTTCTAGGACCATCATATCTCTAAGGTTAGGATGTGACAAAAAGGTTGGTTGAAATTTAGGTTAAATATGATAGTAGTATATGCCCTAGGAGCCATTTAATAGTTATGAAATAGTAGACATTAATTCCCAATGGCACAATAATATATTCATAATGTGAAAAGGGTTTTATGTTATTGAATATAGTCCTTAAGTATTTATAAGAGGATCTATTCTTAAGTGTTGAGAATATGGGAGACAGATCACTCTTGTACAAATATTTTAAATATGTTCATGGTCATAGGTTTAATGACTGGGCATCATTAATTTCGAAAGACCATCACCTCTATTTGTTTTCTATAATCAATATGTGATACAGATGGTTATAGAGGCAGTGAGTCTTATGCTACTTAACATGTGATGTTGATATATACACATGGATATTCATAGGATGAATAGTCAAACTATGACGTTAGATGATAATAATATGGGGTTTTACTACTTATCAATTATTTATCATCTAGGTCATAATAGTGTATATAATCCTTTGACTTGAGGGATACTGTATCTCATATATAGCAAGTTAGGATTTATTACTGCTTACATAGACGTACTATTTATGTACAGATATATGGCATGTGATGGTTCTAATTTGTTATGTATAGAGGTAAGTGATCGCCAAGATAGAATTCATTACCTTGGGTAAACAAGGTTAAGATCCTATGCTATCTGGTTATTCTTGATGATTGAAGCTCCTAGCTAGGATAGACAGATTCACTAGAAAGAGTTTCTAGTAGGAATCTAATATCATCAAGAATTAGAACCAAGATAAGGACATAGAATAGAGGCATATTAGGGTTTGACATAAACCATTACCCTAGCCGAGATTGGAATCTTTAATGAAAGGATTCTAGTGCATGATAATTTATGATCAATGGTCCATGTGATGTTTAAAGTTATCAACTATAAACATTCATTTCTAATTAGATAGTCGTGACATGGAATGCTAGCTGCCCCTCATGACTTATGGCACTAAGTGTGAAGTGGGAATTTCACATTAGTAGAGAAAAATGATTTCTCATTCCCATTGCTAATTAGACATTAACCTAGAAAGTTACACACCAATAGTGATCACTTTCCAAGTATAAAAGGTTTACCATAATAATTAATTAAAGTGTTTAATTAATTGATTAGTGATAAATTGATTAAACATGTAATTAAATTTGCAAGGATCCTAGCATGTCTTGATGTCTAATCTATGAAGGTTTTTATTCAATTAAATCTTAATTTGTATATGATGCAAATGAAAAAGATTAAATTGAAAATTGATTTGGACTAAATCAAATACTTAATTTTAAGCTTAGTAAAGACCCTTAACACATGAGATCTGACCTAAACCCATATGTGATATGGTTAAGAGGCAATTTAGGGGTTAGAGAAAATTCACTATTCATAAGCCCATATGATGAGTTTAGGGGTTAGAGAATTTTCTACTAAGGTTAAAATTATAATTACATCTTTTGGATAAAAGAAATGTCCATTTTACTTCTGAAGGATATAATGGTCATTTCACCATTTGAGAAAGCAAAGTCAACTTTGCCCTCCCAACAAATGAAGAGCTAAAAGGGTCATTAAGTCTTTGAGAAGACTTAAGAGTTAAGTCTTAAAGGAAATGAGTATCAAAGAGTTTATGTTCATTTTTCTTCATAAGTTTTTGAACATCATTTTTAGATTTGGAGCATCTAGAGAGAGAAGTTGAGAGAGAAAGAAAAGGAAGAAAATGTTTCTTCAATCTTTGTATTAATCTTCAATTCTCTCCTTTGTTCTTTATGAACGAACAATTGCTTGCAAATTGAAAATGTGTTTAGTCCAAAACAAACCAAAGAGAAACCTTAAACTTCCTAAAGATTTTTTAAGGAAATGTTGAATCAAATTGGGCATCCAAGAGAGGATTCAAGAACACTAAAGAAATCAAGAGGAAACTTAGAGGTGAGCTAGGTATGGATGATCTAGAGGCTTCACACTTGGGAAGCTCTTTGTCAAAGAAAGAACCTATAAGAGGTAATATGATTACTCTTCCTTCTTCTTTATATGCATTTGTGTTTTACACACAAATTAATTGATTGCTTGAATGAATTTTGGACCAAAATTAGTTGAAGTGAAATTTTAAAATGTTTGAAATTTCACCTCACCATCTTCCTTCCACTGCGTTTGGCTCCATCATTCCTTCAAAATATTAGGGTTTTGGATGAAATTTCCAAGATTACCGTTAATGAGCTAGGTTAGGAGTGTTTTAGTATAGTGGGCTTTTGGGTATTTGAGCTTTTTAATTAATTTAGGGCTAAATATAGATACTTAAAAATAAAATATTTTTCTTATTATTTTCTATAAAATTTCTCCCCAGAACATTTATTTAAAAATTATTTTAAAGTACTCATAAAATTATTTTATGCTTAAAAATCATTTTTTTGCATAAAAATTCATTTTACATAAAATAAATTATTTTATGCTAATTTACTTCATATAAATCATTTATTTCATAATAATAACTCATATTATGCGTATTAAAATTAATTTAACATGCCACATACTCATCAATCACATAGCACAAATATTCCCATAAAAGCATGCACTTAGTCTTAATAGTTCAAAGTCAAGCAAATTGATCTTGAAAACTCCTAGGGTAGGTGTGGGTTGTTACATTTAAATATTCAATAATATAAGAAACCTCAATATGTGGAAGAATAGTTTAGTAAAACATTTGGAAAACATCTCATAAGAAAAATAACATTTAAAGTTTTAAGATAAATCATCAATGATTAATATCCCAAAATAAACTCCTAGAGCATTTAGGAATATCTCTTCATAACATAATATTATTAAAGACTTTGACAAGGAATCCCTAAGCGAAGTAGTATTATTAAAGACTTTGATAAGGAATCGTTTAAGCCATCACCTTGCCTCCTCATATTGCTCACCTAGAACTACATAAGAAAACAGGGTGAGATACTTGATCTCAATGAGTAAAAATATAGCATAAACAATATCATATATCCCATTTTAAGAAAAGCCCATTGCATATAACACATAGTTCATGCAAATCATGGTTTCACAGTTTTTAATTTCGTAAGATTTTCACTTTAGCAGGTTTGCAGAAATCACACTTATAACACTTATTACCCAATAAGAGTAAATGACTATACTAGCTCATTCACTCAAGGGAGAGCTGGCCTCGTACCAAATTCTAACTCCCAATCTGATACTTATAAAGTCCTGAAACTGATTAGGCTCCATGGCTACAACTGCCCCTTCTAGTTAAGGTGGATACACTACCCTTATCCATTGGGTTAAGACCATGTGCACAGATTTTGATGATTATCCACATTAGCATGAGGATTTTTGTGTAAAGGGTTAGAGGTAACATAGCTAGAGCTAATGGTAATCGCTTATAACAATATCACTTACAAAATAATAACATGTAGAATGATAGCAATAGCAGTTGTACTTATTGATCAAAGGATAAAATAATATGTGGTTCTAGAAAGAAAATAAGGTAAGACAATAATTATAAAGGATCTTTCATATCTTTGAACAAACAATAATAACTTTGGACCAGTTGTCCTTTGGCAACCCAAGTTTAACAAAGAAATCATATAATCAAACTTAAAATTGAAGTGAGCTTAGGTTTCAAGAAGTCTCAAAGGTTCCCATAACACAATCATGATAGCTTGTACTTGTAACAATAGTATAATGTTTACTCACCTTGTGGTTCCTTTGCTCCTTTTACTTGTAGCCCTTGACTTCTAATAATCCTCAAGCTCTAACAAAATATTTAATTCAATACTTAGTATTTATTTAATCATCATGCTATCCTATCCCATAACTATCCCATGTATAGATAACATTCATAAACATTTAGAGTTGCACTTGGAAGTGCACTCCTCACTCGTACATAGTATGTTGACTTTAAAAATCTTACCCATTTAGCCTTCATAGGCTCACATGAAAACACAAAACTTTTCTTAAGTCAAACACAATGTCATAATCTTAATATCAATTCACTTTAACAATAATCTTAGTACATTTAACACTTCCATACATGTCAACTTATTAACAACATTTCAAGTGTCATGCCTATCTATTATGCCCAATTCATTCAATCATTCTCTTCATCAATGTGAGATCATTAATTCATTATTGATTCATCATAAAAGCTATTTTCATATTACCCAATCACATTCACATTTTAATTACAACATAAGGTTAAGATACCTTAAGTATACCAAATTGTCTCTAGCCTTGTCTAGAGTCATTCCTTCAACCAACATGCAATTTAATCATTTATCATTCATTTATACATGTCAATAATCATTAAAAGACACTACATAAAAATTATAGACATTGGGATAAAAATCCCAACAATGGCCAGATACCCCATTAAAGAGAAAATCTAAATTTTCTTACTTTTCGCACTTTCCGTCTATTACAGTAATATGTACAAACATGGTTTGAACCAAGATTTTTCATATAATCAAAACAAAAATCATTTTAAAACATAAACATGTAGGAATTGGCACACATATAAATCCTTATGCATGAAAATTTTCCAACTTTAAGTGTTAGGGTGAAAACATAAACCTTTTTTGTTTCCTGTACTTTCCAGTCATTACAGTAATATGTAAACACGTGTTTTGAACTATTATTTTTCATTCAATCTCAACAAATATAAGTTTAGAACATTAATATAAAAAATTTGGCAACCACATATATATATAATCATAGAATTTTCCAACTTTTAAGTTCTAGAACGAAAATCTTGAATTTCCTTGTTTTCTGAAACATTTTGGTCATTACAGTAATATGCAAAAATAAGATTTAATTCAATATTTTTCATTTAAACATATCAAAAATTAGTTTAGAATTCAATGATGTAGAAATTGTTCCCCTTTATTTAGTTTATTCATGAAAATTTCAATTTTGAGTTATAGGATTTACCTTTGGAGAAATTGCATAGAAAGATTTGTGTTTTCGGTAGAGAATTAGATTTCTCTCTAAAAAACTCAATGAAACTGAATTAAATCTGTAAAAATCAGTAAATACATAGTTCAAAATAATTTTCTCATAATTTATTTCATAGAAATCAGATAGGAAATTGAAAGAGAAGAAAAACTTATGATTACAGTCAAGAAATCGCAAAGATGAAGGTGTTTTGAGAATTTCGGTAGAGAGAACTATTTTGAGAGAATTTTTCTATTAAAATACTAGAATAATAGAGTGTGACCACTAGAAACCCTCTGGCAGGCTGAAATTTGGTATTTAAATATAGAGTTTTGGACAATTTCCAAGATTACCCTTAATGAGCTAGGTTATGAGGGTTTTTGGGTAGTGGGCATTTAGGTATTTGGGCTTTTTATTTTAATTTAGGGCTGATTATAGGTATTTAAAAATAAAATGTTTTTCTTATTATTTTTATTAAAATTCTCCCCAAAATATTTATTTAAAAAATTATTTTAAAAATACTCATAAAATTATTTTATGCTTAAAAATTACCTTTTTGCATGAAAATTCATTTTATGAAAAATAAATTATTTTATGCTAATGCACTTTGTATAAATCATTTATTTCACAATAATAACTCATATTATGCATATTAAAATTAATTTAACATGGCACATACTCATCAATCACATGAGGCATAAATTTCTAAGAAAACACATACTTAGCTCTAATAGTTCTAACTTCAAGCAAATTGGTTATGAAAACTTCTAGGGTGTGTGTGGGTTGTTACAAGCTCTCTCTTTTCTGCCTTCAATTTCTTTTTATATTATGATCTGGGACATTCCCATGGCATGGCCCACAGCTGTGGGGCTGCCCGTGGGAACTATTTGGATGAAGTTGCAAATTGACCTCTACCCTATGGCCTAGCCCATGGTCGTGTGGCTGCCTATGGGACCTAAAAACAATCGAATTAGGCATTATGGTCTTCATAACTTTTATAGCTCTTTCTCTTAACTTTACAATGACAACTAAATCACCTCAATAAGACATTTGTAGCTCAAGATATACTCAAAATACTCTAAGTTGTCTAAAGCTATCAAAATATTAACTTTGCCCACACATTCCACTCGGCCAACACCACGCGCGTGTCCTTAAGCATGGCTCAATCATAGGTCTTCAATCCTTCACCCAATGTGCACCATTTTTTGTTCCTTAGCTCCAACATTCTAAACTAAATTGATCAGTGGCATCTAAAATATAGAAATCCCTAAAAGAACTCTGAAATAACACTTAACAAACAAATCAAACTCAATTTAAATATGAAACATGGTGAGAATAAGGGGTAAAATGTAGTCAAATATGCACTTATTAAATTCCTCCACACTTGAGTATTTGCTTGCCCTCAAGCAAATTAAATCATAACAATAGTAAGAAATAAAACCTACTCTCTCTAGTCAAAGAAAAATAAACAATTTACAACAACTTATCATCAGCAATGCTCGAAATCTTCAATCATGTGGCAATTTTCAAATATGGTATTCAAATAAGGAAATCTCTAAAACCAATCTCACAAACTTGAAGACTAAATTCTAAAGTTACAAGTTTGAGCAAACAATTCCACAAAGACAAAAATTCTAAAAAAGTAGATTTATAAAGATTTTTCTCTTAGGTGCCTAACTATTCCCTTGATTTTTCATTCACTTTCATAAGTTGATCACGCATTTCATTTTCATGTTTTCTGTTCAATTACTTAAAGAGCCTGAATTGTTTGAATTATCATACTAGCCTTTTTACACGAATGCAAACACTTGTGCCGCCCTCCCATTACTCAGCTAGAATCACACAATGAAATGGCTACTAGCACTATTCATAATCTCAACTCCTTTTGTTTAAAAGAGTTAAGAACAATAGAATATGTAAATATTTTCAAAGCTCTTTTGCACAATCTTTTTTTTTTTTTAATATATGTATGTTTTTTTTTCTTTTTTTCCATGAAAAACAATCAAGCTACTTAAGGTATTAAGCATTTCTACTAAACTAGAACAAAAGTAATAGTCGAATAAAATAGGCTCAAAAAGTGTAACTAAAGTTTCAAATTTTAGGCCTGCAAAAATTTGCAGAAAAATAAATTCCCTAATCATAAACACTGCATTCAATCCTTAACACATGATCAATTCAATCAAGCCACACTTCGACAAGTCATTGTCATAGCAAAATTAGATCAATTTATCCCTAGAGAGAGTCAATTTCAAATCAAAGAATCACCACAACTCAATTCACTTAAATGCAAGGTTTCAATAAAAGATAAGGCATAATAAAACACCTTTCCTCTACACTTAAGTAAAACACTGTCCCCAATGTGTTATAAACAATGAAAAATAGAAAAGTGAAGAGGACTTCCCTTGGGTATTCTATGAATCAATTATAGGATTTTTGCTCAATTGCTTGTTTCCATGATCAATTAGTTCTACCTATAGAGATAGTACTTAAAACCAATCAAGTGAGATCGATTATTAAAAAAAAAAAAGTAAAACAAAACATATTGAATGAAAGAAAAACACCAAAAATAAAAAACTTGAAAAATAATAGGGTGCCACCCATTTAGCACTTCTTTTACATCATATTAACTGTACATTATAGTTATCCATCTCCATTCAAAGCAATGGAGATCTCATCATGTTGCTTGGCTCCAAAAATTAGAATGAAGAGATTTATGCAAAGATTGTGGCCCTTGCACATCTTCTTTGTAATTTCAAACCTTAAAAGATATTTCGTTGTCATTCTGTGGTTTGCACAACTTAAGTTAATGTTGTCAGGCATAACATTAAACAACTTCACCCATGGATTATCAATTATTGTAGCATCAATCAACCAAATATTCAAAACTACTTCATTCGCTTCTTGCAAATCCAAGATGGTCCACCCAAATTCTTTTGCCTTTTCTTACAAAACCTCCCTATGAGTGATCTCCCTCTCTTTAGAAAATTTAGAAGACATAAATACTAGTCATGTATTTGCTTCTCTTTCAAAAAAGCATTTAGAGAAAGTTGGTAAAGGTGTAAGCTCAATTGTTTTTTGATTTTCAAGTACTGGTGGTTGAGGTTTTTATGGAGGAAGTGTTGGTATTGAGAGTTGTTCTTTAAAAGGTAAGAACAATGGAATGTTAGAGGTTATGGCACTCACTTACTCCTGTATTCCTAAAGTTTCCTCTTCTATGCTCTCACATTCTTTAATACTTTCACTATCTCCATCAAATGCATCATCATAGAATAGTTCAAACACTTGGGAAGCTACTAGCTCGTTGGGCTCATAACTGATGCATGCTTGGTATGAGCTAAAAGGTGGGGTAGTCTCCTCAATGTATTGAACTCCTTCATCCTCCATTATTTCTTCTAATTTGGGGTTTTCCCACTCTTTGCCACTTCTCAAGGTACTGGCCTCGAGTTGCTCTTTTGAATAGGCTTCATTATTGTTAGGCAAACTTACTTGAGGTTCCTTATTTAGCATTTTCACAATTGCCCAACTTGGAATTCTAAATTGTCAATAGAAGCCTGTTGATCCCTCAAAGCTGCCTCTGTGGATTGAAATCTCATCTTTAAAGCTTCCATGAATTTTTCAAACATCTCTTCCAAGTAACTCTCCATTGGCTGCTGAGTTGATAAGATTACTAAAATTGAAATCCAGATGGAGCTTTGATGATAGATTGTTATTCCATGAAAAATTTGAATGATCCGCCCATCCAGGATTGTAGGCATTGCTATAAGGGTTGGAATATAGTTCTTGCCCATCACCTACGTAGTCCAACTGTTTAGGAATTTATAACAACCTACAACCACCTTATAAATTTTTGTGACAATTTGCTTGGCATAGAGCTATTAAGACTAAGTATGTGCTTTTATGGAAATTTATATGCTATGTGATTGACGAGTATGTGACATGTTAAATTGATTTTAATATGCATAATATGGGTTATTATTATGAAATAAATAATTCATATGAAGTACATTAGCATAAATAAATTATTTTACATAAAATGAATTTTCATGCAAAAATGCAATTTTTAAGCATAAAATAGTTTTATGAGTATTTTAAAATAATTTTTTAAATAAATATTTTGGGGGAAATTTTAAAGAAAATAATAAGAAAAATATTTTATTTTTAATTACCTATATTCAGCCCCAAAATTAATTAAAAAGCCCAAATATCTAAAAGTCCACTAAACCAAAATACTCCTAACCTAGCTCATTAAAGGTAATCTTGGAAATTGCCCAAAACCCTACATATTTAACAAGAAAATTCAGCTAGCCCTAGCTTCCAGCAGCCACCATTCTGTCATTTCATTATTTGGCAGAAAAATTCTCTCAAAATTATTCTCCCTGCCGAAATTCACAAAATACCTTTGAACTTTGCGATTTCTTGACTATATTCGTAAGTTTTTCTCTCCTTTCAATTTACTATTGGATTTCGATGAAACTAATCATGGAAAAATTATTTTGAACTGAATATTTACTGATTTTTATTGATTAAATTCAGCCTAGGTGAGTTTTTGGAAGAAAAAATGATTTTTCTACCGAAAACAACAATCTCTTTACGCGATTTCTCCAAAGGTGAATCCTATAACTCAAAATTAAAATTTTCATGCATAAACTCAAGGGGGGCTGCCAATTTTTACATGCTTGTGTTATAAATGGATTTTTGATGTGTTTAGATGAAAAATATTGAATTAAATCATATTTTTTCATATTACTGTAATGACCAAAAAGTTTTAGAAAATAAGGAAATTTATAATTTTCGTACTAGAATGTAAAAGTTGGAAATTTTCATATGTATGAATCCTAGGGGCTACTAATTTGTGTGTTTTTGCATCCTAAAGTGATTTTTGTCATTATTGAATGAAAAGTAATGGTTTAAAGCATGTGTTTACATATTATTGTAATGACTAAAAAGTACCAAAAACAAGATAGGAGCATGGTTTTCATCCTAAAACATAAAGTTGGAAAGTTTTCATGCATATGGACATCTATGGCTACCAATTTATAGGGATTCATTTTCTAAAAATATTTTTATTTTGATTACATGAAAAATGTTGGTTTAATCCATATTTTTGCATATTACTGTAATGCACGGAATGTATGAAAGTAAGAAAAATTCAGGTTTTCTCTTTCATAGTGCATTTGGCCATTGTTGGGATTTTTATGCTAATTTCTATAATTTTTATTTAGTGCATTTGAATGATTATTGATATGTATGAATGAATGATAAATGGTCAAATTGCATGTTGGTTGAAGGAATGACTTTAGACAAGGCTAGAGGCAATTTAGAATACTTAAGGTATCTTAACCTTATATTGTGATTAGAATGTGAATGTGATTGGGTAATATGGAAATAGGTTTCATGATAAGTTAATAATGAATTAATGATCTTGAATTGATAAGAGATTGATTAAATGAATTGCTCAAAGGCGATAGGCATGACACTTGAAAGGCTATTGATAAGTTGACATGCATGGAAGTGTTAAGTGTACTAAGATGATTGTTAAAGCAAACTAATATTAAGGTCATGACATTGTGTTTGACTTGAGAAAAGTATTGGTATGATTTCATGTAAGCCTATAAAAGTTAAGCATGCAAGACTTTTAAAGTCAACATGTT
Organism: Reutealis trisperma; assembly: GCA_947687605.1. NCBI lineage: Eukaryota > Viridiplantae > Streptophyta > Magnoliopsida > Malpighiales > Euphorbiaceae > Reutealis > Reutealis trisperma. The sequence goes on from CANTUT010000291.1 coordinate 220,434, forward strand.
ATATGCAAGTGATGCGTGCACATTTATATGCAACTCTAAGTGTATATGAATGTTATATATGTATGAGGTAGTTATGGGATAGGATAGTATGATGATTAAATAAATACTAAGCATTGATGTTAGACTTTAAGGAGTTTTAGAGGTTTAAAGGCTATGAGTACTGAGAGCGAAAGAACCGCAAGGTGAGTATACATTATGCTATTGTTACAAGTATAAGCTATCATGATTATGTTATGGGAACCTTTGAGATTTTTGAAACCCAAGTTCACTTCCATTTTAAATTTGATTTAGTGATTTCTTTATTAAGCTTAGGTTGCCAAAGGATAATTGGTCTAAAACCAATAATGTTTATTCAATGATATGAATAACCTTTTGTAATTGTACCTTACCTACTTTCTTTATGGAACTACACTATTATTGTATCTTTTGCTTAAAAAGCTAAACTACTATTGTTATTGTGGTATATGTTATTATTGCCTTAAGTGCTATTGTTATATGTGAATACCATTAGCTCTAGCTATGATACTTGTAACCCTGTATGCAGAAATCCTCGTGCTGATGCAGGTAATCATTGAAACCTGTACACATGACCTTAACCTAAAGGATAGGGGTAGTGTATCCACCTCAACTAGAAAGGGTGGTTCTAGTCATGGAGCCTAATCAATTTTATGACTTTATAAGTTATTGGATTAGGAGTTGGAATTTTGGTATGAGGCCACCTCTCCCTTAAGTGAATGAACTAGCATAGTCATTTACTCTTATTATGTAATAAGTGTTACAAGAGTGATTTTTGTAAATCTGCTAAAGTGAAAATCTTGTTAAGTTGCAAACTTTGAAACCATGATTTGTAAATCATGAATGATGTGTTATATGTTATGGGTTTCCTTTATAAAAGGAATATATGTTATTATATGGGTATATTGTTTGCTCATTGAGATCATCTATCTCATCCTTTTTCCATGTGTGGTTCTAGGTGAGTAATATGAGGAGGCAAGGTGATAGCTCAAGCATTCTATTCCACTTAGAGATTCCTTATCCCAGTCTTTAATTATACTATGCTATGAAGAGTTACTCATAGACGCTTTGGGAGTTTATTTTGGGATATTAATCATTAATGACTTATTTTAAGACTTTAAATGTTATTTTCCTTATAGGATGTTTTCAAAATATTTTGTTAAACTATTCTTTCATGTATTGAGGTTTCCTATATTATTGGATATTTAAATTAATGCATGGGGTGGTACAATCCTAAGCATAGTTAGTGTAAATATAAGTGGGTTCTATAGGTGTGGGTGACCTTATATCTCCCCATGTTCTAGGGCTGTCATATCTCTAAAATTGGGATGTGACAAAGTTGGTATCAGAGCTATAGTTTTTAAAGTCTAGTTAAGACTTATCTTTTTATTAAGTTGAGTAAGTATAATCCTAGAGCATAGGAATTTTTGTATAATCCTGGAGCATAGGAATTTTCCAGTCATATCAATTGCAGTTTATTGCTAACATAGTTTTGCAAAATCCTAATAAGGTATAGTAATCCTTATTATTATTTGCTGGCCTTACAATTCTCTTACCATACGACCAAGAAGATTACCCCTACTTGAGGACCATAACCTAGAGCACCTCATGTGACTTGTAAGTGGACTTGGCTGGAGATGTTCGAGAGAGTTCTATTTGTGATTTACCCCACAAGGGAGGAGACCTCTGATGAGGAGGAGAACCATGAGGAGTCTTGGACCATGATTGGGTTTATGGTAAGATTCAGAAATTGGAGGATGACTACTTAAATTTAAAGGAGGAAAACCGATGTCTTAGGCTTTTTTTCATGCCTTGAGGGAGGATGTGGAGTAGCATAAGGTAGGGATTATTGAGCATGGGGGAGACTACTCGCCATCGAGGTCTTTGTCTTTGACTAATCATTGGCAGGATAGAAATCTCCTCTGTTATCGATGTGGTAGCAGTGGTCATGTTTGGCTCAAGTGCTCTTCTACTAACTGTTTGCCTACCTGATCTTAGAGGCTACTCCAAAACTACCCTAGTGGAGGACACACGAGGGCTAGGACAAGTAGTTTGGTGATGATTGACATTACGACATAGTACTTTATATGATATGAATGATATTTCTTTTGACTACCTAGTTACTTAGTATGAAATGATTCCTTTTATTACTTATGACATGATTGACCTATATATGATAGGGAATTTATAATGGTATGAGTTATATGATACGTAATTATGATGCATGACCCATACCATGATATGTGCTATGTGATAAGTGATATATGATATGTGGCTTATGACATTAGATGATAAATGCTTAGCTTGAGTGTATGATAAATGCGATAGTATGATAATAGGGTTAGAAGGGTTAATAGGAAAATAGTATTAAGTTCCCTTATCATGATAGTGGAATGCCTTCTAGAAAGAAGGTTTGCACAGCAGCCTAGCCTATTGAGGCAAGTGAGGATGCCTTATTGGAAATTGCATCGCATGCCACGGCACCAACTATGGGCTTTAGTGAGCTAGCATCTTCGCAAGAGGTGCAAGCTATGCACAAAGAAATGAGAGACTTACATAAGGAATTAGAGGAGTTACAAGCTCAAAGGTGGGAGGTGCCGCCAATACAAGAAAGGAATGAAGTTTCGTCACCTACAGTAGTGGCACCTGCTTAGAAGGAGAGGAAGTGACTACTTGACAAAGGGATGACCGTAGCAGAGTTTACGAAGCTATAACCACCTATCTTTTGTGGTAAAGAGGGTGATAACCTAAATGAATTTTTGGATGAGATGGACAAGCTAGTCCATTGATTGTCTTGCTTGGATGCCCAAGTGATTGAGTTAGTAGGACTCCAACTCAAGAAGAAGGCTTGGTATTGGTATGAAAGAAACATCAAGGAGCGACTTTGTGGAGAAGACCCACCTACACAGGTAGAATTTAAACAAAAAGTTACAGATCAGTTATTGCCTGAAGGACAAAGGCAAGATAGGGCATTATAGTTTGAACAACTAAAGAAGAAATCAGGAATGACAATATTGGATTATGCAAAGGACATTAATTGGCTTAGCAGATTTGCTGCCAATATTATTCCTACTGAAGCAAGTTGCATCAACCAGTTCCTAAGGGGACTAATCACACCTCTGTTCAACTCGTTGGTAGCACTAGAATTTCCAACCTTGGCCAAGCTAATAGATAAGGCCAAGATAATGGAGAAGAAGTGCAAAGAGGAGAGAGCCAAATGAGCTGAATGGGTTCAGAAAGGGAAGTATTAGAATAAAGGTCATGGAGGAAAGCATGGAGGGGGAAGAGGCCCAAGGAAGGAATCTTCAACACCTGGACCACTAAATGGTCAAACTAAGCAGGAACTCCCCATTTGTGGCTAGTGTGGAAAGAAGCATTCTGGAATTTACAGAAGAATTTTGAGTGAGTGCCTAAGGTGTGGGCAATGGGACATTTCATTAAGGACTACCCTCAGACAAGGAATATGGGGAATCTGACCTTGGCGACTCTATATCCTAGACTATACCAACCTTAAATGCAAGGAGCAAAGAATAAAGGGCCAACAAATGGGAATGCGCCGACAGCGGATAATAGGGAAAAGGGTTGTGTCTTCACCTTAAATTAGCAAAAGGCACATGCTTTGCACATGGCCATCGCAGGTATCATTCCTATCCAAAATTCTAGTGCAAGATGTTTAATTGATTTTGATGCAATGCATTCTTTTGTGTCCCCAAGTTTTGCTAAGAGTCTTGGTAGAAATAAGGAACTAATGATTGAAACTTTAGTAGTATTAACTCCTTTGGGAGTAGTAATGGAAGTGAAGTATGTGTTTAAGGATTGTGAGATAGATATTAATGGATGAAAACTCCTTATAGAATTGCTAAAACTAGACGTACTAGAATTTGGCATAATCTTAGGGATGGATTAGTTATATGAGTATGGGGCTCATAGTGACAATAGATAGAAGCTGGTTGAGTTTAAAACTAAGGATAAGAAGAAGTTTATGTAGGATAAGAAGAAGTTTATGTATCAAAAGGATAGGATTGAGAATCCTCCAAACTTAATATCAGCTTTATGAGCAAGAAGGATGTCAAGAAAAGGGTGCCAAGCTTACTTAGCCCATGTAATTGATGCTGACAAAGAGATTGCCATTCGAGACAAGAGCATTCTAGTGGTGGATGAGTTCATAGATGTCTTTCCAGAAGATTTACCTGGAATACCACTAGGCCGTAAGATCAAAATCAACATTGAATTGCTACCGGGTATGCCACCTATATTGATATTGCCATACTGCATGGCATCGACGGAGTTGAAGGAATTAAAGACATAACTATATGATCTACTTAAGAAGGGTTTTATCTGACCAAGTAACTCACCATGGGGTGCACCAGTGTATTCATAAAGAAGAAAGATGACTCATTCTAGATGTGCATCAATTATCGTCAGCTTAACAAAGTCACTATGAAGAATAGGTATCCTTTGCCAAGGATCAATGAACTTTTTAATCAATTACAAGGAGATGGTCACTTTTCTAAGATTGACATGAGGTCCTACTATCATCAACTAAAGATTTGTGGAGAGGATATCTGCAAGACTACCTTTTGTACTAGATACGGCCATTATGAGTTCACTATTCTACCATTTTATCTGACGAATGCTCCTGTTACTTTCATGGACTTAATGAACCAAGTGTTTAGGCCATTCTTTGACAAGTTCATGATTGTGTTCATTGATGACATTCTGATTTACTCTAAGAGTAAAGAAGAACATGAAGAACATTTGAGGATTGTGCTTCAAATGCTATGTGATCACCAGCTCTATGCTAAGCTATCTAAGTGTGAGTTTTGGATAGAGTCTATCAACTTTCTTAGACATGTAGCAAGTAAGGAGTGGATCCAAGTTGATCCTAAAAAAGTTGAGGCAGTAGCAAATTTGCCACGACCCATAACAGTTTTAGAAGTATGGGGCTTCTTGGGCATGGCTGGGTATTATTGTAAATTTGCATAGGACTTTTCTAAGATAGCAACCCTATTGACCAAGTTGATCAGAAAGCAAGCTAAGTTCAATTGGGAAGAGTCTTATGAGGAGAGCTTTCAAAATCTCAAGAAGTGCTTGATATCAGCCCCAGTCTTGGCATTACCTAAAGATGAAGAAGGATTCATTATCTATTGTGATGCTTCGAGAGTGGGACTTGGATGCGTCCTGATGCAAAATGGCAAAGTCATCACCTATGCATCACGGCAACTTAAGAAGCATGAATTGAATTACCCTACTAATGATTTGGAATTGGCTACAATAGTGTTTGCTCTAAAGATCTGGAGACATTACATGTATGGAACGAAGTATGAGATCTACACGGATCATAAGAGTCTTTAGTACATCTTGAGCCAAAGAGACCTCAAATAGAGGCAGAGGAGATGGGTTAAACTATTGAAGGACTATGACTATTATATTCTTTACCATCCTAAAAAAGTGAATGTGGTAGCAAATGCCTTGAGTCAAAAATCAATTGGAAGCCTAGCCCATGTGACGATCCAAAAGGGGCCAATCGTGAAGGAGTTAAAGGAGTTATTTAGCCAAGGCTTGAGGTTGGAGATTAGAGGATTGAGAGCTTTGGTGGCTCATTTCCAAGTGAAGTCTAAGCTAATAGGAGAAATAAAGGATTCACAAGATAAGGACCCATACATAGTTAAGTTAAAGGATAAGATGAAAGAATGAAAGAACCCTGAGTTTGAAGCTGTCGATGGAGTTTTAAAGTGTGGAAATAGAGTATATGTGCCCAATGTGGATGGATTAAGGGAAAGGATATTGAAGGAGGCACATCAAACACCCTAGTGTGCTCATCCTAGAACTACCAAGATGTACCATGATGTGAAAGCTAACTATTGGTGGCCTAGACTGAATAAGGATGTGACTAAATTTGCAGCATCTTGCCTAACTTGTCAGCAAATCAAGTACAAACATCAACGACCTTGGGATTGCTACAAGAAATTCAACTACCTAAATAAAAGTGGGAGTGCATCACTATGGACTTCGTAGTTGGTTTACCTAGAACCTTCAAAAGATGACTCTGTATGGGTCATAGTAGATCGACTGACAAAGTCTGCCCATTTTTTGAGAGTTAAGACCACATACTCTGCAGCCTAGCATGCACAGTTGTATATGGATGAGATCATGAAATTACATAGAGTGTCGATTTCCATCATCTAGGATGGAGGGACTCAATTCACCTTCAGGTTCTGGTAGAATTTAAAAGGAGCATTAGGGACACAATTGGATTTTAACATTGCTTTTCACCCTCCAATATATGGATAGTCTCAAAGTATAATTTAGACACTCGAGGATATGTTAAGAATGTGTGTTTTGGACTTTAGTGGTAGCTGGGATAAGTACTTACCCTTGATTGAATTTGCTTACAACAACAACTACCATTCATTCATCAATATGGCACTATATGAGGCATTGTATGGAAGGAAATGTCGTTCTCGAGTTTGTTGGATTGAACATGGAGATAAATATATAGAGATGCTAGAACTACTTAAGGAGACTACAGAGAAGGTACCCTTGACCTAAGAGCGGCTAAAGATGGCCTTCAATCGACAAAAGAGCTATGCAGACCCTAAGAGAAAGGATGTTCATTTTGTCATGGGAGATCACATCTTCTTGAATGTCTCCCCAATGAAAAGTGTTATGAGATTCAGCAAGAAAGGAAAATTATCACCTCATTTTGTTGGTCATTTTGAAATTTTGGATAAGATTGGGGAAGTGTCTTATAGGCTTGCTCTACCTTCAACTATGGCGCATGTGCACCTAGTTTTTCACATATCCATGTTAACGAAGTATGTATCGGATCCATATCATATCTTTTCACCTTTGAAGGTCATAATAGATGAGCGATTATCCTATGAGGAATTACCAATAGCCATAGTGGATCAACAAAGATGAGCGATTATCCTATGAGGAATTACTAATAGCCATAGTGGATCAACAAGTGAGGAGGTTAAGGAATAAGGAGATACCCATTATTAAGGTCCAATGGCAAAATCAAGGGATGGATGAGTGCACTTAGGAAGCCAAAGAGGAGATGCGACGGAAGCATCCTCAGCTTTTTGAGAGCGAATAGGTAAGTATCTAAATTTGAGGATGATTTTTTTCTTAAGGGGGGAGAATGTAACAATCCACACCACCCTAGAAATTTTCGTGATAATTTGCTTGACATAGAGCTATTAAGACTAAGAATGTGCTTTTATGGAAATTTATGTGCTATGTGATTGGTGAGTATGTGCCATATTAAATTAATTTTAATATGCATAATATGTGTTATTATTGTGAAATAAATAATTTAGATGAAGTGCATTAGCATAAAATAAATTATTTTATTTAAAATGAATTTTCATGCAAAAAGACGATTTTTAAGCATAAAATAGTTTTATGAGTATTTTAAAATAATTTTTTTAAATAAATGTTTTGGAGGAAATTTTAAAGAAAATAATAAAAAAAATATTTTATTTGTAATTACCTATAATCAGCACCAAAATTAATTAAAAAGCCCAAATACCCAAAAGCCCATAACAACAAAACACTCATAACCTAGCTTATTAAGAGTAATCTTGGAAATTGCCCAAAACCCTATATATTTAACAAGAAAATTCAGCTAGCCCTAGCTTCCAGCAGCCACCATTCTATTGTTTCATTATTTCAATAGAGAAATTCTCTTAAAATTATTCTCTCTACTGAAATTCACAAAATACTTTCAAACTTTGTGATTTCTTGACCGTATTCGTAAATTTTTCTGCCCTTTCAATTGGCTATTGGATTTCTATGAAACTAATCATGGGAAAATTATTTTGAACTAAATATTTACTAATTTTTATTGATGAAATTTGGCCTAGGTGAGTTTTTGGAAGAGAAAATGATTTTTCTACCAAAAACACCAACCTCTTTACATGATTTATCCAAAGGTGAATCCTACAACTTAAAATCAAAATTTTCATGCATAAACTCAAGGGGGGCTGCCAATTTTTACATGCTTGTGTTCTATATGGATTTTTGATGAGTTTAGATGAAAAATATTGAATAAATCATATTTCTGCATATTATTATAATGACCGAAAAGTTTCAGAAAATAAGGAAATTCATGGTTTTCGTCCTAGAACTTTAAAGTTAGAAATTTTCATGTGTATGAAACCAAAAGGCTACCAATTTGTGTGGTTTTGCATCCTAAAGTGATTTTTGTCATGATTGAATGAAAAATATTGGTTTAAAGCATGTGTTTACATATTACTGTAATGACCGAAAAGTACTGGGAACAAGATAGGAGCATGGTTTTCATCTTAAAACATAAAGTTGGAAAATTTTCATGCATATGGACATCTATGGCTATTGATTTATAGGGATTCATGTTCTAAAATGATTTTTATTTTGATTATGGGATAGGATAGCATGATAATTAAATAAATACTAAGCATTGATTAAATATGATATTAGACCTTGAGGAGTTTTAGAGGTTCAAGGGCTACGAGTACTAAGAGAGAAGAAACCACAAGGTGAGTAAATATTACGCTATTATTACAAGTATAAGCTATCATGATTATGTTATGGGAACCTTTGAGTTTTTGAAACGCAAGTTCACTTCCATTTTAAATTTGATTATGTAATTTCTTTATTAAGCTTGGATTACTAAAGGACAATTGCTCCAAAACGAATAATGTTTATTCAATGATATGAAAAACCTTTTGTAATTGTACCTTACCTACTTTCTTTCTAGATCTACACTATTATTGTATCTTTTATTGAAAAAGTTAAACTACTATTGTTATTGTAGTATATGTTATTATTGCCTTAAGTTCTATTATTATATATGAATACTATTAGCTCTAGCTATGGTACCTCTAACCCTATATGCAAAAATCCTCGTGTCGATGCGGTAATCATTGAAATCTGTGCACATGGTCTTAACTTGATGGATAGTGGTAGTATATCCACCTTAGTCAAAAGGGGCCTAGTCGTAGAGCCTAATTAGTTTCACTACTTTATAAGTTATTGGGTTGGGAGTTGGAATTTCAGTATTAGGCCACCTCTCCCTTGAGTGAATAAGTTAGCATAGTCATTTACTCTTATTGGGTAATAAATGTTATAAGTGTGATTTTTGCAAATATGCTAAAGTGAAAATCTTGCTAAATTATAAACTTTGAAACCATAATTTGTAAATCATGAACAATGTATTATAAGCTATGGGTTTCCTTTATAAAATGAATATATGTTATTGTATAGGTTATATTGTTTACTCATTGAGATCATCTATCTCATCCTTTTTCCTTGTGTGGTTCTGGGTGAGCAATATGAGGAGGCAAGGTGATGGCTCAATCATTCTACTTCGCTTAGGGGATTCCTTGTCCCAGTCTTTAATTATACTATGCTATGAAGAGTTACTCGTAGATGCTCTAGGAGTTTATTTTGGGATATTAATCATTGATGACTTTTTTAAGACTTTAAATGTTATTTTCCTTATAAGGTGTTTTCAAAGTATTTTGTTAAACTATTCTTCTACATATTAAGGTTTCTATATTATTGGATATTTAAATCAATGCATGGGGAGGTACAATCCTAGGCATGATTGGTATAAGTATAAGTGGGTTCTATAGGCGTGAGTGACCCTATGTCTCCCTATGTTCTAAGATTGTCATGTCTTTAAAATTGGGATGTGACAAATTTGATACTTATACCAATTCTAGAAGTATTGACTCTGATGTCCTCCCCCACACCATTCATAAAACATAGCTTGAATGGGCTCAGACAATGAGGCCAAAACATCAATCTTTCTATTCATCGCCTCAAGCTGCTCTATTAAAGCTATGACATGATCATCTGGAAGAGAACTAGCAGTTCTGATTCTTTCCTGGTCTTGGGTGGATTGCCATTGATTGTAGTAATCCATTGGATACATTCTTCTAATATTTACCTGAAAGATAAAAAACTTAAAGAAAAAATTTTAAAAATAAAATAAAATGCAATTAAATAAAGAAGATAGAAAAAAGATTTCATTCTTTTTCACAAATAGAAACTAGACCAATAGTCTCCATTGTTTTGCTAATATCATATAAAAGTATCCTCGACAATGGTGCCAAAAACTTAATGCATGCTGAACACACCCACTAGGTTATAAAATAAAGTCGATGTCTATTTTACCTTAGCTAAAGTTAAGTGCACCTACCATTCAGGTAGTATAGCAGTGACAAGGTCAATCCCACAAGGACAATATACAAGTACTAGCTCAAACTTCAACTATTGTCTAATATTTTAGAATAATTAAAGTAAACTAAATTAAAACAAAAGGAACTAAAGATAACAATGAGATAATTGATAGATATAAACAAGGATCAAGTTATCTATATGTGAAACCCCCTAGCCCTCTTGCATTCCATGAATAATGGAATCAATGACATCAAACAATGAATTGAATTGGCATTCCACTAACTTAGATTAGAAACTCTTTTGAGTGATTTAATTCCTAATTCCTAGGTAGGGTGTAAGTAATTTCTTCTCAAACACAATCAAATAGTGCTTGCATTAAGAATAAGGAACAAAATACCAAAGGGTTTTGTAGGCCTATCTCTAGTGCCCTAATCAACCCTCAATTAACATGAGTGATCAATTCATATCAAGCTTTCTCAAGTCAAAAATATGAAAACAATATCTAATTAACAAGCTAGCTTTTACTAATTAGAATAATAAGATTAATCATGAAAATAAAACAATCAAAGATGAATTCATTGAAACTAAAATCATTCAATCCATACAATTAAAACTAGGGTTCATCAAATCTAAATAAAAAGCAATTAGTTCATGTTAGAAACTGAAAACAACAAAGAAAGATAGAGATTAAGAAAACCCAAACAGTTCATGACAAAGATTAAGGAAATATTGATTTCAATCCTTGATTAATGCTTTAGATCTAGTGGATCATCCTTGAAAATAACTATAAATCTTCTCTAGAATGAAAATATATGATTTACACGAGCCAAGGAACTATACGACACCTCCCCCCCACAGCTCTCTCTCTTTTTTGCTTTCGGTTTACTTTTATATTATGATATAGGATGTTCCCATAGCTATGGGGCTACCTGTGGGAACTCTTTGGATGAAGTTACAAATTGACCTTTAGCCAATGGCTACTTGTAGGACTTGAAAATGATCAAATTAGGCTTTATTGTTGTCATGACTTTTATATTCTTTTAGCTTTTTAACAATACCTAAATCACCTTAATTAGACCTTTGTAGCTCAAGTTAAGCTTAAAATACTCCAAGGTGTCTAAAGCTATCAAAATACCAACTTTGCCTACGTATTCCACACGGCCAACACCACGTGCATGTGCTTGGGTATGGCTCAATCATAGGTCTTTAATCATTCACCCAAAGTGCACCATCTTTTTAGGCCTTAGCTCTGTCACTCCAAACTAAATTGATTCGTTGCTTTTAAAATATAGAAATCCCTAAAAAAACTCTAAAATAACATTTAACAAACAAATCAAACTCAATTTAAATATAAAACATAGTAAGAATAAGGGGTAAAATGTAGTCAAACATGTAATAATAATTTAGGATACTATTTTTACCTTCCCATAAAACAATCAATTATTGTTATTCAAGATGTCATTTTTCTTGAGAAATAATTTCTTTAAGAAGGTGGCCAGGGAAGGAAGATAGTTTTGAATGAAGAATCATCTAAAGAGATTTAACAAATTGATCAAATGGAAATTGATCAATCCCATGATGAGTCAATTCTAGTTGATAATATATCCATACAAGTACCTCAGAAATCTGGTAGAGTATCTCATCCTCTAAAGAGATATGGATTTTTTCATAAGAATGTATAAGGGTTGTTCACTCATGAGGAAGTCAATCATGGTGTTGATCCTACCACTTATAAGGAATCTATATCAGATATAGACTCTTCAAAATGGCTAGATGCTATAAAATATGAAATGGATTCCATGTATGCAAATCAAGTATGGGAACTTGTTAATCCACCTAAAGTTATCGTACCTATAGGGAACAAATGGGTCTTCAAGAGAAAGATTGGTGTAGATGGAAGCATGGAGACATTTAAAGCTAGGCTTATCATGAAAGGGTTTCACCAAAGGCAAGGGATTAACTATAAGGAAACCTTCTCACCTGTAGCCATGCTTAAATCCATAAGGATATTATTAGTAATAGTTGCAAACTATGATTTTGAGGTTTGGAAAATGGATGTCAAGACCACTTTCCTTAATGGACACATTGAGGGAGACATTTTCATGGAACAACGAAAAGGTTTTCAACCAAAGGAAGGTTCCAAAGTGTACAAGCTTCAGAAGTCCATTTATGGTCTTAGGTAAGCTTCAAGGACTTGGAATCATCATTTTGATGAAGCAATCAAATTGTTTGTTTTCATTAAGAATGATGATGAGCCATGTGTGTATAAGAAGGTTAGTGGGAGTGCACTTACTTTTCTTATACTGTATGCGGATGACATTTTATTAATTGGTAATGACATTGGCATGCTCATAACTATGAAAATCTAGTTATCCCAAACTTTCTCCATGAAAGACTTAAGAGAAGCCACCTACATTCCTAGTATTCGTATATATAGAGATAGATTAAAAACAATGATTGGGCTTTCTCAAAGTCAGTACTTAAAAAAGGTGTTGAAATGGTTCAACATACTTGATTCTAAGAAGGGATTGTTGCCTGTGAGGCATGGTATCCACCTTTCTAAGGCTATGTCTCTTAATACACCTTAAGAAAGGGAACATATGGCTAAGGTTCCATATGCTTCAACAGTTAGAAGCTTAATGTATGCTATGCTATGTACTAGGCCGGATATTACATATGCTGTTAGTTTGACTAGCATATATCAATCCAATCTAGGATTAAATCACTAGACTATAGTTAAAGCTATCCTTAAGTACTTATAAGGACTAAGGACTTAGTTTTGATATATGGAGGAGGTGACTTGAGGATAGACAGATTTACATATTCTAACTTCTAGTCAAATGTTGATGATAGAAAGTATAGCTTTAGGTTTGTGTTTACTTGTAATGAAGGAGCAATATGCTGGAAAAGTTCTAAGCAATCAACTACTGTAGATTCCACCATAGAAGCTGAGTATATTATTGCATTAGATGCCGCAAAAGAAGTTATTTGGATTCAGAAGTTTGTGATAGAACTAGGAGTGGTTCCTTCCATTTAATCACTAGTTCCTCTCTACTATAACAATAATGGAGCCATAGCTCAAGCAAAGGAACCTAGGTCTCATCAGAAATCCAAACACATAGAAAGGCAATATCATATTATTAGAGAAATCATTGAGAAAGGCAATATTACTATATAGAAAATAACATCAGCTGATAACACAATAGATCCACTAATTAAAGCAATGAGTCAGCAATAATTAGATTTTCATCTTGAGAGGATGGGACTTAGATACTATACTTATTAGCTCTAGTGTAAGTGGGATATTGATAGTGATGTATGCCTTAGAGCATTATACACATTATGTAAATGTAAATAAAATCCTCAATTAGAAATAAAAAATATATATTCTTTAAATGAATTTGTTCTTTTGTAATGAATATATGTTCCTTAAGTATTCTATGGGAGGAACTATTCTCAAAGAGTTGAGAATATGAGAGATAGATCACTCTTGTATAGATACTTTAAATTTGTTCATAGTTATAGGATTATTGACTGGGTACCTTTAATTCGAAAGACCATCACCTCTATTGTCATTCATCATAAGTATGTGATACTTATAGTAATAGAGGTAGTGAGTCTCATGCTACAGACATATGATGTCATGACAATATATGAACTCTAATAGAGATGAGTAAGTTGAACAGTGACATCATATGATGAATACATAAAATTTTACTACTAGTCAACATTTCATCATGTAGGTCATAATTATGTATATAATCCATTGACTTAAGGTGATACATTACCCAATGTATTGGTGCTTATGATTTATTACTGTTTGCATACCGATGCTATTTCATGCAAACCTATATGGCATGCTATGGCCCTAACTAGTGATATGTGGATGTAAGTAATCTCTAAGAAAGAATCCATTAACTTGGGTAAACAAGGAAGGAATCCTATGATATCTAATTATTCTTGATATGTAAGTCCATGGCCAAGGCGAATGACATTCACTAGAAAAGAGTTTCTAGCAGGAATCGAGTTTATCAAAAACTAGAACAGAGATGGAATCATATGATCAAAGCATATAGGGTTCGACTAATCCATGACTTTAGTTGAGATTGGGAATCCATAATGGAGGGATTCAAGTACATAATAATTAAGATCAAAGGTCCATGTAATGTTTGTGCATATGTTTATCGACATTTGTTTCTAATTAGGTAGTCATGATATGTTATGCTAGGCATCCCTCTCGACTTATAGGACAAAGTGTGAAATGAGGATTTCACATTAGGTGAGAAAAGGGATTTTCTCTATCCCATTACTAATTAGAACATGAACCTAGTAAGTCACACACTATAAAGCTGTAACAACCCACACCTACCCTAGAAATTTTCGTGATAATTTGCTTGATTTAGAACTATTATGGTTAAGTGTGTGCTTTTGTGAAAATTAGTAATCTATATGTTGACGAGTTTATGGCATATTAAATTAATTTTAGTATGCATAATATGAGTTATTATTGTGAAATAAATGATTTATATGAAGTGTATTTGCATAAAATAATTTATTTTAAATAAAAAGAATTTTCATGCATAAAGACAATTTTTAAGCATAAAATGGTTTTTATGAGTATTTTAAAATTATTTTTTTTAAATAAATATTTTGGGAGAAATATTACAAAAATAATAAGAAAAATATTTTTATTTTTATTAATTATAATTAGCCCAAAATTTAAATAAAAAGCCTAAATACCCAAAAGTCCACCACACTAAAATCCTCTTTACCTAGTTCATTAAGGGTATTAGTGGAAATTATACCCAAACCCTAATATATACTATAAAATTCAGCCAGTCTAGGTTTTCTAGCAGTCACCACTTTATTTTTCTGCATCTTGGTAAAAAAATTCTCTCAAAATATTTCTCTCAACCAAAATTAAGAAAACACCTTTCAGTTTCGCGATTTCTTGACCATAATCATAAGTTTTCATTCTCTTTCAATTCCTAAACTGATTTCTATGAAATAAATTATGAGAAAATTATTTTGAACAGGTTGTTTATTGATTTTTATAGATTTAATTCTGTTTGGGTGAGTTTTTGGGAGAGAAAATCTATTTTCTACCGAAAACACAAATCTTTTCCAAAGGTGAATTCTATAACTTAAAATCACAATTTTTATGCATAAACATCACAAGAGGGTGGATATTTGTGCATCGATGGTTTCTAAACTAATTTTTGATTTGTGTTGATGAAAAATATTGGATTAAATTATATTTTTGCATATTTCTGTGATGACCAAAAAGTTTCAGAAAACTAAGGAGTTCAAGGTTTTCGTGCTAGAACTTAGAAGTTAGAGAATTCTATTATTAAATTAATATGTGGCTGACGGTTTGTGTGAGAAACCATTCTAAGATGATAATTGTTTTGTTTAGATGAAAAATAATGATTTGAATCATGTGTTTGTATACTGTTGTAATGAACGGAAAGCGCAAAAAGCACGAAAACTCATGATTTTCACCTAAGGCTTAAAACTTGGAATTTTTTTTGTATAAATATTATCTATGGCTATTGAATCATGCATGGACATGTTCTAAACTAATATTTGCTATGATTGAATAAAAAAATGATTTAAACCACCTGTTTACATATTTCTAAAATGACCGAAAAATACCAAAAATAAGAAAACTCATGGTTTTGTACCCTATAATTCAAAAATTGAAATTTCATGTCTAAGCAATACCATATGTGGCCAATTTATGTGAATTAAAATTCTAAAATGATTTTGGTTGTGTTTACATT
The DNA here is from genome assembly GCA_947687605.1 of Reutealis trisperma. Classification (NCBI taxonomy): domain Eukaryota; kingdom Viridiplantae; phylum Streptophyta; class Magnoliopsida; order Malpighiales; family Euphorbiaceae; genus Reutealis; species Reutealis trisperma. The sequence continues at coordinate 236,405 of CANTUT010000291.1, forward strand.
GAAAATCTTGGTTCAAACCATGTTTTTACATATTACTGAAATAAATGGAAAGTGCAAAAAGGAAGAAAAATTTAGTTTTCCTTTTAAAGGTGCAATTGGCATGCATTAACATTTTTATCCCAATTTATATAAAGTTTTTGTAATGTATTTTGATGACTATTAACATGTATGTATATATAATAAATGATAAAATTGCATGTTAGTTGAAGGTATGACCCTAGACAAGCTTAATGGCATTTTGGTATACTTAAAGTATACTTAAGGTATCTTAATCTTATATTGTGATTAGAATGTAAATGTGATTGGGAAATATGGAACTAGATGTTATGATGACTTGATAATGAATACATGGTTTTCAGTTGATGAAGTAACAATTGAATAAAAGGATTATAAGAGTTAAGTATGACACTTGAAAGGTTAATTGTTAAGTTGACATGTATGGAAGTGTAAAGTGTATTAAGATGATTGTTAAAGTGAATTGATATTGAGGTAATAATATTGTGATAACCTTAGAAAGGTATTGATATGATTGTAATGTGTTTTCATATGAGCCTATAAGGCCTAAGTGTGCAAGACTTTTAAAGTCAACGTGTTATGTGCAAGTGATGAGTACACTTATATGTGAACTCTAAGTGTATGTGTATGCTATATGTGCATGGGTTAGTTATGGGATAGGAGCATCATGAGAAAATAAATACTAAGTATTAAATTAAATATTATGTTAGAGTTTGAGAAGTTTTAGAAGTGCAAAAGGGCTACGTATACTAGGAGCAGAGGAACCCCAATGTGAGGTAAACATTGTATTCATTCTACAAGTGTAAGTAAACTCTATATCATTATGATATGTTACAAACATGTAATATCTTGTTATGTGAGCCTTTGCAATCTTTGAAACCCAAGTTCCTTTTATCCAAAAATTTAATTAAGTGATTTTTTTGTAAAGCTTGGATTGCCAAAGGACAATTGGTCCAAAACTATTTTGTTTATCCCATGTGAATTTCTTATAATTATTACCCTAACTTATATTCTTTCTGGAACTACACTATCATTGTACCTTTTGTTCGAAAGCTAAACCATTATTGTTATTGGGATACTT
>CANTUT010000291.1:245000-265000 GCA_947687605.1 Reutealis trisperma
TAGCATATAGATATTCTTAGATTCTCTATCATTACTAATTATTATGATTACCTTTAAATTTTAACATTCTTGCTATTTTCATACTTGCTTATGTATATGACTATATACACACTTGCAAGCATTATCCTTTGCTTGCGACTTTCAACTTTACGTAAAATGATTTGACAATATTTGCACTTCATCTTTCCTTAACCATATTAATTTGTTGGGCAGTTATTTCTAACTTTTTAATATTAAATCTTGTTACACATTATCATATGGAGGGGCCTATACACACTTACATAATGAAGTACGATAAATTCCTACTAACCATTTTATAAATGGTATTGGTTCATCTATATAAAATTTCCAAAACTTCTTTAATTTTAGAGATTGCATTATCATCGAAGCACTTTAATGGCAAGATATCTACTATCAAGTAACCATCTCACACTATACTCTTTGTCATTTTTCTTTACTTGGTAAATTTATCATAATAAATCTCATGCAATTATACTACTACTCTAATCCAACTCCTTTTTATTTTCTTTTATTGTATAACTTGATCACAAAGAAGATTCATTTATTCCTCAGTATGGTCTTCCTATTGAATTCAGAAAAGGCATGTATAATCTTTTAAATTCTTAAGTTCTTCTTATAGTGTATCCAATCAAACTTAACCATTGTACATGCATGCACTTCAATGCTACTTCTTATTGACATTCATACTTATACATTTCTTTCTTGTTTACTTCTTCCCTCTATTTTATAATTAAGTTATTACTCACTTTTCTTTCTAATTCCAAACTTATGTTTTGATAAATACAATAGAGAAATATAATTATTATAACTCAAAAATTCTTAAAGTACTATATAGATATCTTATCATTTCATTTTATATTTTCTAGAAGAGTATCTTAAAATGATATAATCCCATGTCTAGTGGTCATAGTCACTCTTAATACTTGTTACCGATTACAAGTACCTACTCTTCAGACAAATTACTTCCATTTTTCCTTTTCACTTACTGTTGAAGAGTTCATTCATTTTATCAAATCCAACTTTCAATCAATTTGTCCTTTGTTAAAGCTTTTTCTACAATTTCAATCATTTTATCATCCTTGGAACATGAAATAACCATACAATATATGTATAGTTACTTACAAATGAAAAACATAATAAAGCTTATCTTAAATCTTTCATTAACTTTATGTCTTATCTCCATATACTAATTGCACAATTTTACATCGAATCTTTGTAGTTCTATAGAATCTCAAATTAGCATATAGATATTCTTAGATTCTCTATCATTACTAATTATTATGATTACCTTTAAATTTTAACATTCTTGCTATTTTCATACTTGCTTATGTATATGACTATATACACACTTGCAAGCATTATCCTTTGCTTGCGACTTTCAACTTTACGTAAAATGATTTGACAATATTTGCACTTCATCTTTCCTTAACCATATTAATTTGTTGGGCAGTTATTTCTAACTTTTTAATATTAAATCTTGTTACACATTATCATATGGAGGGGCCTATACACACTTACATAATGAAGTACGATAAATTCCTACTAACCATTTTATAAATGGTATTGGTTCATCTATATAAAATTTCCAAAACTTCTTTAATTTTAGAGATTGCATTATCATCGAAGCACTTTAATGGCAAGATATCTACTATCAAGTAACCATCTCACACTATACTCTTTGTCATTTTTCTTTACTTGGTAAATTTATCATAATAAATCTCATGCAATTATACTACTACTCTAATCCAACTCCTTTTTATTTTCTTTTATTGTATAACTTGATCACAAAGAAGATTCATTTATTCCTCAGTATGGTCTTCCTATTGAATTCAGAAAAGGCATGTATAATCTTTTAAATTCTTAAGTTCTTCTTATAGTGTATCCAATCAAACTTAACCATTGTACATGCATGCACTTCAATGCTACTTCTTATTGACATTCATACTTATACATTTCTTTCTTGTTTACTTCTTCCCTCTATTTTATAATTAAGTTATTACTCACTTTTCTTTCTAATTCCAAACTTATGTTTTGATAAATACAATAGAGAAATATAATTTCACTTAGTCAACACCATCCCTTGGTATATTCTAACATTGTTATTGGGATCCTTATTTCTATCATTTAAATATATGGCCCATTTATGATCCTTGGAAATTTCTAGCACTTAGATGATATTCTCTATCCTCCTTTCATACCTCATCCTTCCATAAATTTAAGCATCTCTATTATTAAACTTGTATCAACTTTTTTTTTTCTCATGTCCATGTTCTTATTTCAACTTATTCTTTTCCTTTTTACTATATAAATTCAAGCCTTTACTTGAACTATTGTTACCTTGAAACACCTTTCATCTTTTGCATTTGAGCATATCATTCTCAGCAAAAACTATCTTTGTAACTTCTTCAAGAAAAAGTCATGCTTTATTAGAAATTAAATTTTTTATCGAACAATTCTTATTACTTAACTTGTCTTAAAATATCATAAGGTGCAATTGGACATTTGAATTACTACTATAGTATCATAGGCAGGACGTCTATTTTCCTTAATCATTTTAATTCATCATGTTAGTTCATTATCTAGTGGGTTTTCCTTCATTTCCTGACTTTCATGTCTAAAAGCAAATTTCATTTACTTTTCTATTAAAAGGCCTTATCCCCATTGAGTAGATACGATTTATTCACATTAACATTTCAAGTTATTCTCTCATTATAAGAGGATCTTTCCAGTTCCTAGTGTTTATCAGTAGGGTGATAATTATAGCTTTAAATATAACATTTATATCTCTATAAGTCATATTCTTCTTAAGAATTTAATATGTCATATTACATATCTCTTTATACATCTCACATCAATTCACTCTTTTCTTAACTTTTTCACAATCTTTGACAATTTCATATCTCTTTATTTCTAGGTCTAATTTGTTTGGTATGTACACCATTCTCAATAAAATTTCATCAATACTATTCTCCCATACTCATATATCTTTCACATTCTTTAAACTCTATGTCATTTGTAAGAATTTACATTTCTTATTTTGACTTAACATTGAAAATATCATTTTAACCAAATGAGTATACCAATAAATAATCCATTAGAACTATTCTTAAATGCAACACCTTATTGGCTCATTTTTCTTTCCATATTCAAATATTCATACAATTTCAATTGTACTTTTCTATCCTTCACTTTTCTCTATGACCTTTTCTCTACTTATTTTTCTATAATCTTATCCTTATCAATAGAGCCTTTTATCCATATTATCTTATTCCTTATATTACATTCTCTTTAACACTTATAACTTCCTTTGTCTCATAATTTTTTTTCCACCTTAAAACTTAATCCATCTCACTCTTGCTTCATTGAGTTACTTTCAAAACTTACCATTTCTTATGGTATTTACTTTAACTCATTCAATTCTATCTCATTATTAATTCAATTCCATTATAAAATACCTCTCTTGGATGTGATTTGTCTAATTGGTTGACTTCAGAAGCTTCTTTTATGTCATAACTTTTGTTTCCTTTAATTAATTTTAATTATATACTTCATATATTCTAGTATTTCCTCCTATGCTCCTTGTCTTATCATTCATTATTTTTACCTTTCCATGTCTCAATTACTTGCTTGACTCTATTCAAGTTGTTTTTCTATTTAACATATAATATTCCCATTTCATACCTTTCTTATTTTGTAGGTATTTCTCCCATTGTGAGATCATTCTCAATATAAGGTATTTCATCCAAAATCCATCTATATTTTTACACCAATTTGTTTTTAGCTTAGACTTATCCTTTTCAAGTCAAACCATCCTTAGTTCCTTATGTTCTTTTTAAAGACTATTCCTTAATCATATATACTTTTTTGTAATTGTCGATTTCATACTCTTTTCTTGTTGAATGATCCAACATCAATCATATTCTACTTTGGTCCTTTACTAACCTAATAACTTTATTCCCTTAGTGATTTTAAGTACTTTTCTATTACACATACCTAATCGCCTTTCTTAATAGTTGCCTTAGCATATACACGATTGATCACTTCCTTTAAATCATACTAGATTAAAATTCTTTCTTTTACCATATTCAATATTTACATAAGTGACAAGGAAATCCTTATGTTTCTTATTGCTCTAGTTTAAAAGGTAGCATCTAAGCTGCAAATTTGATAATACCTTCTTTAGCTCATCTCATATATATCTAAATGTGTACTATCTATATAAACCATTTGTAGTCCCACTTGACCACTGTTGAGTATTATCTTTTGTTTTATAATCTCAATGGTTCATAATCTCTAACAATTTCATATAGACATATTATTCAACAATATTACATATCATTTAATCATTTGCTTACACATGTCGTAAACTGAGTCATTATCTCTTAGATATCTTTCATAACATAGTCAAGGAAACATATAATACTAGGATCCAATTTACCTTCTCGATGGTTTCATAAGAACACAAATGAATAAATTCATGAAAGCACTAGATAGAATGATTTGCCCAACATCACCCACTTTTGGGCCCAAATTCAATAGTTTAAAGCTGTTTTAGAGGCTCTAAAGTTTTTCATTTAAGTTTTTATATACTTTCATGGGCTATTCTATGTGGTTCTATTATAGGCTTTATTTTAGTCCTCTCAAATATTAAGATTTCACCATTTAGCATATAAATGTGTTTGCATTGCTTTAAAGAGTAGTTCAAACATCCTTATCCTAACTTTTGTATAATAGTCACATTTTATATAGATACAAAGGAACCATAATGTTTTATCACTTATCTTCCAATTTAAATTCTTTACTATGTGTACATATATGACATTTGCTATATCCAAAAGCTATCAATTCATAAACCAATCTTATAATGTCACATCCTAACTTTAGAGATATGATGATCCTAGAACATGGGGAGACATAAGGTAACCCACACCTGTAGAACCCATCTACACATGCACAATTCATGCCTAGGATCATATCGAACCTCATATAATAACTCATTTTAAACATTTATGAGAAAACCTTTAGTTGCAGAAGACAATAATTAGATATCTCACAAATAATCCATGAGAAAATACTATTTATAGCCTAATTGAAATCTTAACAAAACATTTCAAATAGACATCAAAATAATTATTCCCAGAGCATCTAATGATAACCTTTCATATCATAGTATTATTAAAGACTTTGGATAAGGAATTCTTCAAGCGGAGTAGGATGCTTGAGCTATCACCTTGCCTCCTCATACTGCTCACCTGGAACCACACAAGGAAAAAGGAAAAGGGGTGAGGTAGATGATCTCAATGAGTAAATAATATAGCACATACATTAACACATAGTCCTTTGGAAAGGGAACTCATAGCTTATACACATAGTTTTTGATTTAAGATTCAAAAATCAAGTTAACATTTTAGCAAGGCTTTCGATTAAACAAGTTTGCAGAAATTACACTTATAACACATTGAGAGTGAAGGTTATTGTATTATCACTCGAACACATAGAGGAGAGGTGGCATTAAACCAAATTCCAACTCCTATCATATAAAGAGCATGAAACTGATCAGGCCCCATGGCTAGAACCAACGTTTTCTAGCTAAGGTGGATACACTACCCCTATCTATCAGGTTAAGATCATGTGCATAGTTTCTGATGATTATCCGCATCAGCACGAGGATTTTTGCATAAAGGGTTAGAGGTACCATAGCTAGAGATAATGGTAATCATATATGATAATAACATTTAAAGCAACAAAACATGTATCAAAATAACAATAGCAGTTTAACTTTTTGAACAATAGATTCAAGAATAGTGTAGTTCCATAAAGAATATAAGTTAAGTCAATAATCATAAGGAATTATCATTGGATAAACAAAAATGGTTTTTAGACCAATTATCCTTTGGCAACTTAAACTTTACAAAGAAATCATTTAATCATATTTTAGGATAGGAAGAACTTGGATATCAAGAAAGTTATGAGCTCACACAACATGATATCACATATTTGTAACATATTATAATATTACTCATACTTGTAGGATGAATACAATGTTTACTCACCTTATAGTTCCTTTGCACCTATTTCACATAGCCCCTTTGAAACTCTAAAGCTCCTCAAACTCTATCATGATATTTAATTCAATATTTAGTATTTATTTAATCATGATGTTATCTTATCCCATAACTACCCCATGCACATATAACATTCACATACACTTAGAGTTGCACATATAAGTGCACCTCATCACTTATATATAACATGTTGACTTTAAAAGTCTTGCACGTTTAACCTTGATAGGCCCATATGAAAACACATTATAACTTATGTCTATACCTTTCTAAGGTCAACACAATATCATTATCTTAATATTAATTCACTTTAACAATCATCTTAGTACACATAACACTTCCATATATGTCAACTTATCAATAGCCTTTCAAGCATCATGCTTATCTCTTATGACCAATTCTTTCAATCAATCTCTTCATAAGTTCAAGACGCTTAATTCATTATTTATTCATCATAAAACCTATTTCCATATTATCTAATCACATTTACATTGTAATCACAATATAAGGTTAAGATACCTTAAGTATACGAAAGTACCTTTAAGCTTGTCTAGGGTTATACCTTCAACTAATATGCAATTTTATAATTTAGCATACATACATACATGTCAATAATTATCAAAATATATTACATAAAAATTATAGACATTGGGATAAAAATACCATAGTAGGCTGAATGCATTATCAATGGAAAAATTGAATTTTTCTTACTTTTTGCACTTTCCGTCTATTACAGTAATATGTAGAAACATGGTTTGAATCAAGATTTTTCATGTCAACACAACAAAATCATTTTAGAATATTAATCTACATGAATCAGCAGTAATAGGTGTGATTTGTACATGAAAATTCCAATTTTAGGTTTTAGGATGTAAAACCATGAGTTTTCTTGTTTTTGGTATTTTCCGGTCATTACAGTAATATGTAAATAGGTGATATTTAAACCATTATTTTTCATTCAATCATAGAAAATATCAATTTAGAACATCTTCATGTATGATTCAGTAGCCATAGATAATATTTATACAAAAAAAAATTCTAAGTTTTAAGGCTTAGGGTGAAAATCATAAGTTTTCACGTTTTCTATGCTTTCCATTCATTACAGTAATATGCAAACACATGATTTAAATCATCCTTCTTCATCTAAAAAAAAAAAAAAATCAGTTTAGAGTCCACCTATACACAAATTGGCAACCTTATGTTCAAGAAATCATAGAATTTTCCAACGTCTAAGTTCTAGTACAAAAACCTTGAATTCAATTATTTTCTAAAACTTTTTGGTCATTCCAGTAATATGTAAAAATATGATTTAATCTAATATTTTCCATCAAAAAAATCAAAAATTAGTTTAGCATTCATTAATGTCATAATCGTGCACCGCCCCCCCCGCGCCCCCCCCCCCCCCCCCATTTGTTATGTTTATGCTTAAAATTTTTAATTTTAAGTTACAAGATTCACCTTTAAAGAAATCGCGCCAAAAGATTTGTGTGTTTGGTAGAGAATTAAATTTCTCTTTCAAAAACACACCCATACTGAATTAAATCTGTAAAAATCAATAAATAACCAGTTCAAAATAATTTTCTCATAATTTATTTCATAGAAATTAGATGGGAATTTGAAAAGAAAGAAAAACTTATGAATACAAGTGAGAAATCGCAAAGGTGAAAGGTGTTTTCTTAATTTCGATAGAGAGAATTATTTTGGGAGAATTTTTCTATCAAAATATAGAAAATTAGAGTGATGGCTGCTAGAACATCGGGGTTGGCCAAAATCTTGTTATTTAAAGGTAGGGTTTTGGCCAATTTTCGCTAATACCCTTAATGAGCTAGGTTATGAGGGTTTTTGGATAGTGGGCTTTTTATTTAAATTATGTGCTGATTAAAATATTTTTTTATTATTTTCATTAAAATTTCCCCTAAAACTTTTATTCAAAAATTATCTTAAAATACTCATAAAATCATTTTATGCTTAAAAATTGCCTTTATGCATGAAAATTCATTTTATTTAAAATAATTTATTTTATGCTAACGTACTTCATATAAATCATTTATTTCACAATAATTACTCATATCATGCATATTAAAAATTAATTCAACATGCCACATGCTCATCAACACATAGAACATAAATTCCCATAAAGCACACACCTAACCTTAATAGTTCTAAATCAAGCAATTTGTCATAAGAATTTCTAAGGTAGGTGTGGGTTGTGTTAGGATATCTCATATCCTAAACATTGCACATACTCTTGTATAGACAAGGATAAACATATTCACATCACTATTCACATTTCATGAACTTTTTATGAAATCATATTTAAGTTTTCACTTAATAGCATTTAGCTAACAGTTGTTGTGCGCATACATCATATGTGCAAAGGATTTAGTATACTTTTATCATTATTCACATTTTGTAAATATTTTTCAAAACGTCAATTGCACTAAACCATATCAATAATCAATAGTCAATTATATTAGGAAATTTACTCCTAGAACGACACATTCACATGTTCGCTTACACACTTTTGAGTATATACTACCATTTTCTCATATACATAGTTTGTCCTTATCATCCCATTTCCATATAGCACATAGCTCAGTCACATATATCAATTATATCACATTATTATTCCCTTTTCCATAGTCCTGATGTATACATTATACATCAAACTAAAAGAGTTGAGCTTTTATGAGTACTGCAGATTTAAACTTAATGATAGACTTCAAATGACAATAAGGAATTCCTATGCTCCATGGTTAAACCTATAACCCATAGTATTTATAAAGTCTAAAGTACACTTAAACCTTTGCTCTGATATAGTCTTTATCATGATCCACTTATTAAGCCATGACAGTCTTAGGGCATAAGGAGATATAAAGTAACCTAAACCCGTAGAATCCCATTTAACTTATAAGCCTTTACCATTTGTCATGTAGAACCTTATCCCAAGATCATAACATGATTGCTTCCTTGTTACCCATTGCCTACTTATCATTTCCTAGTTAACTTATAATACCATTTACAAACACAACTTGTAAAATTTCTAAATTTCATTTCATATTAATAGCCAAATTTAAATTATTTCATACATTATTATAATAGTAATTACAACATAATTTATAGCATATGTAAACCTAATAATGTTTTTGTTCTAAACCTTCCACTATCATGGAGCTCTAAAACAATAGTCTTCATTGTTAATAATCACAACACTTGAATTTAGTAGAGCGACATCCAAGCAGAAGAATATAGATTAGAATCTACCTTGCTAACTCATCGACCTTGCTAGAAAAATTTAAATCATTAAAGAATGAAACAAAGCTCAGTGAGTACATAATAATACAATATATATATATATATATATATATATATATATATATATATATATATATATATATATATATATATATATATATATATATATATATATATATATATATATATATATATATATATATATATATATATATATATATATATATATATATATATGGTGAGTACAATGACCATTTTCAAGAAGGGCTCTTTATAGCAATGGAACATTTTCAATCAATATTATCATTATGGTTCAATTTCTCTTTTAAGATGGAAACTGGCTCAAGAGCTACTGGATCTAGTACAGGGGCAAAAGCTAGCATAAAGCTCTTTGTTTTATCCATCTTTAGCAATATGGCATAACCGATTAGCTTAGGCATGCTGTCTAATGTTATCAGAGGCAAGTCATAAAAAACACCCAAGCTCCTAGCTAGCTTGGTGATATACATCCCTCCAAACAAGGCTCCAGACTTGCCCTTCTTAGACTAATTATCAAAGAATCGTATCAGAGAATAAGCCACATTGCACCTCTTGTCCTCATACATACACATCAAGAAAAATAACTCCTATCTGGTCATAGCCCCTCCACTATCTCGTCTGCTGGAAATAGTCTTCATCGGAAGAAAATGTAAAACTTGTAGACTGAAGGAAGCAAACTGAGATGCCTTAGAGATTGAGGCATTGAATCTCTTATGCACCAGAGCAAATTTGTCCCACACCTAATTAGGGATATTATCATCTGGAAAGCCAACAGGTGACTCATGATAGACATCAGTATGTAGCTCTTCCTTTGTATATAAACCCATCACCACATCCAAATCATTGACACTCATCTCAAATTGCTTGTTTCCCAACCTGAATCATAGCATCTTCTTTCGGACTGATATCACCTTTAGATCTACTTGAAGGGAACAATAGAACTCAAGTGTCAAGTTTCTATATGCGGGCTCAGCGATCACAAAAAATCCTTTCTAGCTCGGTTGTGATGTCCATCCCTAAAGATCCTTATCTATACCAATTTGTTGCATAAAACCTAAGTTGATCTGTCTTATAGGCTTGAAATCTTTGTTGGCCAATTGCTTAAAGCGAGTATGATACTCTGGGTCTGTAAACTGGACATAGTGAAGGCTACTGCTGTAGGGGATTATGAGAAATACCTTCCCCTCTAGCCCATTTGGTAGGCAATTTGGTAGCTTTTGTCGATGATTTCTTAGGACCTATAGCTGCAAAACAACACAATCCAACCCAAACAACAAAAACAATAGGGAAAAATCTTCATTAGAATTTTGGCATTATGATGCCATAAACATCTTATTCCCAAAAATAGTAATTACAAATGTATGCTCAAACCAAATTCAAACATTCATTGCCCAAATTCAAACAAACTACAATTCAAATAATTCAAGCAAAAACCAACCCAGACAATTTAAGTAATAAAGACTCACCATTTTATGATTAACCATCTAAAAACAAACCCAAACACTCTTATTGCCTAAATTCATCTATTTCTCTCACTAGAAATTAGATTCAATGTATTTTTGCTCAACCCAAACTCCTAAAATCAAAATATTCTACCCTCAATCATGCAAATCTAAAAAAAAAAAAAAAACACAAGATTAAACAGATTTAAAACAAGAAATATGAGTTAAAAATCAAAGGAGAGGTAGGAACCCAAACCTGTGAAGAAGAATCCAAAGAGAGAGAGTGCATGCATTTGAAATTACTTGAAAATTACCTCCTTGAGTGTGAAAATTGGCTTGGAAAGATGGTGTGTGTGATTTTGAGTGTGGGAGAGATGAGAGAAGAGGAAGGGAAAGAAAGGAAATTGAAAATTTGGAGTGTGTGGAGTGCTGCATTTTCTTTTTTTCTTTTATTTGCCGTTCCCATGGGTGATCCCACAGCTGGGATTTCACTTGTGGCCATAATACTCCTACCTAGGTGCATCATATGACCTAGGCTTTAGCTTTGATCTTAGCTGTGTGATGCAACTGCCAAAAAAACTTTAATTCCCCTTATCACACGGGTGGAAACTCAGTCATGGCTCCATCTGCGTGATGCTACTGCCAAAACCATTTTAATTATCCTTATCACACGGGTAAAGGCACGACTAATGTTCCAGCCGTGTCACCCCTTTTTTTTTTTTTTAAAGATAAAACAACATTAAAATAATGGGTTGCCTCCCACCTAATGCTTCTTTAATGTTGTCTTAGCTGGACGTTCAGGGTGATTGCTCACCCCACCTCAAAAAGTTGAATTTTTCTTACATGATTTTGAAATTTACCCTTTTTAGGTTGAAGTATCTCACCTAACTCACATGCAAAGAATTGTTCAATCCCGAAGGGTCCACAACATTTAGATTTTAGCTTCTGAAGAAAATTCAGAGCTTTAGAGTTCAATAACCAAACTTGAACATCTGCTAGAGACTTCCATTTTCTTTTGATTTGCTTACTTAGTCTGAATTTAAATGTCTGCCTTTTTCTTCCTATAGATGCCTCCTCTGTTTTCTTGGCTTCAACATGAACCAAAGGCCCATCAATAGTAGGAACTTTGTTCTTCTCAATTTCCTGCAAAACATCACACTCCATAGATTTCTTTTGAAGAACATCAATCATATGATTCACTATTTCATGCTCAACTATGTTTTCAAAAGAATAAACATTATCTAGTGTGAGTGTGTGATGAGATATTTTAGGATTTTGGAAGACAAACTATTCCTCACCCATTCGAAGTGTCAACCTACCATCACTGACATCAATGATAGCCCTAGCTATAGCTAGTAAAGGTCTATCTAAAATGAGTGAGTTCTTAGAATTGTCATCCATATCCAACACTATAAAATCCATAGGAAAAATAAAATGACCAACCTTGACCAACACATCCTCATTGATACCCTTAGGGTATATAACGGACTTGTCCGCCAACTAAATACTCAGATGTGTTGGTTTGGGTTCTCCCAAACCCAATTTCTTGAAAATCTTATAGGGCATAATGTTGACACTAGCCCTAAGGTCTGCTAAAGCTCTATCAATTTGTAAACTACCTAACAAGCAAGGAATAGTAAAACTCCCTGGTTCCTTGAGTTTTTCTAGTAGTTTTCGAATAATCGCTGAGCTCTCCTCCAATAATTAGACCATGGATACTTCCTTTAGCTTTCTCTTTTTGGTTAGTAATTCTTTCAAAAATTTTGCATACTTTGGCATCTGTAAAAGAGCGTCTACCAAAGGAATATTGATATGTAATTACTTCAAGAGTTTTAAGAACTCACCATATTGAGCATCCGTTTAATTTTGTCTCAACCTCATTGGATAAGGAATGCGAGGCTTATAATCTGGAACCACAGGTGTAGGCTTGACTGCTTCCTCTTCTTTACTTTTCTTTCCATTTGTCTCATCATCCTCAACTTGTACCATCACTTTCTGCTTCTCAACATCTTCTAGACTCTTGCCACTTCTCAAGGTGATTGCTTTAAGCTGCTCCCTCGGATTTGCCTCAATATTGCTAGGCAAACTTCCTTGGGGTCTATCACTAAGCATTTTGGCAATTTGGCCCATCTAATTCTCTAAATTATGAATGGAGGCCTGTTGATTCCTAAGTGCTGTCTCAACTGCCTTATGCCTCTGGTCAAAAGACTCAATGAATTTCTCCATCATCTCCTCTAAAGAAGTCTTCTTAGGTAGAGCTTGCTGGTATTGAGGCTGCTGTTAAAATCTAAGTGGAGGTCTCCCAGATTATATGTGTTGCTATAGGGGTTATTCTGCTGTCTCGGAGCATTTCCCATATAATCTACCTGCTCTGGCTTGGCAAAATTATTGCCACTTTAGCAATCTTGACTTTGGTGTCCTCCCCTATACCAATCACAAAACATAACCTGAGCTTGTCTTCTAGATGAAGATGCAGTCAAGGAATCCATTTTTCTATTCATAGCTTCTAACTGAGCAGTCAAGGCAACTATCAGATCCACTTGATGTACTCCACTTCCTCCTCCTACTCTCCCTTGATTTCTAGGAGACTACTATTGATAATTTGTCAAGGCCATTATCTTTAATAAGGTCCATGGCTTCCTTTAGAGTCTTATTGTTAATTAAGCCACTTGTGTCTGCATTGATGGATTGCTTGCTCCCATAGTTCAGAACATTATAGAATGTAACCACAAAGGAAGACCATGATGTGGGCAACTCCTCAACAAGTCTTTAAACCTTTCCCACGCATCATACAGAGTCTCACCATCTTGCTAAAGAAAGGAAGAGATGTTGTTCCTTAACTTTGCGATCTTGGATGGTGGGAAATATTTCTCTAAAAATTTCTCTGCTATTTGATTCCAAGTGGTGAAAGTGCCTGGAGAAAATGACTTTAACCATTTCTTCGGTTTATCCTTTAATGAGAATGGAAACAACCTCAATTTGATTGCATCATCTAAAACCCCATTTATTTTGAATGTGTCACAACTCTTTAAGAACTTATCTAGATGTGTATTGGGGTCTTCATCTAGAAGTCCATCAAACTGGCAAAAATTCTGCACCATTTGTATGATGTTGGGCTTTATCTCAAAATTGTTTGCAGCAATAGCTAGCCTAAAAATGCTAGATGTAGCCCCATTAAGTGTAGGCTGTGCATACTCTTGCATAGTTCTAGAAGGAACTGGTGGATCTGCTATCTCTTCCTGTACCTCTACTTCTGCCTCTGCCCCTTCAGGTTGTTCAACCTCTAGATTTTCTATGTTTTCAACCCTTCTGGCAAAAGCTAGTTCCCTTTCCTCTCTTTGCTTCTTCCTCAATGTCTTTTCTAACTTGGATCTAAAGTGAGTAAATTTGAGGAACTAGCTCTAGTCATACACAGAATAGAGTACCTAAAAAGAGAATTTTGCAAAGAAAAACAAAACAAAAATTAAATAACAAATAAAAATAACAACTAAATCACTAGCTTCAACTCTATTGCTAATATTACTCTAAAAGTCCTCGGCAACGGTGTCAAAAACTTGATGCATATTCTATAAGTGTATAGATTGCACAAGTAATATAATAGTGACTAGAATATCATCCTACTGGAGACTAATGTAAGTACTAGCTCAAATGTCTCTAACGTCTAGTTAATCAAATTGGTGTTTGATAAGAATGATTACAACTATATTAAAACTAAACTAAAATCCAATTAAAGTAAAATAATAGTAAGAAAAAGGAGATAAAATTAGGGATAAAGGCTCATTCAGGTATTGAATCCCCTTAGCCCCTAATTGTATATCATGATTTACACATCAATCAAATTCATTCCATAAGTTAAATTGGTGTTTCACTGAATTAGATAAAAATCTCTCTTGAGTAATTAAATCCCTATTTCCTAAGAGGAATGCAAGGAATCTCTTCTCAAGCAAACTCAATTAGGTCATGCATTAGATTCGGGAAACTATCTACTAAAGAAGTCTTGTAAGCCTATCTCTAGTGCCATAATCAACCTTTAATCTTTATGAGTGATCAATTCACATAAAGCTATCTCTAGTAAATTATATGAAAACAATCCCCAATTAACAAGCATGCAATTATCAATTGGTAATTAAGCGATAATAATCACAAAGATAAAACAACTCAAAGAATGATTTAATTGAATAAAAAGTAATTCAATCCCTACAAAAAGGTTCTAGGGTTCATCAATACCCAAATTAGGAAGAATTAGTTCATATCACACATTGAAACCAAAGAAAGAATTAAAGAAGTAAGAAATCCCAAATAATTCATTAATAAAGTGTAGAGGAATCTTGTTCTTTGATCATCAATCTTTAATATCTTCTTTCCTTTACTATCCTCTCTCTAATCCCTAGGTAACTCCTTACAAAATACTGTCAGATCTAGTTTTATATTTCTGAAAATTTAAACTCACACCACTGAACCCATGGCTGGGGTTCCAGCTGTGGCAATGGAGAACTACAAAACGTAGCTTCCCACCTGTGAAATCTCAGCCATACCTCCACCCATGGGAGGTTACTAGATAATTTGCTAATTTGCTCTTATCACATGGTTGGAATCCTAACCGTGGCTCAACCCATACAACCCATGTTCATCCAAAAGTCAGCATTTTTAGCTTGGATCTTTACCATTCTGGGTCACATTCGGATCATAGCATCATTTGACACTAGATTAACTAAAAGAATTGTGAAAACACTAAAACAAACAAGTTAAACTCAATTGGAGGCATAAAATACATTAAGAACAAGGGCCAAAATATAGTGTTTTTAGCACTTATCAAATATGTTTACCAGAAATAACATTTTCTTAGGAGCAAGATGCTTTCTATACATATAAATTCAAGAGTGGCGGCATAAGCCTTGCTCACTCATATGTATCATATTACGTAAGATTGATAAGGTCTTACCACAAGGCGTTCCCCCCTAACAGAGGTTGGGTACTCTCGCCCTACCCGCAAGTTTATATCAAATACACATGGTCTGATGTATTAACCTACATCAAAAGGGGATTTCTACTTATCAATAAGCATTCAATGGGAAAATTCATATGAGGTTTATAATAAAGAGATCGATGATTCACATTATGTGTTCAACATGAAAGTTTCACAATAGTCAAATGTCATAAAAAAGGATCACATTAATGGACTCATTGTTCAATAGAGTCTACAAATAAGGATAAGGATATTGTCAAAGAGTACATGGGGCACTATTAGCATCAAAGTTAAATGTAAATAAGAGTAAAGGACTCATTATTAAGTACTCAACTTGGACTCCTTTACTCTTATTTACATTTAACTCTGATGTTAATAGTGCCCCACGTACTCTTTGACAATATTTTTATACTTATTTGTAGACTCTACAGATTTGTAATTCTATTGTACATCAATCATTTTCTTGTTATAACATTTGTTTAATTTAGCTTAACTTGTTAACATTTCTATCTTGTTCATTAAAGCACAACGTATCACTTTGAAGATCAAGATATACTATACATATACTTATTATTAATTTTAACACTATTCTTAGTTGTTCTCCAAATAGCCAAAACTATTCATTTAAGGAAGGATAATTCCTTTCCTCTCAATTTCACATTTCAACTTTGAGTAAAATCAATTTAAACAATTTCTAATATTCAATGGAATTAATTCTACTTCCACCATCAAATTCCATAAATGAACCTAGTCCATTAATTTTAGGGAAAAATCTTTTCTATTAATTGAATTTTAAAATTTTTATTATACAAATCATGTTAGACCTTCCTAAACTTAATTTCCCCTTTAATTTCATGAATTCAGGCTCAATTCTTGAAATCTCCAATTCCTCCATAAACCCTAGAATTTGGGAAAACTATTAATTCTTCATCAAATCTTCAAATTGATCATGGAATTATGAAATTAGCATAACATAAAATCTATACGATCATTCAATTGCCAATATCTAGCATTAGAGTATCAATTTCCCTTTTAGACTAAATTCATACTACTAAGACTTTCAAGTCCTAAATCAAGCTTTCCTAATTCATTTTAACACTTCTAATCATTTTTCTTCATCTAAAATAACTTTAGATATCTTCAAGTAGAATTTAGAATCTTTAACAATTTTGTCAAAGTGGCTGAACCCTCCTGTTATGTTCTCCTAGGTGGGTTTCATGCTTACCTAGCATATTTTTCACTTGTTAAACTTTGTGTTTCCAAGTCTAAATCTCATATTTAACTAAAGAACATATAAAACAAATAGTTTCTAGTTATACTTCCTTTTGGATGAATCATATAGATGGAAGAAAAGAACTATAACACCAAGTTCTTACTTAAAACACATAAATGAGGAGATGAGTATAATTTCTTACCATGGAAAACCTTAGTTATGGAGGGGCCAAAATTTAGAGGGTGTTCTTCATCTTAGACTTGAGTTTTGTGTTCAGATTGCAAAAATGGTGGAAATTTGTACATCTTATTATTTATATATGAAAGTTGGATGATAAGGATTTAGTTATCTCTAATCCAATGTCTATGATTTAATCTTGATGGATGGCAATGATTTGATCAATTTGGATGGTTAGGATTTTCTCTACAATGGTGATGATCATCATTATATGGCTTGGAAAGAGCAAAATGAATGTAGACTTAGGTGTGGGTGAAGTAAGAATTCAAGTTGGAAAAGGAATTGACTTAGTAAAAAATGGTGACTAGCTTTTCCAACATCAAACTTAACCTTGGTTAGCTATTTCTAACTCTATTTAAGTGTATATTCATCCATCCTTGGGCCTTATGGGCTAGCCCTTCAATGGGCTTGGGCTTTTGAGTCCAAAAACACATTAACGAATCTATATATACACATTTCAAGCTCGGTAACTTAATACATTTTTCATTTTGTTTCTTTCACTTTAGTATATATATTTCTACCTTCCAATGTCACCACACACTCTAGATATTATTAGATAAATTTTATACATGTCATAATGCACATTTACTAGCCCTTCAATAGCATTGTTCAAATATGTATATCATGTAAGTTCATTAGGTCAAACTAAGTTTGACCTCTATTATACCATTTTAACTTTGATTGAATTTAACTTCTCATATCACTATCATCATCTCTTAATGTTTTAGGAGATGTCAATGTCCGTTCACTAGTATTTTAGATTCATATTTTAAATAAATTATTAATATAGTCACATTAAGTCAAACTCAATTTGACTTTCACTTTATCATTTATCAAAATTCATTACATTCTTTACTTGTTGCGACATTATTTTTTAAAATTACTTCCTATGATGTTCTTATGGTTCTTGTTGTGTCAAGAAGGCCTTGAATGGCACAGTACATGAACATTATAGTCTTTCCATTGCTAACTCTAATAGGTTAGGAGAACCTTGGGTATTACACCCTTGTCTCTCACATTCTAGCTGAAGTGCTCAGCTTGTCTCAATTGATGACCCTAAATTTTGTATAGAGCATCAATTCTCTTTTCAGCAATGGCATTTAGTTGGTCATGATACCTATTCTATCTTCATACTCCATAGTTTCTCCTTGATAGGTTTCTATGTGTATAGGTCGGGATCTCATGAACTACAATGCTTGAATCATCCTTATCATGTCCTTGTCTTGTGCAGAATAGCTCAAGATCTTTTCCACTACTACCATACAGATGTAATGTATGTGATTTTTATTCTTTTCCTTTATGCCATAATTAATTAATCCTTTTGCCTTTTTAATTTTTTTGTATTTTTTGTGTTTTTCATTTTTTTTCTCTTTTTTTTTTAAGATGTCTTATTTAAAGATGAATAAAAAAAATCAAAAAGTTCAAACTTTTATTACTTATAAAAGTCCCATCATGATAAGTCTATAAGGAAAAATCTAAACTCAAAAGGACAAGGCCTGACAAACTCAAATTCAAAGAAAAATTTAATAGAAAATAAACTCAAAAGACTCAGACTCAGGCTTATATGACTAGACATAGACTAGAAAGACTTAGATAAGGGCACAGCAGCGCTAGCACTCTTCTCAAAGTGCCAATTATTAGGTGAAGCTTGAGATAGTTGGGTGAGCTTGATGGTTTGGAAAAGGTTTGATGGTGGTGCTAGACTATAGGTCTAGGAGCAATGATGTCTCCGCTATCTATGAGATCTTGAATTTTATGCTTCAGAGCATTGCATGCATTAGTTTTATGCCATGACCCTTGATGATAATCGTAGTGCTTAATAGCATTATGATCCTTGGGCAAAGGGTTTGGAGGAGATTATGGTTCTAAGGGCTTAACCAGATTAGCCTCTAAGGCTTTCTTGTAAATGATGCTGAGGAGCATACCCATCTAAGAGAAAATCTTTCTTGTTTCTAACTTCATTGGCTGGTGACAAGACACAATATTTGCCTCTCCTTCTCTTTTGGTGGTATTGGTGGTGTAGTTAGTGTTCTTATGATACCTTGAACCAAAGGACTGATCCTTGACTTATCCTTAGTAGATCAAATCCTTGATCTTGGTGGCCATGGCAATGAGAACTTTAAAGTTAAGGAGGTATTGAGTTTACAGATGAGCCTGATATTGGGGGAGGAGATTCTTGAAGATGATGTCAATTTGCTCTACATCAGATGGACAGTTCACCATTTGAGCTGCTTTTGTCCTCCACCTTGTAAAGAATGTGGTGAAGGATTCTCTTTCACATTGCTTGGTTATTTCTAAATCCCTTTGGGTGACATCCACTTTAATATTATAGTGGTATTGTTTGACAAATGCATTGCATATGTCATCCTAAGTTTTCTTATGATTTTGGTCTAGATGTAGCAACCATTTAACAGCAGATCCAGTCAAGGACTATTGGAATAACTGAGCAAGAAGCTCATCATCCATACCAAAAGGTCTTATGGCACCCACATACATCTTAAGGTGAGTTTTAGGACATATGGTGCCATTAAACTTGTCCATAACAAGCATTTTAAATTTTGGTGGAATCCGTGCATTTGAGAAGAGAGCTAAAAAGTCAACATCTATCATGTCTTTGTGCTTTTTGACATTTTTGAGTGTTCTCTCCATGGCCTCAATTTTCTTCATCAATTTATAAGCTTCGGGAAATCTAGAAAAATCTCCACTTTGAAAAGGATTTGCAGTGGGAGAGGGAGTGGTTGTGTTTTAAGTCCACAGTAGGAGAG
>CANTUT010000291.1:270000-420000 GCA_947687605.1 Reutealis trisperma
CAAAAAGTTTCAGAAAACAAGGAAATTCTGGGTTTTCATCCTAGAATTTAAAAGTTGAAAAATTTCATGATTTCATATTGATATGGCTACCAATTTGTGTATGTTGGAATTCTAAATTGGTTTTTTTTTTTTAATGTTTGGATTAAAAATAATAGTTTAAATCATGTGTTTACATATTACTATAATGACCAGAAAGTACCAGAAATAAGAAAACTCATGGTTTTTCATTCTAAAACCTAAAGTTGAAAATTTTCATGCATATGGATATTATGGCCACTATTCATAGAGATTCATATTCTAAAATGATTTTAGTTTTGATTACATAAAAAATGTTGGTTCAAACCATGTTTTTGCATGTTACTGTAATAAATGGAAAGTGCGAAATGTAAAAGAATCTAAGTTTTTCTTGAATAAGGGTATTCAGCCATTGTTGGAATTTTTATCCCAATGTCTATAATTTTTATGTAATATATTTTAATGATTATTGACATATATGTATGAATGATAAATGGTTAAATTGCATGTTGGTTGAAAGAATGACTCTAGATAAGTCTAAAGACACCTATGGTATACTTAAGGTATCTTAACCCTATGTTGTGATCAATGTGTGAATGTGATTAAGTAATATAGAAATAGATTTTTATGATAGATTAATAATGAATTGATGATCTTGAATTGATAAAGAGATTGATTGAATGAATTGGTCATAAGAGATAAGCATGATACTTGAAAAGTTACTTGTAAGTTGACATCAATAGGAGTGTTAAGTGTACTAAGTTAAATGTTAAAGTGAATTAATATTAAGATTATGATATTGTGTTTATTTTTAGAAAAGTCATAGTATGAGTTATAATGTGATTTCATGTGAGCCTAAGAAGGCTAAGTGTACTAGACTTTGAAATTCAACATGTTATGTGCAAGTGATAAGTGCACTTCTAAGTACAACTCAAAGTGTATGTGAATGTTATATATGCATGGGGTAGTTATGAGATAGGATAGCATGATGTTAATCAAATACTAAGTGTTAAATTGTAATGAATAATAGAGCTTGAGGATTATTAGAACTTCAAGAGGGCTACAAGTACTTGGAGCAAAGGAATCATAAGGTGAGTAAACATTATATTCAAGTTACAAGTACAAGTTATCATATTTTATGAACCTTTAATATCTTGAAACCCAAGTTCTTTTCTATTTTAATGATTTCTTTATAAGCTTGGGTTGCCAAAGAACAATTGGTCCAAAACCATTTTTTATTATCTAATGATAATACCTTGTGATTATTGCCCTAACTTATATTTTTCTAGAACTATTGTTAAATAAGCTAAACTTCAATTGCTATTATGTTACATGTGGTTGTATCCTTCAGTGCTACTATTACCTTTATATGTTATGAATTATGTTATGAGTTATGTGTGAACATGATAACAGCCTTCACTTTACATGTTATGAGTTATGTGTGAACATGGCAACAACCTTCACTTTACATGTTATAAATTATATATGGACAAAGTAGCAGCCTTCACTCTATATTATGTTATGAGTGAACAAGGCAGCAGCCTTCACTCTATATTATGCTACGAGCGGACAAGGCAGTAGCCTCCACTTTGTATGTTATGAGTTATAAGTTGATTTCTATAAACCTTATTAAATTGCAAGCCATGAATTATGAATCATAAATTATGAACTATGAGCTATGAAACCTTCTAAGGGATATATGTTATTGTATAAGTTGTATTGTTTACTCATTGAGATCATCTATCTCACCCTTTCTCCTCGTGTGGTTCCAGGTGAGCATTAGGAGGAGGCAAGGTGATCACTCAAGCTACCTACACCACTTGGGAAATTTCCTTGTCAAAGTTATAATAATACCATGCGATGATGAGTCCTTAGATGCTTCGGGAGTTATTATGGGATCTTTATTTTAGAATATCATGTTGGAGAATTTACTTAGAGTCTTATTATTATTTTATTATAAATTATATTAAAGTATATTTTTAACTTCCGCAACTTAAGGTTTTGCCTTTACAAAAAGATTTTATTAAGTTAATGTATGAGGTTCAGTATGATCCTAAGTAATGACTGTATATTCATGAATGGGTTCTACAGGCATGGGTGACCTTATATCTCCCCATGTTCTAGGACAGTCATGTCTCCAAAAATGGTATGTGACAAGGATGGTATCAGAGTTGTAGTTTTTAAAGTCTAGTTTAGACTTATCTATTTATTGGGATGGTTAATGTCACGACCCACCTTTTAAGCCGTGATGGTCCTAGGGCAAAGGGAGACATAAAGTTACCTAAACCCGTAGAACCCCGTTTAATATATAAATCTTTATCATTCTGTGAGACCTCACTCAAGCACCAATCTAATCCATTAAAGGGAATCAAAATGCTCATTTGGGAAAGAAATCATGAGGAAGCCCTCGGGTTTATCTTTGATAGGTTTGAAAATAATTTCTTAGAGTCGCCACCTTAGTTTATTTTTATTTGGGAAAATATAAGGAAAAAACCCATTTGACTCTAATTATTACCCAAAGGAAAAAAAAATCACTAGTCTTGAAACCAAAGAGGATTTAGGGACTAGGTTTTCGGTTTATTTTAACAAAATAAGTTTGGCCAAGTAATATAAAAGTAACTTAAAATATATTTCATGAACAATTTAAAATGCATGAACAGTTTATAATATGCATGATCATTCAATTCACAATAAAGTAAATACATAAGTAAAGGATCAAAATAAGAGAAAGTTAACATTATAATAAAAAATCCCAAACTTAGGGGATACCTCCGCTAGCCCTTATGGGTTCTAGGAAAGTCACACATTCCCCAAACTAAGTCTAATAACAAAGTAAAGGAAAGCAAAATAAAAGTAAATGAAAAAGGTGATAGGGGGAGAGTTAGTTAGTTTTAATTAGATTTGATGCCTAAACCAAGTATGCCTATGTATCCCTTTGAAAGAGAATCAGAATCCATGCAGTTCTCCCTTATTCTGAAGGGGGTTAGTTTAGCCTAGCCACTTTATCATGTTTTCATTAATTGATTAAAAGAGAGTTGAATTAATTAATTAATTTAATTGATAACCAAGTTGATTAGCTAGCAACCTAGACGAATCAATTTAATTAACTAACTAAAAGAAGCAATGAAATTAAGGGAAAAAAAGCTTACCTTGGATGGCAAGCAACGGCTAGCCTCAGTGGGTAGCAGATAGCCTCAAACGGCGGGCCACGGATAACCTTAGGTGGCAGGCAGTAGCTAGCCTTGGGCAATAGACACGAGCCTTGGGCAAGAGACTTGCCTCGAACAGGCGGGTGGTGGAAAGCCTTAAACTAGTTGAGTAGGAATCAAAGAGAAACCACCCAACTCGCTTTGCGAATCAAAGAGCAAATGCAAAACATTTTCCTTGAAGTAATGCTTTTCAAGCTCTAGAAGTTGGTGTTTTGAAGTGTGGGGAGGCCCTTTATATATAAGAGGAGGTTTAAAGCATAGAAAACATAAATTTCCAATGTGGGATTGCAAAAAATTAGAATTTTGCTAGAGTTGCAGCAGAGCACTTTGCAGCACCGCAAAGCTCTTTGTGGCAGTGCAGCACAACCCTTTGCGATTCCGTAAAGGGCTTTGTGACAGTGTCGTAGGGCTCTACAGTAATAGGCCCTAGTTTCACCCTTTTCGCTTGTTCTTGCTCGTTTCTTGTTCATTTTACATGATCCTAATTGCGTTATACTCGTTACTCAGTCCTGGATGATTTAAAAGGTTCAAATGTAAAAAAGAAATATTTTGATTTTTCCATTTTGCAAGTTTTTGACCTCTGAAAGTTTGTTTGCCAAGCCTAAGTGCTTCTAAGGTTCAAACACATACTAAGAGGTGCAAAATTAAGGGTTCACAACTGCTCCCTCATCAGAATTGTCTTTGTCTAAAAGGTGATTCTAATGACGGTGAACTTAAGGATGGGAGATGGTAAAAGGAACCAAATTATTGTCTTAGACAGAGTTTAGACATTTGGGTGAGAGGTATAGTTGAATTTAGGAAAGATGCCCCCGGTATATTTGGGAGATCTAGTAGCTGGTAGCATTTGGTACTTCTCTTGTCTAGTAGGAGCTAAAGGCGATGTTCCTGTCTGGTAAGAATCGACAAAATGGTGACCCTATCTGGTAGGGATGACAATGATGATCCCATCTAGTAGGATAAAAGAGATGACCATCTTATCTGGTAGGAATGGCAAAGATAACTATCCTATCTGGTAGGAACAGTAAAAGTAATGGTCCTTTCTGGTAGGAATGAAAAGTGATGATCTTGTCGGTAGGATCAAGAAGAGATGACCATCCTGTCAGGTAAGAATGGTAAAGATAACTGTCCTGTCTAGTAGGAATAGTAAAAGTAGTGGTCCTTTTTGGTAGGAATGAAAATTCATGATCTTGTCTAGTAGGATCAAGAAGAGATGACCATCCTATCTGGTAGGAATGGTAAAGATAACTATCCTGTCTAGTAGGAATGGTAAAGATAACTGTCCTATCTGGTAGGAACAGTAAAGGTAGTAGTCCTTTCTGGTAGGAATGAAAAGTGATGATCCTGTCTGGTAGGATCAAGAAGAGATGACCATCCTATCTGGTAGGAATGGTAAAGATAACTGTCTTGTTTGATAGGAAGAGTAAAAGTAGTGGTCCTTTCTGATAGGAATGAAAAGTGATGATCCTATTTCATAGGATCAAGAAGAGATGACCATCTTGTCTAGTAAGAACGATGATGATGATCTTGTCTTTCTTCGAGTATTTTGATAATTTGCCATGATTCATGATCCTGTTCAATGCAAAAATGCTAGATAATTATGCAATGATATGATACCTTGAACCTGTGAAGGATCAATCTTGATATAAAAGTGCTAATCTTTGGGAGAAAGATGCCCCATTTCAGAAAGGTGAATATTTAGAAAGGATGTGCCCCCACTTTACAATGATAAAGGAAACTGGTTTGGTCATTTGGTTTTTGGTTGATTGGCTAGCTTAGAGGTGAAGTGGGCATGCTAGGTATGAGATTGGCTGGTTAATGGCTATCAGTTTGGCCTAGGAGGAAGTAAGGTGTGGTCTTGCGAAAAATTGGGCTTTAGATAGGTTTGACTTTGGAGAAGATTTAGTTTGAGGCTGAATTGGAGAACCTGATCAAGAGGATCAAATTATTAGAAGGTTTGGGAAAGGTCAACTTATGGTGCTTGTCCTCAGAGAAAGTTCATATAGAAGGCTTAGTCAAGTCTGGGACTTTGGCTTGGTCAAGTTGCAACCTTTGAAGGGTTTATTTGGAAGACTTGGTCAAGTTATGCCTTTGGCTCGGTTAGGTCTGGCTTAGAGGATAGGTTAAGCTAGGAAATTAGTTGGGGAAGGTTTGGTCAGATTTGGCTTTAGAGGAGATTATGGTCTTTTGTGAATGGTGAAAACTAGGCTTAGGCTTCTTAGTTTAGGCTTCATGGTGAAAGCTTTTTGGTTTGGGCTTCGTAGTGAAGGCTTTTGGGGAGTTTATGGTGAAGGCTTTTGGGCTTAGAGTTCATGGTAAAGGCTTTTTGGTTCGGGCTTAAAGGCTTTTGGTCAAAAGGCTTTGTCAGCTTAGGCTTTTTTCCATAAGGGTGCTTTGGATGGTTGGCTTTGGCTTAGGCATGGTGGTAAGGGTTTGGTCGCAGGCTTTATGAATAAGGGTTTTTGATATGGATGCATCATATTTTCTTGCCCATCATACAGTTGGTAAGCTTTGACTCAATTGGACTTTATGGGTGATGTAATTTGCCAAGAAGGCTTGGTCTTTTCAAGGATGATGAGGTTTTGCCAATGAGACATGGGATGACTTGAGTGGTTTGAGCCCTTCTTAAGCTTTGCAGGATATGACTTGATTTTGGTTATGCTAGGGAAAGCTAGCTTTAAGGATGATGAGTCTTAAAAGACTCAGGATCTTTGATTTTGCCCATGGGTTTGGCCCTTAAAAGATGATGAGATTTTGCTAAGGAAAGGATGGTATGAGGTTTGAACTTGAAAAGATGGAATGGTACATTTTAAAGTTGGGGAATGGTTCAAAGGCATGTTGGAAATTTTGAAAATGATCAGGGAGGTTGTATGATTTTGCTATCTGCAGCATGATTCATTAAAAAGAATAAGCTAAGCTAACCTTGTTGTTTTGAGATTGAAGAGACATTTAAAATGACACTTTATTGGCTTGAATGTAGATGATAGATTGGATGAAAGAAAGTACCCTAATAAGTAGCTGAAGGATTGATGAGAAAAGATAACTTGGGGTGCTTGCTCCCCATGAGATATAGGAACATGACAGACTAACAATGTGAGAGATTTTGTCGAAGCTCTTTGAGCTAAATGACGAGATGGACTAACATTAGATGATGCCAACCTAGAAAGACATGTCCCCACTGTGAGATAAGGGTGTAGAATATAATATCACTTTAGAGGATAAGCAAGCTAGTAAGGAAGGATGACTTTGAAGGCATGAGACAGGACGGATTAAGTAAAGATGATTTGACAAACTTTGAATGATATGAAGGAAGATGACTAGGATGAGCTTTCTCTCTCTCTCTCTCTCTCTTTCTCTCTCTCTCTCTTTTTAACTCTAACTTTTGCCTAGGCCGCCCTTTTCAGATTTTCAACTTAGTGAGCTTAGATTTTGGTAGAAAACAGTCCACCATGATTTGTTACTTTTCTTCACTTTGAGGGGCTTTAACATTTGAGTTTTAGATTTGAAGAACTTGTTGCCCCTTGTTGAGGTGTATCATTTGATTTTATGCTTCAATTATTTGATGAGAGGTCTATTTCTTAACCTTCTTTGGTTAGGAGCTGACAAAGCAATTATTGATGGCACCTCAATTGTGGTGGATTTAATTGATGTTCATTTCTCTTTTTCTCCCTTTTTCTTTTTTTTCTCTTTTTCTCTCCCTTTTTTTTTTTAAAGCTCATCCATGTTTAGACAAGTCCATAAATAATTAAAAAGTTGTGAATGTTTTATTACAATGGAAAATTTTATTACAAGATAACAAAAAAAATTGACATGATTGATGAAAAATAAAAGAAAATAAGATGACAGACTTAGACTCAAATTTAGACTCAGACTCAAACTCAGACTTGGAGATTTGGACTCAGACTTGGAATTCAATCTCAGATAGGTCAGATTAGCTAAACTTGAACTCTTTTATGTCATGCCACTTAGGGCTGAGGTAAGGTAGGGTTGAATTAGGTTTGGGTTCTTCATCACTGTTCAGGTCGGTGGTGAGGAATTTAGGTTGAAATGATGCACTTTGGATGCAATCTTCAACTTTTGATGCGGTTGCAATCAAAGCCTTAAAAGTGGGTAGGTATTAGGTTAACAAGTGGGCTCGACAGGCTGGAAGTAGATTCTTGACAAGGATGTCCACTTGTTCTTGCTCTGTTGGTTTATTTACCATTTGAGCAACTTTAGCCCTCCACCTTGTAAGGAACATAGAGAAAGACTCCTCTGGAAGCTGCTTGATGGTTTCTAAGTCATGCCTAGTGATATCCATTTCACTATTATAATGATATTATTTGACAAAGGCACAACAGATATCATCCCATGTCCTTTTCTTGCTCTTGTCTAGTGAAAGGAATCATCTCCTAGTAATATCGATTAGTGATTATTGGAACAGTTGAGCAAGGAGCTCATCGCTAACTCCTAAAGGCTTCATTGCCCCCACATATATCTTCAGATGGGTCTTAGGGCAAGTGGTTCCATCAAATCTCTCTAGTTCAGGTATTTTGAATTTAGGAGGAAGCTTGGCATTAGGAAATAAGGTTAAACTGTCCACATCAATTAGATTATCATGGTGCTTTAAGGATTTGATGGTTCTTTCCATGGCTTCAAGTTTCTCCATGAGCAATCTAGTGTCTGGATAAGAGAAAACTTCCTCACCTTGGTTTAGATATGGGTTGGTTTGGCTCAAATTTGGGCTAGGATTGGTCAAGTTCAAGATAAGGCTTAGGTTAGGATGGCAAAGGGTGGCCTGGTTAATCACAGCTCAAACTTCCTCAATGATGAATTGCCTTTGTTCCTCGAATTAGGCTTGTTGAGGAGTTATGATAGCTTGGAAATGGTCTTCTTGCTTCTTAAGGACTTTGGTCATGAGTGTGGTCAAGTAAGCCATATCAAGCAAATGGGCCATTAGTACCTTCAAATCAAAGCAACAAGGTAAGTGATGGGTATGGAACCAAAAAGGTGATGAAGGTATAGGCATGCAGATCCTAAGAGAAAAGGCTTCATTATTGTATCATAGGCCCACCATTTTTTGGGCTTAAGGCATGATGGGGCAGATGTTTTGGGCTTAGGGTAGTAGACTGATCCAAAGGTATTGGGTTTAAGGTAGTATGTTGGGCCAAAGTTATTGGGCTTAGGGTAGTGTGTTGGGCCAAAGATATTAGGCTTAGGGTAGTGTTGATGATTTAGGGTATAGGCTATAGGCATCTATCAATCTGGGGGTAATGGATTGGTTTTGAAGGTGATAGGCCAAGGATGTTAGGTGACGGTGTCTTATGGCTAGGTTGGAAAGGTATGGGTAAGAAGAGGGTAGGGATGTTTTTAGGTTACAATTTAGGGTGAACACATTTTGGGTAAAGTTAAGGTAATAGTTTTTAAGGTTAGAGGTGTTTGAGGTCAAGGCTAAAGAAATGAGGTTTTAAGTTTAAGGCTAGGGTATTAGTGTTTAGGTTGAAGGCTGAGGTAACGAGGTAAGGTTTTAGGGTTAGGGTATTGGTGTTTAGGTTAAAGGCTAAGGTAAAGGGGTAAGGTTTAGGGTTAGGGTATTGGTGTTTAGGTTAAAGGCTAAGGTAAAAGGGTAAGGTTTAGGGTTAGGGTATTGCTGTTTAGGTTAAAGGCTAAGGTAAAGAGGTAAGGTGTAGGGTTAGGGTATTGGTGTTTAGGTTAAATGCTAAGGTAAAAGGGTAAGGTTTAGGGCTAAGGTATTGGTGTTTTAGTTTATGGGGGCAAAGGTGTTTGGATGACGGTTAGAGTGAGGTGTCTAAGGGGGAGATGTTTGAATGGAGATAAGAATGTTTAACCTTTTTTTGATTCAAGGTTTGACCTAGACTTAAGATGAATGCATGTTTCATTATACAATATGGATGCATGAGGAAAATATTTCATGAAAATGCAAAGATGCAAGGTTTTAATTATGGTACATACAACCTAAGGCTTGGATCTAAGTTCATTATCTGAAAAGGTAAGGGTGGCTCGATTTGGGTACCCGTCACACTAGAGCAGCAATATACTTAACCACATGTGAGTCAAGGAGCCTCGCGTGGGTCCAATAGTACGTGCATACTCATTACATCTTTGAAAGGATCAAAGGATTTGTCACAGGGTGGATGATTTCACTATCGGTGAATAGACCCAAGGAGGGTGTAATAACTAAGGTTTCCATAGTTCATTAGAGTTATAATAATACCATAAAGTATAAATTTCTATGAACATAGTGCCAATGTTATAGTGATGGGATGAAGAAACCTTTTTGATGTTAAGTGCATGATTGTGTATCCTCATGAAGTGTAAATGTTCATATGCATTTTATTGAGTTAATTTAAGGTTATATGGCTTAGTTTGAATTTATTATGATATGGGAAGGTAGGATTTGAAATGCCAAATGAAAGGGAAATGAAAAAGCTATGAAAAATTTTTAGGTTTGAAAAACGTGTTCGGATGGGCTTGTTAATGGGCCTTGGACTCAAGGCCCAAGCCCATGGATTTGCTAGCCCACCAAGGTCCCAATTTGGTGGGACTTAACTCAACTAGGGTAAGAATAAGTTAACTAAGGGTTAGGGTGAGGTTAAGTTAGGTTAGTCACCATTTCGATGATAGCCATCTTTATTAACTATTGTCAATTTTGACACCTAAGCTAATCCACTTTCCCATCATCTTGTCCATATGCATTTTGGTGATTATGAAAATCATCATTATGGTGCTAAGTCACCATCCACCTAAGGGTAATCTTAACCATCCATCTTGATCAATCTCAACCATCCATCTTAGGAAAAAATGTGACCTTTGATCTTGTGAGATTAAATCACCACCATTGATTTCATTTACATATAAAGTGAAAATATGTAAATTTGTCTCATTTGTAACCTAACATCAAAATCACACCCTCACCAAATGTTAAATTATCTCAACTTGTTCTTCATTATAGGGCCAAATTCAAAGCATTTCAAGGTAAGATTTCATGTTTAAGTGTTTCTTCCCTTGTTTCTAACCTAAGAATGACAAGTTGTTAGCAAGTATATACTTTTCTTATAATTTCTACTATTGATTTTGATGGAGAGATTCAAGGGAGGATTTAGGTTGCATGTTAGATGAGAGAATATGAAAATGGGTGAAATTTGGGGTTTAATAAGTAAGAGGTAACAAAGAAAGCATGAGAAGATCAAGGTGAGTATGGGTAGACACAGATGGCCCCACCACTGGGGTTCCAGCCGTGTGATAAAGGAAGTTTAGAATTTCATCCAGAGACCTCCCACGGGTGGAGGCATGGTTAAGGTTTCACCCATAGGAAGCCATGTCTTTAGCCATATTAGAATAGTTTGTCCTAGTGTTCATGACTTAATACTAGATTATTTTATTAATATTTTATGGATTTCCTCATTTGTAATCCTATGATATAAGACATTGATGAATGATATGTTTATATGAAATGGTTAGAGTTTAGTTATAAGGTTAAAGGAATAGAAATTGATGTATATTATTTGGATGTGTTTGTAGAATCGAAAGGCAAAGGCATTGCTCAGGATACTGAGGAGCCTCATTATAGTTTGCGTGAAGTTATTAATATAGGAGCTAAGGAGTAAGAGGTAAGTACTTAATAATATTTTTCAACTTGAGCTTTAAATATAAGCATAAATGTTAATTCATTTCCAATTTGGAATGCATTGTAATTCTTTGGCAAGCATTATTTACTTTCTTAATTATTGAGCCAAAGTGAATCATACATTCCTTTATAGAACTTGGCCAAAAGAGCCTATATTGTTTTGATCTCATAATGTGACCAATAATGAGAATCTAATTGTTATTGATATATTATCCATTGAATCATTCAATGGATAGAAAGGAAAAATGTTATAATGATACTATGATAAGCAAAATATCCCTCTGACGTAGGGCAATGATAATGGACCCACGAATAGGGTGAAGAATATCCAAACCCTAGTTGGGAAGGGTTTAATGTCCCTAATACATATGGCCTGATCAGTTGTACGTGTGACGAGATTTATGAGAGTGAGCAAGGCGTATGCCGCTAATCAATTGATTATAGGGGAAACACACCGTTTCCAATAAAGGAATTGTTCTACGAAAGATATAATAATTGATACATGCATATGGGAGAAATTGTTTCATAAGAATAATTTTTGATCCACTTTACTTCATTGCTATAAGGAATTACTTTTGAGCACACCCCATTGTTTAACCTTTTGATATTATTCTATACTTGCTAAGCTTTGTCTCACCCCATAGTTATTATTCATTTTCAAGACTAGTTGATAAATCGGCAAGGTAAATTCCAAGTTCTGCATCTCCGCTTGGAAATTGCACTGCTATTTTGGTGTTATGTTGTATATATTATGTTATATTTTGAAAGTTTCACTCTAGAGCTCCATGGATTGTAAGGTCTGTAATAATGATGTAATTTAGGATATTCATAGTATGTATATGGGTTGATATTAATTTACTTTAGTCTAAGTACTTGAGTAATGTATGAATGGGTTATAACTACAATAATAATAAATGTTGCCTTATAGATGAATGATATGATAATTAATGATAAGAAATGGTTGTCTTGGTTCCGATCTTGGGATAAGGGTAGCGTGGTTTTTCTCAGAACTTAATAACTTATAAGAGGGTTTTACGGGTTTAGGTGACCTTAAGTCTCCGTATGCCCTAGGAAAATCATAGCTCAAAGATGGCTCATCACAGAGGGTTACCCACTCGATGCTACTCACTATCCATTATTTTCCTAGAACTAGGTTGGATGGCAAAGAGCCTATGCAAGTGATGCATGCAAAGTCACAATCATATTAAAAGGCCAAACTCTTTTTAAACCAATTAGTAGCCCACTTTTTTTTTCTTTTATTAAAAGAAAGTTAGTCCCCAGTGAAGTCACCAGCTGTGAGGCCTCACCCAAGCACCGGTCTGATCCGCTAAAGGGAATCAAAATGCTCATTTGGGAAAGAACTCATGAGGAAGTCATCGGGCTTATCTTTGATAGGTTTGAAAATTATTTCTTGGAGTTGCCACCTTAATTTATTTTTATTTGGGAAAATATACGGAAAAAACCCATTTGACTCCAATTATTACCCAAAGGAAAAAAAAATCACTAGTCTGGAAACCAAAAAGGATTCAGGGACTAGATTTTTAGTTTATTTTAAAAAAATAAGTTTGGCCAAGTAATATAAAAGTAACTTGAAATATATTTCATGAACAGTTTATACTATGCATGATCATTCAATTCACAACAAAGTAGATATACAAGTAAAGGTTCAAATAAGAGAAAGTTAACATTATAATAAAAAATCCCAAACTTAGGGGATACCTCCTCTATCCCTTGTGGGTTATAGGGAAGCCCTTGTGGGTTCTAAGGAAAGCAAAATAAAAGTAAATGAAGAAGGTGATAGGTAGAGAGTTGGTTAGTTTTAATTGGATTTGATGCTTGAACCAAGCATGCCTATGTATCCCTTTGAATGGGAATCAGAATCCACGTAGTTCTCCCTTCTTGCGAAGGGGGTTAGTTTAGCCTAGCCACTTTATCATGTTTTAATTGATTGATTAAAAGAGAGTTGAATTAATTAATTAATTTAATTGATTACTAAGTTGATTAGCTACAACCTAGATGAATCAATTTAATTAACTAACTAAAAGAAGTAATGAAATTAAGGAAAAGAAGCTTACCTCAGATGGCAGGTGGCGGCTGGCTTTGGATGGCGAGCTACAGCTGGCTTTGGATGGCAGGCGGTGGATAGCCTCAGACAACAAGTGGTGACTAGCCTCAGTGGACAGCAGATAGCCTCAAACGGTGGGCCACGACTAGCCTTGGGTGGTAGGCGGCAGCTAGCCTTAAGTAGCAAACACGAGCCTTGGGCAAGAGCCTCGAACAGGCAAGTGGCGGAAAGCCTTAAACTAGTTGGGTTTAAATCAAGGACAAACTCCCTAACTCACTTTGCGAAGCAAGGAGCAAATGTAAAGCATTTTGCTTGAAGTAGCTTTTCAAGCTTTAGAAGTTGGTCTTTTGAAGTGTCGGGAGGCCTTTTATATATAGGAGGAGGTTTGAAGCATAAAAAACACAAATTTCCAATGTGGGATTGCGAAAAATTAGAATTTCCCCGGAGTTGCCATAGAGGGCTTTGCAGCACCACAGAGCTCTTTATGGTAGTACCACACAACCCTTTGCAGTTTTGCAAAGGGCTTTGTAGCAGTGCCGCAGAGCTCTGTAGCAATGGGTCCTGGTTTCACCCTTTTCACTCGCTCTTGCTCATTTCTCGTTTGTTTTACATGATTCTAGTTGCATTATACTCGTTACTCAGTCCCAGATGATTTGAAAGGGTTCAAATGTCAAAAAGAAACATCTTGATTTTTCCATTTTGTGGGTTTTTGACCTCTAAAAGTTTGTTTACCGAGCCTAAGTGCTTTTAAAGTTCAAATACATACTAGAAGGTGCAAAATTAAGGGTTCACACATTCATCATATAGGATCTTATCCCCGAGATTGTAATCTCATTACCTTCCTTGTTGCCTATTATTTACTTATCATGTCCTCGTTAACTCATGATATCATTTACACGCATAACTTGTAAAACTTCTAAAATTGTACTTTGTATCATTAACCCAATGTTTGTTACTTCATACATAATTACAATAATGACTATGATACAATTCACATTACATATATATCCCCCATAACATATTAGTGCTAACCATGGAGCTCTAACAATGATCTTCATAATCAGGAATGACAACACTTGAATTTAGCATAGCAACTTCTAAGCAGAAGAACATGGCTTGGAATTTACCTTGCTAACTCGTCGACTTTGCCTAAAAAATTTGAACAACTAAAATATGAGATATGCTCAATGAGTACATAATAATACAATATATATATATATATATATATATATATATATATATATATATATATATATATATATATATATATATATATATATATATATATATATATATATATATATATATATATATATATATATATATATATATGGTGAGTACTAGGATTATTTTCAAGATGGATTCTTTATAGCAATGGAACAATTTTGATCAATATTATCATTATGGTTTAACTTCCCATTTAAGATGGAAATAGTATCTTTAGCAGAAATAACATTTTCTTAGGGGCAAGATGCTTCCTATACATATAAATTCAATAGTGGAGGCCTAGGCCTTGCTCACTCATATGTATCACATTACATGAGACTGATTAAATCTTATGGTTAGGCGTTCTCCCCTAACAGAGGTTGGGAACTCTTGCCCTACCCACAGGATTATACCAAGTGCACTAGGTCTAATGTATTACCTCACATTAGAAGGGGATTTCTACTTACCAATAGGTAGTGAGAAAGAAAGTTCATATAAGGTTCATGTTAAGAAATTCAATGCTCACATTATGAATTCAATATGTTAGGTTCACAATAGCCAATGATCATCAAGAAGCATTATATCAAATTGTTCAATTTCCAATGAACAATTCAAGCTTATTGAAGAATCAAAATATTTCAACGATTAGGATTTGAACAATAAAGGTTCAAGCATATGACATAAGGCATATTATATTATTAAGTACTCACATTGGACTCTTTTGCTCCTATTTATGTTTAACTTTGATGCTAGTAGTACTCCTCACACTCTTTCAGAAAATTCTTGTCCTTATATTTAGATTCTACACATTATATTTCAATGGCACATCAATCACTTTCCCATTATGACATTTGTTTAATTTAGCTTAACATCCTAACATTTCTATCTTGTTCATTAAAGCATAATTTATTACTTTTAAAGTCAAGATATACTATACATATATTTGTTACTAAATTTAACATTTTCCTTAGTTGTTCTCCAAATGGCCAAAGCTATTCATTTTAGGAAGGATAATTCCTTTCCTCTCAATTCCATATTTCAACTTTGAGTAACATCAATTTAAGCAATTTCTAATATTCAATGGAGTTAATATTATTCCTAGCATCAATTCCATAAATAAACCTAATTCATTAATCTTGAGGAAAATCCTTTCTATCAATTGAATTTCAAAATTGACATTATACAAATCATGTGACACCATTCTCAAGCTTGATTTTCCCTTTAACTTTATAAATCCAAGTCCAATTCTCAAAATCCTCAATTTTCCATAAACCCTAGAATTTGGGGAAATCATCAATTCTTCATTAAATCTTCAAATTAATCATAGATTCCTCAAATTGACATAACATAAAACTTATATGATCCTTCAATCATCAATATCTAATATTAGAACATCAAGTTTCTTTTTAATTATGTTTATGCCTTTAAGACTTTCAAATTTAAAATCATGTTCTCAAAGTCATTAAAACACTTCTAATTTACTTTTCTTTATCTAACATAGCCATAGGTATACTTAATTGAAATTTAGAACTTTTTCTTAGTCATTCTCTACCATAGCTGATTTTTTATATGGTATACAAGAAATATTTAAACAACCAAAACATTAAAATTAACCTCAAAGTATAAAAAAGAGTAAATAAACAAAATTCCTCACCTTGGTTAGTTCTTATTTACCAAGGTTCTTATTATAAGTGGATAGAGAGAATTTCTTACTTTGAAGTAGGATTTTGGTGTAGAGGGAGGCTAAATGTGTGTTCTCAACATATTCTTGCTTATATATATCTATTGGGTTGGATGGTGAGGATTTACTAAGCTAAATCCAATGGTTAGGATTTAACCTTAATGAATGGCTAAGATGGTGTCAAGTTGGATGGTTGGGATCCTCTATACAATGGTAAGGGTCATCATTAGGTATTGGAGTGTCAAAGTTAAATTTAGGCACATATGTAGGAAGGAATAAAAGTTCTACTTGGTTTTGGATTTGACTTAGTCAATTTTAACTGGCTAGCTTTCCCAACATTTAACTCAACGTTAGTTAACCATTCTTAAGTCTAGTTAAAGCTTAGGTTTATCCATTTATGGGCCTTATGGGCTGGCCATTCAATGGGCTTGGGCTTTTGAGTTCAAAAGCCATATGCACATTTCAAGTTTGGTAACTTAATACATTTTCCATTTCGTTCCTTTCACTTTAATATACATAATTCTACCTTCTAATATCACTACACATTCTAGACATTATTAGATAAATTCTATACATATCACAATACACATGTACTAGCCCTTCAATGGCATTCTTCAAGTATGTATATCATGTAAGCTCATTGGGTCAAACTAAGTTTGACCTCTATTATACCATTGTAATTTTGATTGAATTCAACTTCTCATATCACTATCATCATCTCCCAATGTCTTAAAAGATGTCAACACCCATTCACTAGCACTTTAGATTCATATTTCAAATAATTTATTAACGTAGTCATATTAAGTCAAACTCAGTTTGACTTGTACTTTATTATAAGGATACTTATAAAAATTGTTTGCATTCTTTACTTGTTGTCATATTATCTATTAAAAATTAGTTTTTATGATATTCTTATGGTTCCTGTAGTGTTAGAAAGGACTTTAATGGCATAATATATAGGTATTATAGTGTTTTCATTGCTAATTCTAGTATGTTAGGAGAACCTTGGGTATTATAGTTAAGTATAATCCTGGAATATAGGAATCTTCCTATCATGTCACTTATAGTCTATCGCTAGTATAGTTCTATGAAATGCTAATAGGTTATAGTACTCTTTGTTATTATTTGCTTGTATGCCTTACGATTCCTTTATCAGATGACCAAGAAAATTACCCCTACTCAAGGACTGTGACCTAGGGCATGTGAGTAGATGCAAGAGGACATAGAGAGAGATGTTCAAGAAAGTTGTGCCCATGATTCACCTCAAGGAAAAGAAGGTGCCTAAAGAAGAGGACCCCGAAGAGTATTTGGACTGTGATTAGGTTTATGGTAAGATTCAAAAAATTAGAGGATGACTGCTCAGATTTGAGAGAGGAAAACTGATGTCTTAGGCTTTTAGTTCATGCCTTGGGGGAGGATGTAGACCAGCTTAAGATCAGAGATGTTGAGTAGATGAATGACCACACACTTGGAGATTATGACTACTCACCATCTAACACTTTGTCCTTGATGGGTTGCATGCCAAATAAAGATTTACTTTGCTATAAGTATCATGGGTTCAGCAACATTTTGCTAATTGCCCTCTTATCGATTACTCACCTAAGTGATCATGAAAACTACCTAACACCCATCTAAACAAGGGGCACTGTTGAGAATTGCGCTAGTAGTTGATAACTGTTGGCCTGGTGGTATCAGATTTATATGATGCGAATAATACTATTTGATTGCCTAGGAACTTAGTATGGAATGATTTCTTTTATTACTTATGACATGATTAACTATATGATAGGAGAGCTCATTATGCTATAGGTTATATTTTACGCAATTAGGATACATCGTACATGCCATGATATGTGATATATGCTAGGTAATATATGTCGTATGATGTGATATTTTATGATAGGTGTTCATGTTAAATGCATGCTAAGTATGATATTTTGATAGTAAGGTTAAGTGGATTAAAAAGAGAAGTTGACCGAGTTTTGATCCAATTTAAATTAATAATTGATAGGTATAATGTTATGAGGTATGAATGTCACATCCCAAATTTAGGGACATGACAGTCTTAGAACATGGAGAGACATAAGGTCACCCATGCTTATAAAACCCACTTATATATATACAAATACTGCCTAGGATCGTACCAAAACCTTATACATTAACCCAATTAAGCCATTTATAAGAAAATCTTTAGCTGTGGAAGAATAATAAGAATATACTTCAAATACAATCCATAAGAAAATAATATTTAGAATCCTATTGAAGCCTCGATAGATAACATTTCAATATAAACATCTAAAACAAATATTTCTAGAGCGTCTTGTAATAACTCACATCTACCCTAGGAGTTTTAGTGACAAATTGATTGAATTTAGGATTATTGCGACAAATTGTATGATTATGTGAAAATTATGAGTGACATGATTTATGGGTTTGGGGCATGTTAAACTAATTTTAATATGCCTAATATGAATTATTATTGTGAAATAAATTATTTGAATAAAATCCATTAGCATGAAATAATTTATTTTTCGTAAAATAAATTTTCACGTAAAAAGGCGATTTTTAAGCATAAAATAATTTTATAAGTATTTTTAAATCATTTTAAATAAATATTTTGGGGGAAATTTTAATGAAAATAATAATAATAATATTTTTCTTCTAATTACTCATAATCAGCCCCTAATTTAAATAAAAAGCTCAAATACCCAAAAGCCCACTACACTAAAATACTCATAACCTAGCTCATTAAGGGTATTATTGGAAAATTGTCCAAAACCCTACAATTGAATAGCAAAAATTCAGCTAGCATTCTTATTCCAGTAGCCATCACTCTATTTTTCTATATTTTCATGGAAAAATTCTTCAAAATATTTCTCTCTATCTAAATTCATAAAATCCTTTCAAAACTTGCGATTTCGCGAACATTTCATAGGTTTTTCTTTTCCTTTTAATTTTCTATTTGATTTATATGAAAACAATCTTGGAAAAATTATTTTGAACTAAATATTTACTGATTTTGACTATAAAATTTGGGTTAGGTGATTTCTTGAGAGGAAAATCAATTTTTCTATCAAAAGCACCAACCTCTCTACATGATTTCTCCAAAGGTGATTCCTATGACTCAAAATTGAAATTTTCATGCGTAAACATTACATAAGGTATCTATATCTTATGTTGTGATTAGAATGTGAATGTGATTGGGAAATATGGAAGTAGATTTTATGATGACTTGATTATGAATTAATGATTTTTTATTGATGAGGAGATTGATTGAATGAATGGGTCATAAGAGTTAAGCATGACATTTAAAAGGTCATTTATTAAGTTGACATATATTAAAGTGTTAAGTGTACTAAGATGATTGTTAAAGTAAATTAATATTAAGATAATAATATTGTATTGACCTTAGAAAGGTATTGACATGAATTATAGTGTGTTTTCATATGGGTCTATAAAGGGTAAGTGTGTAAGACTTTTAAAGTCAACATCTATATGCAAATGATGGGTGCACTTCTATATGCAACTCTAAGTGCATGTAAATGATATATGTGTATAGGGTAGTTATGGGATAGGATAGCATCATGATTAAATAAATACTAAGTATTGAATTAAATATTATGATAGAACTTGAGGAGTCTTAGAAGTCTAAGGGCTATATGAATTAGGAGCAAAGGAACCACAAGGTGAGTAAACACTATATTCATGCTACAGGTGTGAGTAAACCTTATGTTACATTACAAGAATGCGATATCATGTTATGTGAGTCTTTGAGATATTGTAACCCAAGTTCTTTCTATCCTAAATTATGATTATATGATTCCTTTATTAAGCTTTGGTTGCCAACAGACAATTGGTCCAAAGCCATTAACATTTATTCAATAATATGAAAGACCCTTTATAACTATTACCTTACCTACTTTCTTTCTAAAACTTCACTATTATTGTATCTTCTTTTCAAAAGTTAAGCTACTGTTGCTATTGTGATACATGTTATTGTTGCCTAAAGTGTTATTGTCATATGTAATTATCATTAATTCTAGCTACGGTATCTTTAACCTTTTATGCAAAATCCTCGTGCCAATACAGGAAATCATCGGAAACTGTGCATATGATCTTAACCCAATGGGTAGGAGTAGTGTATTCACCTCAGCTAGAAGGGGTGGTTTTAGCCATAGAGCTTGATCAGTTTCACGACTTTATAAGTTATAGGTTGGGAGTTAGAATTTGGCATGACGCCACCTCTCTCTTGAGTGAATGAGCTAGTATAGTCATTTACTCTCTATGGGTGATAAGTATTACAAGTGTGATTTCTGCAAAACCTACTAAAGTGATAACCTTGTTAAATTGCAAACTTTGAAACCATGATTTGTAAATCATGAACTATGTGTTATAAGCTATAGGTTTCCTTTTTAAAGGATTATATGTTATTTTATGAACTACATTGTTTACTCATTGAGATCATCTATCTCACCCCATTTTCCTTGTGTGGTTTTAGGTGAGCAAATGTTAGGGGGCAAGGCAATGGCTCAAGCATTCTACTTTTGTGACATACCAACCTTAGAGATATGACGGTCCTAAAACATAGGGAGACATAAGATCAACCATGCCCATAGAACCCACTTACACATAAACAAATCATGCCTAGGATCATACCAAACCTTTTACAATACTCATTTAAAACCTTTGGATGAATACCTTTAATTGTGAAAGTCTATAATTAAACATTACACATAAAATCCATAAGGAAAATAATATATCTCAAATGAGTATCAATCAACATTCCCGGAGCATCTAATGACAAGACTTCATAAAATAGTATTATTGATAACTTGGACAAGGAATCCCCCAAGCGAAGTAGAATGCTGAGCCATCATTTTGCCTCCTCACATTTGCTCACCTGGAACCACACAAGGAAAAAGGGGTGAGATAGATGATCTCAATGAGTAAACGATAAGGCACATACATTATCACATATTCCTTTGAAAAGGAAACACATAGCTTATACACATAGTTTATGATTTATAATTCATGAATCAAGTTACAATTTAGTAAGGGTTCAAATTGGCAAGTTTGCAGAAATCACACTTATAACTTATAAAGAGTGAAGGCTATTGCTCTATCACTCGAACTTATAAAGGAGAAGTGGCCTTATACCAAATTCTAACTCCTATCACTTATAAGGCAAGAAGCTAATCAAGCTCCACGGTTAGAACTGCCCCTTTCTAGCTGAGGTGGATACACTACCCCTATCCATCAGGTTAAGACCGTGTGCATAGGTTCTGATGATTACCCGCATCAGCACGAGAATTCTGCATAAAGGGTAAAAGGTACCATAGCTAGAGCTAATGGTAATCACAATTATCAATATCACATAAGGCAACAATAACATGTATTCCAATAACAATAGTGGTTTAAGTTTCGAACAAAAGACAGTGATAGTGTAGTTCCAAAAAGAATATAAGTTAGGGTGATAATGACAATAAATTCTCATTGGATAAACAAATAGTTTTGGACCAAATGTCCTTTGGCAACCCAAGCTTGTCAAGAAATCAGATAACAATATTTATAATAGAAAGAACTTGGGTTTCAAAATCACAAAGGCTCACATAACATGATATCACATATTTGTAACATAGCAAAATG
The DNA here is from genome assembly GCA_947687605.1 of Reutealis trisperma. Lineage (NCBI taxonomy): Eukaryota > Viridiplantae > Streptophyta > Magnoliopsida > Malpighiales > Euphorbiaceae > Reutealis > Reutealis trisperma. The sequence goes on from CANTUT010000291.1 coordinate 291,447, forward strand.
TTACTTGCACTTGTAGAATGAATACAATGTTACTCACACTTGAAACATGAACATAGTGTTTACTCACCTTGGGGTTCCTTTGCTCCTAGTATATGTAGTCCCTTTGCACTTCTAAAGCTCTTCAAACTCTAACATAATGTTTAGTTTAATACTTAGTATTTATTAACTCATGATGCTTCTATCCCTTAACTACTCTATGCATATATAGCATACACATACACTTAGTGTTCACATATAGGCGTACTCATCACTTACATATAACATGTTGACTTTAAAGTCTTGCATACTTAGGCCATATAGGCCCTCATGACAACACATTACAATGACATCAACACCTTTTTAAGGTCTTCACAATATTATTACCTCAGTATCAATTTACTTTAACAATCATCTTAATACACTTTACCCTTCCATATATGTCAACTTAACAATTAACCTTTCAAGTGTCATGCTTACCTATTATGATCCTTTTTATTCAATTGTCACTTCATCAACTCATAATATGTATTTATCATTAAGTCATCATAACATCTAGTTCCAAATTTCCCAATCACATTTGCATTCTAATTATAATATAAGGCTAAGATACCATAAGTATACCAAAATGCATTTAAGCTTATCTAGGATCATACCTTCAACTAACGTACAATTTTATCATTTATTATACATACATACATGTCAATAATCATCAAAACACATCACATAAAAATTATTAACAATGGGACAATTTATGTAGGCCGAATGCATCACCAAAGGAAGAATTAAATTTTCTTTCTTTTCACACTTTTCATCTATTTTAGAAATATGTAAAAACATGGTTTGAACCAAGATTTTTTAGGTAAACACAAAAAAAATCATTTTAAAGTATTAATTCATATGAATTGGCTACACTTAGTATTGTTCATACATAAAAATTCAACTTTTGTGTCATAGGGTACAAAACCATGAGTTTTCTTGTTTTCGGTATTTTTCAGTCATTTCAGAAATATATAAACAGGTTGTTTAAACTATTATTTTTCATTAAATCATAGCAAATATCAGTTTAGAATATGTCCATACATGATTGGGCATCCATAGATAGTATTTATAAATAAAAAAATTCCAGGTTTTAAGGCTTAGGTGAAAAATCCTGAGTTTTCATGCTTTATGCGCTTTTCGTTCATTACAGCAATATACAAACACATGATTCAAATCATTATTTTTCATCTAAAAAAAAAATATCATATTAGAATGCTTTCTCACACAAATTGGCAGCCACATATTAATTTAATAATAGAATTTTCCAACTTCTAAGTTCTAGCACAAAAACCTTGAATTCCTTTGTTTTTCGAAACTTCCTGGTCATCACAGAAATATGTAGAAATATTATTTAATCCAATATCTTTCATCCAAACAAATAAAAAATCAGTTTAGAAAACAACAATGCACAAATTGCCCCCCTTTAATGATGTTTATGCATAAAAATTGTGATTTTAAGTTATAAAATTCACCTTTGGAGAAATCTCGTGGAAAGATTTGTATTTTTGGTAGAAAATAGATTTTTTCTCCCAAAAACTCACTCAAACAGAATTAAATCTGTAAAAATTAGTAGTCAATCAGTTCAAAATAATTTTCCCATAATTTATTTCATAGAAATTAGTTTAGAAATTGAAAGAGAAGAAAAACTTATGATTACAGTCATGAAATCGCAAAACGGAAAGGTGTTTTCTTAATTTCAGTTAAGAGAAATATTTTGAGAGGATTTTTCTGCCAGGATACAGAAAACTAAAGTGGTGGCTGTTGGAAGACCTAGGCTAGCCAAATTTTTCATTATATATTAGGGTTTGGGTACAATTTTCACTAATACCCTTAATGAACTAGGTTATGAGGATTTTGGTGTAGTGGGCTTTTGGGTATTTGGGCTTTTTATTTAAATTTTGGGCTGATTATAATTAAAATAAAAAGAATATTTTTCTTATTAATTTTGTAATATTTTCTCCAAAATATTTATTTTAAAAATTATTTTACAATACTCATAAAATCATTTTATGCTTAAAAATTGTCTTTATGCATGAAAATTCATTTTATTTAAAATAAATTCTTTTATACAAATGCACTTCATATAAATCATTTATTTCACAATAGCAATTCATATTATCCATATTAATTTAATATGCCACATGCTCATTAATCACTTAGATTACTAATTTTCACAAAGACACACACTTAACCATAATAGTTCTAAATCAAGCAACTTATCACGAAAATTCCTAGGGTGGGTGTAGGTTGTTACAACTTCACTTGGGGATTCCTTGTCAAAGTCTTTAATAATAACTTGTTATGAAGAGATATTCATAAATGCTCCGGGAGTTTATTTTGGGATATTAATTATTTATGACTTGTCTTAAAACTTTAAATGTTATGTTCTTATAAGATGTTTCCCAAGTGTTTTACTAAACTATTCTTCCGCATATTGAGGTTTCTTATATTACTGGATATTTAAGTTAATGAATTGGGTTTAGTACGATCCTAGGCATGATTTGTATATGTGTCAATGGGTTCTACAAGTATGGGTGATCTTATGTCTCCCCATATTCTAGGACCATCATGTCTCTAAAGTTGGGATGTGACACATCTAAAGATAACTCTTCATGACATTTTAAACTTGTTAACTTGGATAAGAAATTCCCCAAGCGATGTAGAATGCTTGAGCCACCACCTTGCCTCCTCATACTACTTACCTGGAACCACATAAGGAAAAGGGTGAGATGGATGATCTCAATGAGTAAACAACATGGCACATACAATAACATATATCCCTTCTTAAAAAGGAAACCCATTGCTTAAGTTCATGTTTTACAATTTATGAACCAAAGTTTACAATTTAGTAAAGGTTGTAGAAATTACACTTATTACTTATGAGTGAAGACTCTTGCTCAATTCACTCAAATTTACTTGTGAGTTAAGACTTTGGCTCAATTCACTTGAATTTACTTGTGAGTGAAGACCCTTGCTCAATTCACTTGAATTTACTTGTGAGTGAAGACTCTTACCCAATTCACTCGTGAGTGAAGACCCTTGCTCAATTCACGCGAATTTACTTATGAGTGAAGACTTTTGCTCAATTCACTCATATACACAGAAGACATGACAAGAGATAAGATAAGAAAAGATAAGAGTGTGATTCTAGAAAGAAAGTAAGTAAAGTACAATTACAAAAGGTTTTTCATATCATTAAATAAACATAATTGGTTTTGGACCAATTGTCCTTTGGCAACCCAAGCTTAACAAGCAATCACATAATCATATTTTAGAATGAAAATGAACTTGGGTTTCAATAATCTCAAAGGTTCCCATTAACATAATCATGATAACTTGTACTTGTAATAATAGCATAATGTTTACTCGTCTTGTGGTTCCTTCGCTCGTAGTACTCATAGCCCTTGAACCTCTAGAACCCCTCAAGCTCTAATATAATATTTAATTTAATACTTAGCATATATTTAATCATCATGCTATCCTATCCCATAACTACCCCATGCACGTATAACATTCGCATACACTTTGAGTTGCATATAGATGTGCACTCATCACTTGCACCTAACATGTTGACTTTAAAAGTCTTGCCCATTTAGCCTTCCTAGGCTCACATGAAAACACATTATAAATCATACCAATACTTTTCTCAAGTCAAGCACAATGTCATGTTCTTAATATCAATTCACTTTAAAAATCATCTTAGTACACTTAACACTTCCATACATGTCAACTTATCAATAGCCTTTCAAGTGTCATGCCTATCTCTTATGCCCAATTCATTCAATTAATCAATTCAAGATCACAACTTCATTATTGACTCATCATAAAACCTATTTCCATACTACCCAATCACATTCACATTACAATCACAACATAAGGTTAAGATACCTTAAGTATACCAAATTGTCTCTAGCCTTATCTAGAGTCATTCCTTCAACCAACATGCATTTTAACCATTTATCATTCATTCATACATGCCAATAATCATTAAAATAAATTACATAAAAATTATAAACATTGGAATAAGAATCCCAATTTAGGCCGAATGCCCCATAAAAGAGAAAACCTAAATTTTCTTACTTTTTGCACTTTCTGTCTATGATAGTAATAAGTAGAAATATGGTCTAAATCAAGAATTTTTATGTAATCAAAACAAAAATCATTTTGGAACATGAACATGTAGGAATCGGCACATATATAGATCTATATGCATGAAAATTTCTAACTTTAGGTTTTAGGATGAAAAACCATGAGTTTTCTTGTTTCTGGTACTTTTTGGTCATTACAGTAATATATAAACTTATGATTTAAACCATTATTTTTCATTCAATCATAACAATTATTAGTTTAGAATTCATATTCATACAATTCGGCAGCCATAGGTATTTTCTCGTGCATGAAAATTCCAAGTTTAGGGTTTAGAGTGAAAATCATGATTTTTCTCGCTTCTCACACCTTCCGTTCATTACAGTAATATGTAAACACATGATTTAAATCATTATTTCCTATCCAAACATAACAAATATCAATTTAGAATCCCAAAAACACCAATCAATAGCTATTAAATTATAAAATAATAGAATTTTCCAACTTTCAAGTTGTAGGATGAAAACCATGAATTTCCTTGTTTTCCAAAACTTTTCGATCATTACAGTAACATGCAGAAATATGATTTAATTTAATATTTTTCAGCTAAACACATCAAAAATCCATTTAGAATACAAATATGTAGAAATCACCCTTCCTGTAGTGTTTATGCATGAAAATTTAATTTTGAGTTGTAGGATTCACCTTTGGAGAAATCGCGTAGAGAGGTTGGTGTTTTCAGTAGAAAAATTAGTTTCTCTCTCAAGAATTCACCTAGGCCAAATTTAATGATTAAAAATCAGTAATATTCAGTTCAAAATAATTTTCCCATGATTAGTTCATAAAAATCAAATAGCAAATTGAAAGGAAAAGAAAAACTTACGAAACGGTCGCGAAATTGCAAAGTTTGAAGGTATTTTGTGAATTTCAGTAGAGAGAATAATTTTGAGAGAATTTTTCTATCAAAATAATGAAATAATAGAATGGTGGTAGCTATAATGAAGGACTAGCCAAAATTCATATAACATATCTAGAGTTTTGGGCAATTTCCAAGATTACCCATGATGAGCTAGGTTAGGAGTGTTTTGGTGTAGTGAGCTTTTGAGTATTTTGGCTTTTTAATTAATTTTAGGGCTGATTATAGATAATTAAAATAATTTTTTTTTTATTATTTTTATTAAAATTCTCCCCCCCCCCCAAAATATTTATTTAAAAAATATTTTAAAATACTCGTAAAATTATTTTCTGCTTTAAAATCACATTTTTGCATGAAAATTTATTTTATGTAAAATAAATTATTTCATGCTAATGTACTTCATATAAATCATTTATTTCATAATAATAAATCATATTATGCACATTAGAACTAATCTAACATGTCACATACTCATCAATCACATCACACATGAAATTTTCATAAAAGCACATATTTTGCCATAATAATCCTAAATTCAAGTAATTGGTCATGAAAACTCCTAGGGTGAGTGTGGGTTGTTACAATGAAATACTTACATGTTGCAATGGTTTGATATATGAATTATATAGAGTTATTAAATGATAATCTTGATTGATGCCATAAGAAGAGAAATGATATCTAATAATGATCAGTAAGAGAATGAAACAAATTAGTTACATTATATATAAATAAGTATACAGTATGAAGTAAGTGAAGTATATTAAAGAATTTGTGGTTTAGATGCTACCATATAGACTAGAACAATAAGAAAACTAGGAATTTCTTTATCACTTATGTTAATATCAAGTATAGTCAAAGGAGGAATATTAATCTAGTGTGATTTAAAAAGAAGAAGGTATTATTCCCATTTGAAATTCTAGTGCTCTATGCTTGATTGATTCTGGTGCTATGCATTCATTTGTGCCTCCAAGTTTTGCTAAGAGTTTTAGTAGAGATAAGGAATTATGGAATGAACCCTTAGTATTGTCAACTTCTTTGGGAGAAATGATGGAAGTAAAGTATGTGTTTAAGGATTGTGAGATAGATATTGATGGATAGAAACTTCCTATGGAGTTGTTAGAATTTGGTGTCCTAGAATTCGATGTGATCTTAGGAATGGATTGATTATATAAGTATGGAACTTGTATTGACTATAGAGAAAAGTAAGTAGAATTTTGAACTAAGGATGGGAGATATTGGTGTATCAAGGAGATACTTACAATTAAGGTTTACTGGCGTAATCATGGAATACAAGAGTAAAATTAAGAAGTCGAGGAAGGGATGTGGCAAAAGTATCCCAAATTTTCGAGAACATATGAGTAAGTATGAAAATTCAAGGATGAATTTTATAAGGGGGAAAAATGTAATAACCCACACCCACCCTAGGAGTTTTTATGACCAATTACTTGAATTTAGGGTTATTATCACAAAAAATGTGCTTTTATGAAAATTTCATGTGTGATATGATTGATGAGTATGTGGCATGTTAGATTAGTTCTAATGCATGTAATATGAATTATTAATGTGAAATACATGATTTATATGAAGTTTAGTGGTATAAAATAATTTATTGCACATAAAATAAATTTTCATGCAAAAAGCGATTTTTAAGCATAAAATAATTTTTATGAGTATTTTTAAAATAACTTTAAATAAATGGTTTGGGGAATTTTTAATGGAAATAATAAGAAAAATATTTTATATTTAATTACCTATAATTAGCCCAAAAATTAAATAAAAAGCTCAAATACCCAAAAGTCCATTACACCAAAACACTCCTAACCTAGCTCATGAAGGGTAATCTTGGAAATTTCCTAAAACCCTACATATTTAAAGGGAATTTCAGCTAGCCCTAGCTTGGACAACCACCATTCTGCTATTCCATCATATTTTCTGTAGAAAATTCTACCAAAAATAATCTCTCAACCAAAATTCACAAAATACCTTCAAACTTTACAGTTTCTTAACTATATCCATAAGTTTTTCTTTCCTTTCAATTTATTATTTGATTTCTATGAAATTAATTATGAGAAAATTATTTTGAACTGAGTATTTACTAATTTCTACTTATTTAATTTAGCCTAGGTGGATTTTTGAAAGAGAAATTAATTTCTCTACCAAAAACACCAACCTTTCTACGCGAATCCTTCAAAGGTGAATCATACAACTCAAAAATTGAAATTTTAATGCATAAACTCATCAAAGGGGGAGATTTGTACAACATTGCATTTTAAGGCTAAATAGATAACCTTGATTGAAATTCAACAAACCTTCTTTGTCCTTCAAATATTAAGGCCGAGCAAATAGCCTTGATTGAAATTCACCAAATCTTCTTTATCTCTAACATTAAGGCGACATAGATAGCCTTGATTGAAATTCACCAAACCTTCTTTACCTCTAATAATAGGGTCAAATAGATAGCCTTAATTGAAATTCACCAAGATCATTCTCTCATCCAACATCAAGGCTGAACTGATAGCCATTGATAAAACCTAATTTATCCTAGAGGGCTTCCTCCTAAAGGACCTAACAAGAACACACAAGCCCATAGTCTGACATGGCACCACTTCTCAATGTTCACTATCATTAAAGTCACCTTTTATTCAAAGCTAATTTCTAAACTCCATACTATGTATTTTGCACCTTCTAGTATGCATTTGAACCTTAGAAGCACTTAGGCTTAGTGAACAAACTTTCAAAAGTTAAAACTCTCAAAATGGAAAAATTAAAATATCTCTTTTTGACATTTGAACCCTTTCAAATCATTTAGGACTATTAACAAATACAACGCAACTAGAATCGTGTAAAACAAACGAGAAATGAGCGAAAATGGGAAAAATGGGTGAATCAATATAGTTGGCGCATAGCTCTGTGACATTACCGCAGAGCACCCTATGGTGCTGTAGAGCATTATGATGAACTACTACAGAGGCCTTTGCAGTGCCACAGTGTAACAACCCTTACCTACCCTAGAAATTTTCATGATGGTTTGCTTGATTTAGAACAATTAAGGTTAAGTGTGTGCTTTGGTGAGAATTAGTATTCTATGCATTGATGAGCTATAACAACCCATATCTACCCTAGGAGTTTTAGTGACAAATTATTTGAATTTAGGCTTATTGTGATAAATTGTGTGACTATATGAAAATTAATGTGTGACGTGATTTATGAGTTTGGGGCATGTTAAATTAATTTTAATATGCCTAACATAAATTATTATTGTGAAATAAATGATTTGAATAAAATGCATTAGCATGAAATAATTTATTTTTTGTAAAATAAATTTTCATGTAAAAAGGCGATTTTCAAGCATAAAATAATTTTATGAGTATTTTTAAAATATTTTTAAATAAATATTTTTGGGAAAATTTTAATGAAGATAATAAGAAAAATATTGTATTTTTAATTACCTATAATCAGCCCTAAATTAATTAAAAAGCCCAAATACCCAAAAGCCCACTACACAAAAACACTCATAACCTAGCTCATTAAGGGCAAACTTGGAAATTGCACCCCAAACCCTAATATATAAGCAAAATTTCGGCCCCCATCAGTTTAGACAGTAGCCACACTCTATTATTCTAGTATTTTCATAGAAAAATTCTCCCAAAATAATTCTCTCTACCGAAATTAAGAAAACTCCTTTCAATTTCGCGATTTCTTGACCGTAATCGTAAGTTTTTCTTCTCTTTCGATTTCTAAACTGATATCTATAAAATAAATTATGGAAAAATTATTTTAAACTATTTGATTACTGATTTATATAGATTTAATTCTGTTTGAGTGAGTTTTTAGGAGAGAAAATCTTTTTTCTACCGAAAATATGATTCTTTCCATGAGATTTCTCCAAAGGTGAATTCTATAACTTAAAATCACAATTTTTATGCATAAACATCATTGGGGGGGGGGGGGGGGGCGGGGGCGCAGGGGCACATGGTGATTGTGTATGGTTATGTTCTAAACTGATTTTTGATTTGTTTTGATGGAAAATATTGGATTAAATAATATTTCTGCATATTTCTATAATGACCGGAAAGTTTCAAAAAACAAAAGAGTTCAAGGTTTTTGTGTTAAAACTTGAAAGTTGGAAAATATTATTCTTGAATGGACATATGGCTGCTGATTTATGTGAGGAAGTGTTCTAATATGATATTTGTTTTGTTTAGATGAAAAATAATGATTTGAATCATGTCTCTGTTTATTGCTGAAAAGAATGAAAAGCGCGGAAAGCGTGTAAACTCATGATTTTTCACCTAAGCCTTTAAACTTGGAATTTTTTTGTATAAATCCTATCTATGGCCGCCACATCATGTATGGATATGTTCTAAACTAATATTTTCTATGATTGAGTGAAAAATAATAGTTTAAACAATCTGTTTACATATTTCTGAAATGACCGAAAAATATCAAAAACAAGAAAACTCATGATTTTATGGTCTATAATTCAAAAGTTGAATTTTTATATATAAACAACCCTATGTGTGGCCGATTCTTATGAATTGAAATTCCAAAATGATTTTTGTTGTGTTCACATGAAAAATCTTGATTCAAACCATGTTTTTACATATTTCTGAATTAGACGGAAAGTGCGAAAAGAAGAAAAATTTAGTCTCCACCTTGGTGATGCATTCGACCTATATAAACATTTTTGTTCCAATATTTATAATTTCTATGTGATATGTTTTGATGATTATTGACATGTATGTATGCATAAGAAATGATAAAATGGCATGTTAGTTGAAGGTATGATCCTAGATAAGCTTAAATGCATTATGGTATACTTAAGGTATCTTAACCTTGTATTGTGATTAGAATACAAATATGATTGGGAAATATGGAACTAAATGTTATGATGATGTGATAATAAATACATGGTTTTGAGTTGATGAAGTGGCAATTGAATAAAAAGGATCATAAGAGTTACACATGATACTTGAAAGGTTAATGGTTAAGTTGACATGTATGGAAGTGTAAAGTGTATTAAGGTGATTATTAAAGTGAAATGATATTAAGGTAATAATATTATGATGACCTTAGAAAGGTATTAATGTGATTATAATGTGACATCATGAGAGCCTATAAGGCCTAAGTGTGCAAGACTTTTAAAGTCAATGTATTATGTGCAAGTGACGAGTACACCTATGTGTGGACTCTAAGTGTATGTGTATGCTATATATGTATGGGGTAATTATGGGATAGGAGCATCATGAGTAAATAAATACTAAGTATTAAATCAAATATTATGTTAGAGTTTGAGGAGCTTTAGAAGTGCAAAGGGACTACGTATACTGGGAGCAAAGGAACCCCAAGGTGAGTAAACATCGTATTCATTCTACAAGTGTGAGTAAACATTATGTTTCAAATTACAAGTGCAATCTATCATGATATGTGTACCTTTGAAATTCTTGAAACTCAAATTCACTTCCATTTTTAAATTAACTATGTGATTTCTTATTAAGCTTGGGTTGCCAAAGGACATTTGGTCCAAAACCATTTTTGACTATCTAGTGATAATACCTTTATGATTATTACCCCAACGTATATTCTTTCTGGAACTACACTATCATTGTATCTTTTGTTTAAAAGTTAAACCACTATTGTTATTGAGATACATGTTATTGTTGCCTTATGTGATATTATTAATTGTGATTACCATTTGCTCTAGCTACGGTACCTTTTACCTTTTATGTAGAAATTCTTGCACCGATGCGAGTAATCATCGGCTATGTGCTTCTCGTACCGATGCAAGTAATCATCGGCTACGTGCTTCTCGTACCGATGCGAGTAATTATCAGCTATGTGTTCGAGTGATTATGGCAATAGCCTTCACTCTATGTGTTCTACTAATTATGGAAGTAGCCTTCACTTTATGTGTTATAAGTGTGGTTTCTGCGAACCTTTCTAAATTGCAAACTATAAATCATGAGCTATAAGTTATGAGCTATGGGCCTTTCTAAAGGATATGTGTTATTGTACAACCCCTATTGTTTACTTATTGAGATCATCTATCTCACCCTTTTTCCTTGTGTGGTTCCAAGTGAGCACTATGAAGAGGCAAGGTGATGGCTCAAGCATCCTACTTCGCTTAGGGAATTCCTTGTCCAAGAAAATTTGTTTAATAGGTCATGAAGAGTTATCCTTAGACGCTCTGAGAATATTCATTTTTGGATATTTATTTTGAAATGTTATCCTTCAAGGTTTTAATTGAATTCTAAATAATTTTTCCTTGTGGATTATGTTTAAAGTATATTTTAATTTATGTTTCCGCAACTTAAGGTTTTCCAAAAAAAAAAAAAGTTTTATTTAAGTTAATGTAAGAGGTTTTTGGTACGATCCTAGGTAGTATTTATATAAGTATAAGTGGGTTCTACAAACGTGGGTGACCTTATATCTTCCCATGTTCTAGGACCGTCATGTCTCCAAAGTTGGGATGTGACAAAAGTGGTATCAGAGCTGTAGTTTTTAAAGTCTAGTTTAGACTTGTCTGCTTATTGGTTTGACTAATTATAATCCTAGAGCATAGGAATTTTCCTATCTTGTCACTTCTAGTCTATCGCTAGTATAGTTCCGCCAAATCCTAATAAGTTATAGTACTCTTTATTGTTGTTTGCTTGTGTGCCTTATGATTCCTTTACTAAATGACCAAGAAGATTACCCCTGCTGGAAGACTGCAACCTAGAGCACCGCATGTGGCATAGAAGAGGACATGGCGAAAGATGTTCGAGAAAGCTATGCCTGTGATCTACCTCTAGAAAAAAAAAAGATTCCTACGATGCGAATAATGCTAACCGATTGCCTAGCAACTTAGTATGGATTGATTTCTTTTATTGCCTATGACATGATTCACTTTGATATGATAGGAGAATTCATGATGCTATAGGTTATATGGTACATGATTATGTTATATGATATAAGCCTTGATAGATGCTATGTGATATATGCTCTATGATACATGCTTTGTGATAAGTGCTATATGATATAGGCCTTGTGATATGATTTGATAAGTGCTTATGTTGAATGCATGGTAAATGCGATAGTATGATAATGGGGTTAGATTGATTAGAAGGGAGTTAGTACTAAATTCCCTATCGTGATAGCAGAATGCCTCCCAAGAAAAAGGTTTGCACAGCTACTCAACCTATTAGGGTTAGTGAGAATGCAATATCGGACACTGCTGTGAATACTGCCTCTGCCCCTGTGGCATCAGGAGAGATCTAATTTGGGGGCACCAACCATGGGCTATAGTGAGCAAGCATTCTCGCAAGAGGTGCAAGCTATGCCTAAGGAATTGGAAGAGCTGTAAACTCAAAGGCGTGAAGTGTCGCCAACACAAGAAAGGAATGGAGTTCCACCTTCTGCGATAGTGGCACCTGAACAGAGGGAAAGGAAGCGGCTACAGGACGAAGGAATGATCGTCTTAGAATTTAAGAAGCTGCAGCCACCTACCTTTTGTGGTGACGAGGGTGATGACCCACATGAGTTCTTAGATGAGGTAGACATACTAGTCCGTCGATTATCTTGCTCATATGCCCGAGTGATTAAGTTGGTAGGACTCCAACTCAAGAAGAAGGCTTGGTACTGGTATGAGAGAAATATTGAGGAACGATTGTATGGACCTAACCCACCCACATGGGCAGAATTTAAGCAAGAGGTGATGGATCAATTCTTGCCGGAAGGCGAAAGGCAAGATAAAGCACTGTAGTTCGAGCAGCTAAAGCAGAGGCTTGGAATGTCGGTATCAAAATATGCTAAGGAGTTTAATCGACTTAATAGGTTTGCCATCAACATCGTTCCTACTAAAGCTAGCCATTTCAATCGCTTCCTAAGAGGGTTAATCACACCACTATTCAACTCATTAGCAGCAACTGAATTCTCAACCTTAGCTAAGCTGATAAATAAGGCCAAGATAATGGAAAAGAGATATAAAGCTGAGAGACATGAGCATGCTAAACGTGAACAAAAAGGTAAGCATAGGGGCAAAGATCAAGGAGGCTTATATAAAGAAGGAGGAGGTTCGAGAAAGGAATCTTCGCCTAGGACTTGCAGCTATTATGGCAAAAAGCATTTTGGAGTTTGCCGAAAAGTCTTTGCTGTATGTCTAAAATGTGGACAGAAGGGTCACTTCATCAAGGACTGCCCACGGATGACAGATTCAGGAAATGTGACCTCGACACCTCCACCACTTAGACCATCTCAACCTCAAGAGCAAGGAGCCAAGGATAAGAGACACAACTGAGATTTCCTTTAATAGTAGGTAATTGTTAAACTAGTGGCATAGGACTTATATGACATGAATGATATTATATGACTAATTAGCTAGTTGACTTGGGTTTGATCTTCTATTGCTTAAGAGATGATTGACTTTAAATATGATAGGATAGCTCACTATGCTATAGGTTATGTGTTACATGACTAGGATACATTATACGTACTATGATATATGATACATGCTAGGTGATATGTGTCCTGTGATGTGATATTATATGATGGGCGCTCATGTTAAAGGCATGCTAAGTATGATAATTTGATAGTAAGGTTAAGTAGATTAGAAGGAGAAGTGGACTAAGTATTGATCCAATTTAGATTAATAACTGATAAGTATAATGTTATGAAGTATGAAATGCTTACTTGTAATAATGGTTTGATATAAGAAATGTATGGAGTTATTAAATGATAATTGTGATTGAGGCCAAAAGAGGAGAATTGATATTTAGTAATGATCAATAGGAGAATGAAACAAATCAGTTACATTACATATACATAAGTTTACAATATGAGGTAGGTGAAGTATATGTTTGAGGATTATGAGGTAGACATCGATGGATGGAAACTTCCTATGGAGTTGTTAGAACTTGGTGTCCTAGAATTCGATATGATCATAGTATTGGCTATTAAGTATGGAGCTTATTCTGACTATAGAGAAAAGCAAGTAGAATTTCAAACTAAAGATGGAGAGAGCTTTGTGTATCAAGGAGATACTTGTGACTAAGGTCCACTAGTGAAATCATGGAAGGAATGAGTATACTTAGAAGCACTTGGGCTCAGTGAACAAACTTTCTGAAGTCAAAACCTCTTAAAATGGAAAAATTAAAATATTTCTTTTTGACATTTGAACCCTTTCAAATCATCCGGGACTGAGTAATGAATACAATGCAACTGGAATCGTGTAAAACAAATAAGAAACAAGCCAAAATGGATGAAAACTGGAAAAATAGGTGAATCAATATAAGTGAAGCACAACTCTGCGACATGCCATAGAGCATTGTGCAGCACTGCCGTAGAGGCCTCTGCAGCACTCCGAGCATGTTTCTAAATCCCATATTAGAAATTTGTGTTTTCTATGCTTCAACCTCCTCCCATATATAGAGGGTCTCTCCACACTTGAAAACATAGACTTGGAGGCTTAAAAAGCACTAACTTTAAGTAAAATTGCTTTGCATTTTCTCCTTGCTTTGCAAAGCAAGTTAGGGAGTTTCCCCTTGATTCCTACCCGACTAGTTAAAGGCTTTCCGCCTACCTATTCGAGGCAAGTCTATTGCCCAAGGCTCATTTTTTCTAATCCGAGGCTAGTCGCCACCCACTGTCCAAGGCTAGCCGCCCACCAAAGCTAGCCATAGCTTGCTATTCGAGGCCAGTCACCACCCACCGTCTGAGGCCAGTCGTCACCCACCTGTCTGAGGTAAGTTTCTTTCCTTTAATTTTCTTTTGTCTAAATTTCTTTGCCTCTTTCAGTTTTTCAATTAAATTAATTTATCTAGGTTGTTAGATAATCAACTCAATAATCAATTAAATTAATTAATTAACTCGACCCTCTTTTAATCAATCAATCAAAACATGATAAAGTGGCTAGGCTAAACTAACTCCTTCGCAAGAATGGAGAACTGCGTGAATTCTAATTCCCATTCAAAGGAATACGTAGGCATGCTTGGTTTAGGCATCGAATCCAATGAAAATTAATCAACTATTCCCCTATCACCTTCTTCATTTACTTTTATTTTGCTTTCCTTTACTTAGTTATTAGGTTTAGTTTGGGGAATGTGTGACTTCCCTATAACCATAAGGGCTAGAGGAGGTATCCCCTAAGTTTGGATCTCATTGTAATATTGACTCTCTTTTATTTTGAATTCTAATTGTGTATAAAATTTATGGATTGAAAGATCATGCATATAATGAATTGTTCATGCATTTTAATTTGTTTATGAAATATATTTTAAGTCACTCTTATATTATTTGGCCAAACTTATTTTGTTAAATTAAACCAAAAACCTAGTCCACAAATCCTCTTTGATTTTGAGGCTAGTGATATTTTTCCTTTGGGTAATAATTAGAGTCAAATGGGTTTTTTCCTTATATTTTTTCAAATAAAAATAAATTAAGGTGGCGACTCTAAGAAATAATTTTCAAACCTATCAAAGATAAGCTCGAGGGCTTCATCGTGAGTTCTTTCCCAAATGAGCATTTTGATTCTCTTTAGCAGATCAGACTGGTGCTCGGGCACAGCTCACAAATACCATCTAAAAAAAAAAAAAGGCCGCCGTGTCAAAGCTGTGTGATGCCACACCTATTTGTGGCATGCTGCACCCCTTTAATGCAGTGCCGCACAGGCCTGGTGCAGCGCAGCATAGAGTGTTATAGCTTTTTGACACCAATAGGCCCATCCTACGCAGAAAATGACCTTTTTACCCCCTCCAGTCCAATTTTTAGTCCTTTCTAGCCCTACCCCTTATTGTCTTTTCACATTTTTGCTACCTAACCTACCCTCACCTACTTTTCCTATAAATACCCCCTCTACTTCTCATTTCAAACCACCCCTTGAATTTGAGTAGATTGCTATCCTCAAATTCGTCTCTCCTTCTCCCTCTAATCACTCTCTAATTAATTAATTAATCTTTTTAATTAGTTAATTACCTCACCCTAACCAAGTTAATTAATCTTTTTAATTAACTAAAACTATTTTTAATCACTCGATTAATTAATTAATTAATCACTCTTTTTTCAAAAATCATTCTTTTTTTCAAAAATCAAATTAATCATTTTTCTTAATCCATCCTTTATCCAAATTAATTAATTAATCCATCAATTTATCCATTTCATCACATTAATTTGTTAATTAATCATTTTAATTAATCAATTAATCTCCTAAACAATCCAACTATCCAGTCTCAAAAAAATGAAACTTCAGTATGGTAAAACCCTTTGCCCGTCAAAAGTAAAGGTATCAGCCTTTTTCCTTAATCTTAAAACACCCAAACCAAAATCAATCTAATCAACTCCTAAACCCCTCCACTTAATCATGGAATAAACTATGTGGGTTTTGATCCCATTCAATGGGGTACGTAGGCATGTTTGGATTCTAAATCTAAACCTCAAATCCAATTCCCAATCAATTTCCTTTCTCCTTTTTTTTTATAATTTGTGGATATTTCATTTTAATTTTCTCATTGTATTCATGTCATGTTCATACATTTAATTAATTGTCATATAATATTTGTCATTCATGAAATCAATTTTCAAAGTCAAATTAAACTTAAGATCCAAATTTAGATTATTTAAAACCAAAAACCTAGTCCCCAAACTCAACCTGGTTTGAAGACTAGTGATTTTTATCCTTGGGCAAATTAATTAAAAATTAATGAATTGGAGTCAATTGGGTTTTTCCTTAATTTTCCCATTTAAAAATAAAGTAGGGTGGCGGCTCCCAATATCATTTTCAAAATCAAGCAATTTGAATATGAGGGTTCCATCGTGAATCTAAACTCAAATGAGCTTCCCGATTCCCTCCAGCGGATCGGGCTGGTGTTAGGGCAAGCCTCACAATGGGTTGCTGAGATTATTTAGAAGTGTTTATTTTCTCTATTGTAATTAGATAATGTCCTAGTTATAAGGGAAGCTCTATCGAAATTTTGGCTTAGTCTTGGTAATTATTAGATATAGCCTTGTAAATGAGTCATTCTTTTTTAATAATCTTATCTATTATTCAGAGTCAAAATTCAAGCATCCTTCCAGTCACCAAATGTTGCACTCCACAAGGAGAGCTAATTAGATTTCATTAATATGTGAGTTAGATAGTTTTAATATGACCATCCATTTGTTTTATTTGTTTAATGTTACATTTGCATACATGCATTGCTTGTTTTATATCCGATACATAACTATGCATTATAAACATAAATTAAGCATCCCCACATATGTATGTGATTGGCTTGTTATGTTTGAATTGTATATTACTTTTGGTGGTTGGATGGGATTGGGATATAGGAACCACTTAGGAATGCGAATTTGGTTATGAGATTGATAAGGACTAATGAGCTATGACTAGTGTATGATGACTCGGCTTGCTCATCACCTAAAGTTGCTACCAGTCGGGTTAGAGCTACATGCATAGGCCAATGAGGGCTGCCGCCTTATTGGAATTAAATGACAGTTTTGGATTAAGAGAACCAGGTATGGGGGATCGGCTCCTCATATTAAGTTTTAGTGTAGATCCTGTACACTGATTCCCATCATTGGTTGATTTTGTGAATTGTTTATCTGGTTGGCATATGTATTAGCATTTCAAATATTTGAATGGTGGTTATATTAGTACTATATAGCTTATTGAGTCGAACGCTTATTCCTATTCAAATTATTTTTTAGATAATGGAATGAGCTTGTAAAGGAAATTGTAAATTGAGTTATGCTATCTTTTACCTTTTGGCAGTATTCTATATTAATAAGTACTTAATTATGTAAATAATATTTGTATATTTGTATTAGTACTTTAGAACTATAACAATCCACATCCATCCTAGGAGTTTCGTGACAAATTGCTTGATTTTAGGGCTATTGTGACAAAGTGTGTGCTTTCATGAAATTTCATGGGCTATGTGATTTATGAGAAAGTCCCATATTAGACTAGTTTTAATATGCATAATATGAATTTTGAATAGGAAATAGGTGATTTATGTGAAGTGCAAAAGCATAAAATGATTCATTGTATTTATGTGAAGTGAATTTTCATGCATAAAGCGAATTTTCATGCACAAAGCAATTTTTAAGCATAAAATAAATTCTTATAAGCATTTTTAAAATATTTTTAATTAAATATTTTATGGGAATTTTAATGAAAATAAGAAGCAAAAAATATTTTATTTTTAATTATTTATAATCAGCCCATAAATTAGATTAAAGACCTAATTCACCAAAAGCCCAACACACCAAAACACTCCTAACCTAGCTTATTAATGGCAAACTTATAATTTTGCTCCAAAAACCCTAAACCTAATCTAAATTTTGGCCTCCCTTAATGTGGCAACCTCCATATTTTTTTTCCATTAGATTTTTACAGAATTTTCTCTCAAAAATTCTCTCTCTACTGAAATTCACACGGTGCTTCCAAACCCTGCAATTTTGTGATCATCTTCATAATTTTTTCTCTTCTTTCAAGCTACTATTTGATTATTATGAAACTAATCATGAGTAATCCATATAGGGCTATATATTTACTATTTTTCTTCTTGTCAAATTTGGCCTAGGTTGTTTTTCCTCACTCTCAAAACACCCAAACCAAAATCAATCTGATCAACTCCTAAACCCCTCCACATAATCATGGAATGAACCACATAGGTTTTAATCCCCATTCAATTAGGTACATAGGTACGTTTGGAATCTAAGTCCAAACCTCAAATCCAAATCCCAATCAATCTCCTTTCCCCTTCTTAATCGATTTTTGGATGTTTCATTTTAATTTTCTCATTGTAGTAATACCATACACATGCATTAATCATGATATTATAATTGTCATATAATATTTGTCAATCATGAAATCAATTTTTCAAGGTCAAATTAAACTTAAGAGAAAAATTTAGATTATTTAAAACCAAAAACTAAGTCTCCAAACTCAACCTGGTTCGAGGCTAGTGATTTTATCTTTAGGTGAATTAATTGAAAATTAATGAATTGGAGCCAATTGGGTTTTTCCTCAATATTTCCATTTAAAAAATAAATTTAGGTGGCGAATCCCAAAATCATTTTTCAAAATCAACCAAATCCAAACCCAAGGGTTCCATCGTGAGTCTAAACCTGAATAAGCATCCTAATTCCCTCCAGCGGATCGAGCCGGTGCTCAGGCGAGGCCTCACAGCTGGCAACTCCACTGGAGACTATTGTCACCTTTTTAATAAAAAAGAAAATAAGAGGATTACTATTTGGTTAAAGAAAAATTTTTCAAAATAATTTCCATTTGGCTTATTAAGTATAATTTGACTTTCATGCATCACTTTGCATAATAAAAGCTCCTTGCCTAACCTTAGCTTTAGGAAAACTTTTGGATGGCGAGTAGCATTGGCTCGACAACTCTCTTGAGTATGTTGGGAGATAGCAAAAGCATTCCACCCCGCAATGAATTCCTGATCATTTCAGTGGTGTAACAAGCAACCAATACTGTTGGAACCACATGAGGCTCTTTGCCTCACATGTGGTTTGGTATATCGATACTTTAGTGGGATGGGGACCCTTAAATCAAACCACCCTTTCACCCTTGTACATGTAGTCACTCTAGCGTTGACCCTAGATTCCACATACAATAATAATGGAGACATTTGTACATATGCCCATGAAACCTTTTTAGCATGCATCACAACATTGCCATGCATATATAACATGGGAAACTCGATAGAGTAAAACCTCAAAGAACCAAACCAGTGGTCCATTACCCTAAATACCTCATAGACTCACCTTGTCAACATGTAAACCCAGTGACCAACCATGTGAAAGAAATCCTTTTTGATATGTATTCTGCAAGAGTACAAATCGTACAAGCAATATAGTAGTGAGTGAGTTATCGTTCCATTGGAGACTTTAGGTAAGTACTAGCTCAAATGTCTGCTAATGTCTAGTTAATCAAATTGGTGTTGATGACAATCATTATAATTATATTCAAACTAAACTAAAATCTAATTTAAGTAAAATAACAAGAAGGAAAAAGGAGATGAAATCAGGGATAAAGGCCCATTCAGGTATTGAATCCCCCGAGCCCCTAATTGTATATCATGAACTACACATCAATCAAATTCATTCCATAAGTTGAATTGGATTTCACTAAATTAGATAAAATTTCTCTCCAGTAATTAAATCCCTATTTCCCAAGAGGAATGCAAGGAATCTCTTCTCAAGCAAACTCAATTAGATCATGCTTTAGATTTGAGAAACTATCTACCAAAGAAGTCTTGTAAGCCTATCTCTAGTGCCCCAATTAACCCTCAATCTCTATGAGTGATAAATTCACATAAAGCTATCTCTAGTCAATTATATGAAAACAATCCCTAATTAATAAGCATGCAATTATCAATTGGTATTTAAGCAATAATGATCATAAAGATAAAACAACTCAAGGAATGATTTAATTGAATAAAAAGTAATTCAATCTATACAAAAGGTTCTAGGGTTCATCAATTCCCAAATTAGAAAGAATTAGTTCATATCACACATTAAAACCAAAGAAAAAATTAAAGAAATAAGAAATCCCAAACAATTCATGAATTAAGTATAGAGAAATCATGTTCTTTGATCCGCGATCTTTAATGTCTTCTTTTCTTTACTATTCTCTCTCTAATCTCTAGGCGACTTCCCTCAAAATGCTGTCAAATCTGGTTTTATGTTTCTGAAATTTCTAATGCACACCACTGGACCCATGGCTGGGGTTCCAACCGTAGCAACGGAAGAATAAAAAAAACTATAACTTTCTATGGGTGAGACCTCAGCCGTGCCTCCACCCATGGGAGGCTACTAGATAATTTGCCACTTTGCTCTTATCACACGACTAGAATCCCAGTCGTGGCTCAACCCGTGGCAGCCTATATTTTTTCAAAAATTAGCATTTTGGCTTGGATTTCACCATCCTGGGTCACATTCGGATCATGGCATCCTTTGACACTGGATTAACTACAAGAACTGTGAAAGCACTAAAACAAATAGATTAAACTTAATTGAAGGCATAAAATACATTAAGAACAAGGGCCAAAATATAGTGTTTTCAACACTTATCAAATTCCCCCACACTTGAATTTTTGCTTGTCCTCAAGCAAACTAAATTACAACAATAGTTTAGAAAATGGACAACCCCTTTAAAGCCAAAAGAAAACACCAAGATTAACAATACTCAAATCAGTAAGGCTCAAATCTCATAATCAAAAACTAATTCTCAAATGTAGCAGTTAAATTAAAGGATTTACAAATCAAAGAACCTCAAACTCAAAGATAAAACTCACAATCTAGAAGTCTAAATTCCAGAGTTAAAAGATTGAGCATACAATCCCAAAGAAATAAAAGCCAAACAAAAGTAAGAAATGAAGGATTTTCTCTTAGGCACCTGACTACTCTCTCGATTTTTCTATTGACTTTAACATTCAAATGTAACTTTATTGCACTTTTTTTTTTTTTCAAGGAGCCTGACTTGTTTAAATCATCATACTAGCCTTTTAACGTGAAGGTAAACATTTGTGATGCCAACCCCCGCTTACTCAACTAGAATCACAAATCCAAATGGCTACTAGCACTATTCATAATTTCAACTCCTTAGGTTAGAAGAGTTAAAATTAGCGGAATAGGGAAAAATTTTCAAAGCTCCATATGCAAAAAAATTTTTATCATATTTTATTTATTATTTTTTTTTTATCAAGAAAAATAGTCAAAGAACCTAAGATATTAAGTGTATCTTACTAATCTTAACTCAAGTCACAAAGGAATCAACATATGCTTAAAAATGTAACTAAGGTTTCAAACTCCAGTAGTGCAGATTTCATCAGTTTAATTCCCTAATTACGACTACCACACTTAACCCTTAGTAAATGATCAATTCAACTAAGCCAAACATCAATGAGAGATTGTCATATATAAAGAAAAATAGTCATCAATTATGAGCTAAAAAGGAAATCACTCCAATTCATACCATTATTACAATTTAGCTCGCTTGAGACAAAACAGGACAGAAAGAATAAATAAATAAACAAATAAATATCCCTCCCCCACACTTAAATAACACATTGTCCCTAATGTGTTTGAAAATGAATATAAAGAAAAACATATAAAGGGAAGAAGAAAGATATTGAGAAACTACCCTGTTATCAAATTTCTATGTCTGTCTATTTCATAGCCCATGCCATGTCATTATCTGTTCTACAAACCTAAATTAGGCTAAGAAAGAAAAACAAAAATAAAAATAAAAATAAAACATAAAAAGAGAAATAAAAATAAAAAATAAGCCTAAATAGTATAAGTACAGTAATCCAAAGCGTAAAATATATAAATGAATAAAAGAAAAAGGAAAAGAAAATGGAAGGATCAATCATCTATAGCGTCATTGAAGTCGTCACTCCCCTCGGCATCATCTGACTTAACCTGAACCAGAGGCTATCTCTGTTGTGGCTACGGTGCAGGGGTAAGAGGCACACACCCTTGAGTTCCCTAATAATCTAGCGTGGACTGCTAAAGCCATGCTCGATTCTTTGCCTCGAACTCAAGTGTCTACTACTAGCGTTGCAACATAGTCAGGATCTAATGTTGGTTGGTGAAGAGTCTATTCTGCTGGACCTAAAGACCGATCATGGTCCTCTCCAACCAGCATATCTATCTCTCAAACTCAGTGGGCTTCTTATCATCCGCATCATCCACTCCCATATATGACACCCAATCTCGAAATAGGATTAGGCCAGAGAAAGGAGGTATAGTTGATGAAGAAGAAGGCCTAGCAGCAGTGAAAGTACTAGCAGTAGTAGAAGTACCAGCGTCAGCAAAAGTACCGATAGCAGCAAAAGGCTGAGTCATAGGGTCAGTAGCAGGAACTGAAGCGGCCTCAGAAGCTACTGGATTTGGTGGAGGCGTAAAGGCTAGCATAAAGCTCTTTGTCTTATCCTTTCGCAGCAATGTGGCATAACTGATCAGCTTAGGCATGCCATCTAGTGTCATCAGAGGCAAGCCATCAAAAACACCCAAGCTCCTAGTGAGCTTAGTGATATACATCCCTCCAAATAATTCTCTGAACTTGCCCCTCTTGCACTGATCATCAAAAAATCTCATGAGAGAATAAGCCATATTGCACCTCCTGTCTTCATGCATGCACATCAAATAAAATAGCTCTTGCCTGGTCACAACCCCTCCACTATCCCATCTACCAGAAATGGTCTTCGTCAGAAGAAAATGAAGAACTCACAATCTGAAGGAAGCAAACTGGGATGCCTTAGAGACTGAGGCATCAAATCTCTTACCCACCGGAGCAAATTTTTCCCACACCTGATTAGGGACATTATCATCTAGAAAGCCAACAGGTGTCTTATGATAGACATCAGTATGCAACTCCTCCTCCATATATAAACCCATTGCCACTACTAAATCATTGACACTCATCTCAAACTGCTTAGTGCCCAATCTAAACTGCAACATCTTTTTTGGGATTGATGCAACCTTCAAATCAACTTAAAGGGAACAATAAAATTCTAGTGTCAACTCTCTATATGCCAGCTCAGCAATCACAAAAAATCCCTTCTAGTCTGGCTGTGATGTCCATCCCTGAAGCTTTTTGTCTATGCCAATCTATTGCATAAAGCCCCAGTCAATCTGTCATGTAAGCTTGAAGTCTTTGTTGGCCAATTGCTCAAAGCGAGCATGAGACTCCAGGTCAACAAACTGGACACACACATGGTTTGGAATGAAAGAAATTATGGGAGCTGCTGCTGGTGGGGGGTTACGAGAACTGCCTTCCCCTCTAGCCCATTTGGTTGGCAATTTGGTCACCTTTGTGGATGATTTCTTAGGCCCCATAGCTGCAAAATAACACAATCCAACCCAAACAATAAGAAAAATAGGGAAAAATTATCGTTAGAATTTCGGCATTATGATGCCATAAACATCTCATTCCCAAAAATAGAAAACAGTAAACACAAACCCAAACATTATGCTCAAACCAATTTCAAACATTCGTTACTCAAATTCAAATAAATGACACTTTAAGTAATTCAACAAACATAAACCCAGACAACTCAAACAATAGATAGTCACCATTGCAGGATTGGCCATCCAAAAACAACCCAAATCCCTAAAATAAAAAATTCTACCCTCAATCATGTGAATCTCTAAAAAAAACACAAGATGAAGCAGATCTAAGACAAGAAAATGAGCAAAAATCAAAGGAAAATTAGAGATCCATACCAGTGGTGAAGAATCTGAAGAGAGAGAAAGAGTGTGTGTGTGCTTGAGATTACTTGAAGATTGCCTCCTTGAGTGCAAAAATTGGCTTGGAAGGGGTAGTGTATGTGATTCAAGTGTGGGAGAGGTGAGGTGAAAATAGGAGAAAGAAAGAAATTTGAAAATGTGCAGTGTGTGGAGTGCTGCATTTCTTTTTCTTTTCTTTTATTTGTCGAGCCCATGGGTGACCCCACGGTTGGGATTCCACCTATAGCCATGATACTGCCTCTTTAGGTGCATCACATGGCCTAGGCTTTAGCTGTGGTCCCAACCGTATGATGCTTCTGCCAAACTGAAATTAAATTTTCCTTATCATATAGGTGGAGACTCAACCGTGGTCCCAGCCGTATGATGCTACTGTCATAAAAAATTAATTTCCTTATCACATGACTGAAGGCATGGCTAAGGTTTTAGCCGTGTGATGCTACCGCTAAAAAAAATTTAGTTATCCTTATCACACGACTGAAGGCACAGTTGAGATTTTAGCCATGTCACCCGATTTTTTCCCCTTCTTTTTTTTTTAAACTAAGTATAAATAGGAGAAATGTTGTACTGCCCTGAATAGAAATACCTGAAAAGATGCGTGATTGCATGTGGTGCTTGTTCAGATACAAAGACAAAATTGGAGAAATGGGAGTTATTCACAAAACATAAAAACTACATTAAGATAGAACATAATAACAAAAAAAAAAGAAACAAGAAACATGAAAGATAGCTAATTGCTTATACAAGAAAGATAGATGGAATGCCTAGCCTAGAATTACAATTATTTAGTAAAGTTCATTCCAATGTAATCTAAACTAGGTCAAGCTGGCTCCTTACTTCTCCTTCCTAGGCCTCCCTCATCCCCTTTTCACCTTTGGAGGTTCAATGCTCTCCCCTTTTGTTGGTTCTTGCTGTGTGAAATCACTTTCTGCAGCATCGGTTTGCGCATTATCAGCCTTTTTGGCCTCGTTTTCCATTACCACTATCTCCTCTAGGGAAAAAGTGCACTCATTCATAGCTGGGTATGCCCTATTATAAGTATAAAAAGTTGATACTTGTTCAGGGGTCATGGATGGAGGAGAGGAATCCTTTTCATTTTTAGAGATATG
This sequence comes from Reutealis trisperma, assembly GCA_947687605.1. Classification (NCBI taxonomy): domain Eukaryota; kingdom Viridiplantae; phylum Streptophyta; class Magnoliopsida; order Malpighiales; family Euphorbiaceae; genus Reutealis; species Reutealis trisperma. The sequence goes on from CANTUT010000291.1 coordinate 316,818, forward strand.
GCCTTTAGGATTCTTAGAACTCATACTTGCAATCCTACTTTCAACTAAGCAAGAGCAACAAATTCAGTTCAGAGCATAGTTTATCTATGTAGTTCTCTCATTAAAAGCCCACAATGAATGACAATTTCATGAGGAGGTAGGTAGGTTATGCATTTCTCAATTAATCTTTTCCTCCCCCTAAAAACTACATGACAAATCTAATGCAACCAATGAGCAGCAAAAACTAAAACAAAGATAAAAAGATAAAAAATAAAACTGAAGAACTTATATATATATATATATATAATAGCTCAAGATAGAAAAATAAAGCTTAATTAAAATAATGGGTTGCCTCCCACCTAGCGCTTCTTTAATGTCATCTTAGCTGGACATTTAAGGTGATTGCTCACCCTGAATCCTGGAGTACTTAATCTCCATCACTTGATTCAATTCTCCCCCAAAATATAGTTTAAGCCTTTGACCATTTACTTTAAAATCACCCTTCTCAAGATGACTTAATTCAACTGTTCCATAGGGGAAGATATTTTTAACAACAAATGGACCTGACCACTGAGACTTTAATTTTCCAGGGAAAAGCCTCAACCTAGAGTTATAGAACAATACTTGATCTCCTGCTTTAAGTCTCTCCCTTGCTTAATTCAATAATCATGCCATCTCTTGGTTCTCTCCTTGTACATCCTTGCATTGTCATAAGCCGCCAATCGCCATTCATCGAGCTCATTAACCTACAAATTTCTTTTGGTACCTACAACATCTAAATCAAGGTTAACTTGCTTTATAGCCCAATAGGCCTTATGCTCAATCTTAACTAACAAATGACAAGCCTTTTATAAACCAATTGTATGGTGTGGTACCTAAAGGGGTTTTATAGGCAGTCCTATAAGCACATAGAGCACTACCAAGCATTTCTTACCAATCCTTCCTAGAGCACTCTATTAACTTCTCAAGAATTCTCTTGAGTTCTCTATTTGAGTTTTCTACCTGACCACTTATCTGTGGATGATAGGGAGTAGCAAACTTGTATGTAACATCTAATCTTTTTAGCACTTTTTCTAATTGGTTGTTACAAAAGTGAGTCCCTCTATCGCTTATAATAACTTTTGAAGTGCCAAACCTAGAGAAAAGTTTCTTAAGGAACTTCACTACCACCCTAGCATCATTTGTGGGTAAAGCTTGAGCCTCTACCCATTTGGACACATAATTAACAGCTACTAAAATGTATTTATTACTAAAAGAACTTAGGAAAGGTCCCATGAAGTCAATGCCCCATACATCAAAAACCTCACACTTAAGAATACCATTTTGGGGCATCTCATCACGAGATGAGATGTTACCTATTCTTTGGCAATGATCACATTATTGCACAAAGTTATAGCTGTCCTTGAAAAGAGTTGGCCAATAGAATCCTGACTTCAGAACTTTCTGAGCGATCCTGCTAGGTCCATAATGTCCTCTAGCTGGCCTACTATGACATTGCTCTAGAATGCTCATCTTTTCGGGCCATCCCACACATCTCCTGATTATCTTATCAACACAAATTCTAAAAAGAAAGGGGTCCTCCTAAAAGTAATATTTTAGGTAAGAAAAGAATTTCTTCATTTGCTGATATGAAAAATCTTTTGGAAGTTCCCTAGCAACAAGAAAATTTGCAAAATTGGCAAACCAAGGAAATTCAGGATTAAGATTAGAACCACTTACCAAACTTACCATAGCATAGAGCTGCTCATCAAGGAAGTTGTCATCAATATCCTTTTCTTTCAGCTGCTCTAAGTTTGGGTTCTCCAATCTGGATAAATGATCTGTTGTAAGGTTTTCTGCTCCTTTCTTGTCTTATATCTCCAAATCAAATTCTTGTAGCAATAACACCCATCGGATAAATCTCGACTTTGCATCAGTTTTTTAGAACAAGTATCTCAAAGTTTAGTGATCCATGTAAACCACTACTTTTGATAAGATCAAATATGAATGAAACTTGTTAAAAGCAAAAACAACAGCCAGCAGCTCTTTTTCTATGGTGGTGTAGTTAGCTTAGGCCTCATTCAGTGTTTTGTTGGCATAATAGATAGGCTGAAAATGTTTCTTCTTCCTTTGGCCCAAAACTACCCTGACTGCGAAGTCGCTTGCATCACACATCAACTCAAAGGGAAGATTCCAATCAGGGGCCACCATGATCAGAGCATGTATATACTTCTCTTTTAAAACATTAAAGGCTTCTAGACATTGTCCATCAAAGATAAATTCAGTGTCCTTCTCAAACAACCTTGTTAAAGAGCAAGCAATTTTTGAGAAGTCTTTGATAAACCTTCGATAAAACCTAGCATGCCCCAAAAAGCTTCTAATCGCCTTCACGGTTGTAGGAGGCTGCAATTTTCCAATGGTTTCAATTTTTGCTCGATCCACCTCAATACCTTTGCACGAAATCTTGTGCCCCAAAACTATGCCTTCACTAACCATAAAGTGACACTTCTCCCAGTTGAGCACAAGATGGATCTCTTCACATCGAACTAAAACTCTCTCCAAATTCAGTAGATAGTCATCAATAGAGTCCCCATGGATTGAAAAGTCATCCATGAAAACCTCTATGGTATCTTTAATCAGCTCATCAAAAATTGCCATCATACACCATTGGAAGGTGGCTGGTGTATTGCACAAACCAAATGGCATCCTTCTATATGTAAAAGTACCATAGGGACAGGTAAAGGTTGTCTTTTCTTGGTCTTCCAAAGTAATAGGAATCTGAAAGTAACCCAAAAGACCATCCAAAAAATAGTAGTATTCATGTCCAGACAACTTTCTAACATTTGGTCAATGAAGGGTAATGGAAAATGATCTTTTCTGATTGCATCATTTAGCTTCTGGTAATCAATGTAGACCCTCCATCCTGTGATCATTCTTGTAGAGAAGAGTTCATTATTCTCATTAGGCACTATGGTCATTCCTCTTTTCTTTGGTACTACTTGAACCGAGCTCACCCAAAAGCTATCTAAAATTGGATAGATGATTCGCACATCAAGTAATTTGATCACCTCAGCCTTCACTACCTCTTTCATCTTCGGGTTTAGTCTCCTTTGTGGCTATATAACTGCTTTAAACTCATCCTTCATAAGTATTTTATGAGTGCAGAATGACAAACTAATATCTCAATGTCTGCTATCTTCCAAGCTATTACCTTCTTGTACTTTTTAGCATTTCAATCAATCTAGCTTTTTGCTAGGAAGATAGGCTAGCATTCAAAATTATCGGTAACTTCTTTCCCTCTTCCAAGAATCCAAACTCAAGGTGCTTTGGGAGGGGTTTAAGTTCTAGAACAGATGGGTCTACTATAGAAGGCCTCATCTTTTCTTCCTTGGGCATTTCAATTGGTTCAAATGCCTGACTCTTAAATGACTTGTTTGCCTCCAAATAAGCCAACTGCTCTTTTGCTTCCTGATCCTCAACATTTTCCTGCACCAAACATAACTCAAGGGGATCCTTGGAAACAATGTTAGTAATAAAATTGATGATTTCATGCTCAACAACATCATCGCATCAATCTGTCTCATCAAGTTCAAGTGGGTACTTCATAGAATTAGCAATATGAAAGACAATTTTTTCACTCTCCACTCTCAAAGTCAATGTGCCATCATGGACGTCAATAAGGGCACGAGCTGTATTTAAGAATGGCCTACCAAGGATAAGTGAAACATCCATATCATCATCCATATCAATGATGACAAAGTCATTGGGGAAAATAAATTCCCTGACTTTTACCAACACATCTTCCAAAATCCCTCAAGGTTGTACCACAGACTTATCAGCTAGCTGAATAGTCATATGTGTTGGTTTGGGTTCTCCAATACCCAATTCTTTAAACATCTTGTAGGACATAACACTAATGCTAGCCCCCAAGTCAGCTAAGGCATTTTTAACTGAAAGGTTACCTATGAAACATGGAATATTAAAACTACCAAGGTCTTTCAACTTCTTAGGTAACCTTTTTTGCAAAATTGCCGAGCTCTTTTCCAACAGATGCACAAATGATACCTCTTCGAGCTTTCTTTTATTAAAAACTAGCTCTTTTAAAAACTTAGCATATTTGGGCATTTGTGATAAAGCCTCAGCAAATGGTATGTTAATATGAAGTTGCTTAAATAATTCACAAAATTTATCAAACTGAGCATCCATTTTATCCTTATGCAAACAAGCCAGATATGGCACTCAAGGCTAATACTCCTTTACCGTTGGGGTAGGCTCTTGTGTTGCTTCTTTTCTCTCTTTCTCCACTATTGCCTTCTCCCTCTCTTTAAGTTCCTTTTTAGCTTCTTTGTCAATGGCATCCTGTGCCTCTTCCCCAACCACTTCTTCTTGGTTTTTTTTAACAACCCCCTCAACTTGCTTGCCACTCCTTAGAGTGATTACTTTCAACTATTCTTTTAGGTTTGCCACAATGTTACTAGCCAAACTTCCTTGTGGTCAATCACTAAACATTTTAACAATTTGACCTATTTGATTCCCTAAATTATGAATGGAGGCCTATTGATTCCTAAGTGCTGTCTCAGTTGCCTTGTGCCTCTAGTCAGAAGACTCAATAAATTTCTCTATCATCTTCTTTAAAGAAGTCTTCTTAGTTGGAGCTTGCTGGTATTGAGGCTACTGTTGAAATCCTGGTGGAGGTCTTGGGTTAGACTGATTACCCCATAGGAAATTAGGGTGATTCCTCCACCCCAAATTATACGTGTTGTTATAGGGTTCGTTCTGCTATCTCAAAGCATTTCCTATATAATCTACCTGCTCCGGCTTGGCAAAATTATTGCCACTTTGGCAATCTTGACTTTGGTGTGCTCCCTGCACCAATCACAACACATAACTTGAGCTTGTCTTCCAAATGAAGATGTAATCAAGGAATCCATTTTTTTTTGTTCATGGCTTCAAGTTGAGGGATAAATGCGACAATTGGGTCACCACCCCCTCCAATTCTTCTCTGATCTCTGGGGGACTCGCCACTGATAGTTTATGAGAGCCATGTCTTCAATCAAGTCCCTTGCCTCTTCAAGTGTGTTGTTGTTCATGGAACCACCGGCTGCCGTATTGATAGACTACTTGCTTGTATAGTTCAAACTGTTGTAAAAGGTTTAAATCTGGTGCTATAATGAAAGGCCATGATATGGACACCTCCTCAACAAGTCTTTAAATCTTTCCCACACATCATAAAGAGTCTCACCATCTTACTAAAGGAAGGAAGTTATGTCATTCCTCAACTTAGCAGTTTTGGATGGTGGAAAGCATTTCTCTAAGAATTTCTCTGCCAATTGAGTCTATATAGTAAAATTGTCAGCTGAGAAAGACTTGAGCCATTTCTTTGGTTTGTACCAGAGTGACAAAGGAAACAAACATAGCCTAATTGCATCATCTGAGACATTATTGATCTTAAATGTGTCACAAATCTCTAAAAAATTCTCAACGTGAGCATTAGGATCTTTGAGTATATTGGGAGATAGCAAAAGCATTCCACCCTACGATGAATCCCCGATCATTTCAGTGTCGTAACAAGCAATCAGTACTATTGGACCCATGCAAGGCTCTTTGCCTCACATGTGGTTAGGTATATCAATGCTTTATTGGGATGTGGACCCTTAAATTAAATCACCATTTCACCCTTGTACATGTAGTCACTCTAGCATTGACCCTAGGTTCCACATACCGTAATAATAGAGACATTTATACATATGCCCATGAAACCTTTTTGGCATGCATCATGATATTGCCATGCATATATAATATGGGAAACTCGACAGAGTAAAACCTCAAAGACCTAAACCGGTGGGCCATTACCCTAAATACCTCACACACTCACCTTTTTGATACGTATTCTATAAGTGTACAAATCGCACAAGCAATATAGTAGTGAGTGAGTTATCATTCCACTAGAGACTTTAGGTAAGTACTAGCTCAAATGTCTGCTAATGTCTAGTTAATCAAATTAGTGTTGATAAGAATGATTATAATTATAGGAAAAAGGAGATGAAATTAGGGATAAAGGCCCATTCCGGTATTGAATTCCCCCTAGCCCCTAATTGTATATCATGAACTACACATCAATCAAATTCATTCCATAAGTTGAATTGGTGTTTCACTAAATTAGATAAAAATTTCTCTCGAATAATTAAATCCCTATTTCCCAAGAGGAATGCAAGGAATCTCTTCTCAAGCAAACTCAATTAGGTCATGCTTTAGATTCAAGAAACTATCTACCAAAGAAGTATTGTAAGCCTATTTCTAGTGCCCCAATCAACCCTCAATCCCTATGAGTCATCAATTCACATAAAGCTATCTCTAGTCAATTATATGAAAACAATCCCCAATTAATAAGCATGTAATTATCAATTGGTATTTAAGCAATAATGATCATAAAGATAAAAATTAAAAAAAAACTCAAAGAATGATTTGATTGAATAAAAAGTAATTCAATCTATACAAAAGGTTCTAGGGTTCATCAATGCCCAAATTGGAAAGAATTAGTTCATATCAAACATTAAAACCAAAGAAAGAATTAAAAAAATAAGAAATCCCAAACAATTCATGAATTAAGTGTAGAGAAATCCTATTCTTTGATATGCAATCTTCAATGTCCTCTTTCCCTTACTATCCTCTCTCTAATCTCTAGGTGACTTCCCTCAAAATGCTGTTAGATCTGGTTTTATATTTTTCAAATTTCTAATGCACACCAGCGGACCCACGGTTGGGGTTCCAGCCATGGCAACGGAAGAATAAAAAAAAAATGTAACTTCCCACGGGTGAGACCTCAGCCGTGCCTCCACCCATGGGAGACTATTGGATAATTTGCCACTTTGATCTTATCACATGGCTGGAATCCCAATCGTGGCTCAACCTGTGGTAGCCTATATTCTTCCAAAAATCAGCATTTTGCCTTAGATCTTTCACCATATTAGGTCACATTCGGATTATGGCATCCTTTGACACTGGATTAACTAAAAGAACTGTGAAAGCACTAAAACAAATAGATTAAACTTAATTGGAGGCATAAAATACATTAAGAACAAGGGCCAAAATATAGTGTTTTCAACACTTATCACTTTTCTTGACACAACTTTACATTCATGCTTTTTTTTTCACAATTCTATTTGCTTACCTATTTTCTATCTGTTTTTTGTTTCAAGGTACCAATGGCCAACATCTCCAACTCGTTTGACCAAGATGTGATGAGCATCTTTTTTGCCAACCTCCTTAAGAAATAAGAGGAGACTTCAAAGCTACACTCACCACCTCTCTTAAGACCGAAGCTGACACTTTCACCCATGCTCTCAAAGCTCAGTCTGATACCTTTACCGATGCCCTCAACTCCCAATGCCAGTCGATCATCAATGAGGTCAAGGAAATGACCAATGCCACCATTACTCCCCCCTCCTGCTCTTGTTAACCCTACATTTGCTCAAGTCAGAACTAGCCATGCTCCTACTTTTACTCCTCCTATAATCGATCTAACAAATAATGGGAAAACACTTGAAACTCCAATCTTTCCTGCCGTGGACTTGAACGCAATCACTCTCTCTCCTATTATGAATCATTTTCAAAGTGGAGATTTCTCTAGCTTTACCAAAGCTAAGAAATTGATGGAGAAAATTGAGGCCATGGAAAGAACAATTAAGCGCATCAAAAGGCATTAGGACATGATAGATGTTAAATCTTTAGCTCTCTTTCCGAATGCATAGGTTCCTCCAAAATTTAAAATGCCAGTCATGGACAAGTTTAATGGCAACAGATGCCCCAAAACTCACCTTAAAATGTATGTGGTTGCTATAAGACCCTTTGGTGTGGATGATAAGCTCTTTGCTCAGTTATTCCAATAGTCCTTAACTGGAGTTGCTGTTAAATGGTTATTAAATCTCAACCAGAATCACAAGAAGATTTAGGATGACATATGCAATGCATTTGTTAAGCAATACTACTACAACATCAAGGTGGATGTCACTCATCGAGATTTGGAAACCACTAAATAAGGGCAAAGAGAATCCTTCACCGCATTCCTTACAAGGTGGAGGTCAAAAGTAGCACAAATGGTGAACCATCCATCTAAATTAGAGCAAATTGACATCATTATCAAGAACATCCTCCCCTAGTACCAAATGCATTTGCAAACATAGTACCTCCCTAAATTCAAAGCTCTCATTGCCACCACCTCTGAGATCAAGGATTTGATTCAATCGGGATAAATCAAAGATGAATCCTCTAGTTCAAGGTATCATAAGAACAACAATTACACCAGCAACTCCACTAACAAAAAAGAAGTAATGGTAAATGCTGTCTCTTATCACCAGCCAATCAGGTTGGAAATGAGGACTTTTTCTGAGCTAGGCATGCCCCTTAGCGATATTTACAAGAAGCCTTATAGGCTAATCTAGTTAAGCCTTTAGACCAATGACCTTCTCCAAACACCTTGTCCAAGGGTTATAATGCTAATGAGCACTGTGACTATAATTAAGGGCCAGGGCATAAAACTAATGCATGATAAAGCTCTAAAGCATAAAATTCAAGACCTTATTGATAGCGAAGACATCATTGCTCCCAGACCCAAAGTCTAGCACTACTATCAATCCTTTCTGAACCACCCAACCATCTCAAGCTTCATCCAATAACTAGTATTTTAAAAAGAGTGCCAACACTATTGTGCCCCTATTTAAGTCCTCTGGGTCTATATCCAAGTCATTTAAGTTCATGTCTAAGTCACCTAGGTTAAAGTCTACATAAAGTCTTTTCAGTCTGTTTCCATTAAATCTTTCTTTGAATTTGAGTCTGTTAGGCCTTTTCCTTCTGAGTCTGTATTTCATCTTCGAGGCCTATCCTTTAATGTACTCGTGATGGGACTTTTATCAGTAATAAAGAGTTTAAACTCTATGATTTGTTTTATTTTTTCTAATTTATCTTTAAATGGGACATCTTAAAAAAAAAGAACAAAAAATGACAAATATAAAAAAATACACAAAAAAATGATGAAAAAGGCAAAAGAATTAATTATGACACAAAAAAAATCCAAAATCCCATACGTATGCAGTAGTGGAAAAGCTCATGGAATGTTCTGTACAAGACAAGATAGGGATGATCCAAACATCATAATTCATGAGATCCCTACCTACACACATAAGAAATTTTCAAATAGAAGCCATGGAGAATGAAGACAGAATAAACCAAAAGGTATCATGACCAACTGGATACCATCGAGGAAAAGAGAATCGATGCTCTATACAAAATTCAAGGTTATCAATGTAGATTAGCCTAGCACTTCAACTAGAAGGTGAGAGACAAGGGTTCGCAAGAAGGAAATCTAGTTCTGGGAGATATCCAAGCCCTTATTCATGATCTAAGAGGAAGTTCAAACTGAACTGGGCTAGACAGTATGTGCTTAAGAAGATCCTATCTGACAAAGGCACTATCTTCACAAATGTGGACCGAAGCAAATTCTCCCATCCTGGCAAACTAGATTAGCTAAAATGATACATCATCTAAAGATCACATCTGCATTTCATTTCTGTTTTTCATGCATACATAATTAGAACTACGTGGATCTGATTCTCCCTAAAAGAAATGACTGACAAAAAAGTAATGTAAAGGATACATAGGCAGCCCATCTTGTGTACAATTCAAATCATAATATTTTGTTTACATCGCATTGTCATTTTTAATACATTATTTACTTAATTATTTTACCTGAACAGAAAGAAGAAGAAGAAGAAGAAGAAAAGCAAGAAAGAATGCTCGCTAAGTTTAAAACCCAAAAGGATGACTTAGGCTGAAATTAGAGCAAAAAATAAAAGATAACTCATTTAATGATGATCAAATCTTGCAAAATACAAACCCATCATTATGATAAAAAGTATAGCCTTTTCAATGTCGTAGTCCTATCAACCTGCAATTATCTTAAACAAAAAGCCAAAAAAAGAAAAGGTCATATCTAAAGTCATGGTCTAGCTAGTCCTCCTCCACCTCCTAAGATGCAAATCTCTCGTGTCCTCATCAGAGTCAAAGTCTACCATAATCTCCTCAAATGGGTATACTCCTCCTTCAAATCTTTGTAACTCCCTCTATTGCAGTAGTAGCAATATTAAAATTGCTCCCACAACAATATTAGAAACCGTCTCTTGAGTACTAGTAGTTTTGAAACTGCTCCCAAAAATTCTTCTTTATAGTTCAAAAATTGCGGTACCCTTTAAAGCCCTAACTAGAACAGTCCTTCTTTGAACCACCACTATAATATCACCATATTTTCTTACCATGGTCATAGTCTCTTTTATCATTGTCATCACAGTTTGAGTAACTACTATAACCTGTGGTGTCGTATTTCTAGTGGATCCCTGAGTCTCCTTCAAAGATCGAGTCACCCCTTTGTCTATGCTGCAGTCCTCTCGTCACTAATAGCTTCTCTTATAACCCATCCTTCCTTAACTATGTCACCCTCATCAGGGTAGCCTAATGCTATTTCTTAACTGACCAAACTACCTTTATCAACTACCTGTCATACCTTTCTATGGTCCCAAGTGAAATCTCAAAATAAATAGAATAATAACTCCTCAGCTAGCTACCCTCGATAGCTCTAGCAATGGGAGTTGTGATCTGCGCAGACTCCAAGAAAGAAAAACTAGGGGCACATCTTGAGTCTACCTCAGAACCCTCATCTCTTAGTAGGAGGTCATTTAAACCAAGCCCAATAGGCAAATCACTCGATACTCATGTCCCTCAGTCATGAGGGATCTAATCCTTTACCATTAGTAGTGCTAAAAATGTGTCTTTTGAGGGTAAGCTGTAAGCAACCATCCTATCTGGTCTCTGGTCGAGTCTTAATAAGCCATGTGCAGACTAAAAAGTAGGGGCCACCACCAGAAAATGATCTATAAACCACATCTGTAAAAACAGCCCAAAACCATACACCCATAAAACACCCCTAACAGAAAAGGGTAAGAATAAATAATTTTTTCACACTTGGTGAATAACTGGTAAGATAGTTCATGTCTCTAAATCTTGAACAAAGTAATCGAGAATCACCAGTGTCTCCACCAGCGTGGCTCTAACCACAAAATGTCTCTGTTCCATCTGCCACTCTAGCATCACCCCTATCAACATACCGTATCCGACACTCAAATAGAAAATCAAAGCCCTCATGTTAAGCCTCTATCCCTCTTATATCTATTAGGTCACCACGATCATAGAACTTCTCAATCACAGCTGTCAAATTCACTTGACCATCACCAACCATCATCTGGCTTGCAACATCCTAAGACAAGTCTAAAAAACTCTTGAAAAATCTTAAAAATGCCAAACTCTGAGCTTTGGCACCACCAGAGCTACCTTCATATTACAACCATCCATAATACCAAACTCCTTTGGAATAGGCATAACTCCTCCCTAGAAGCACTGAAACAGAAACTAGAAGCCATCGAATCCCAAAACTTGAAGCAAGCCCTCAAAAAAATCTTGATCCACTTGAACTCCTTGTAATGCAAGCATGGCAACTATTCCATACCAACCTAAGTTAAATACGTCAACCCTGTCGAGTTTCTCATTCCATAAATGCATGGCCTCCACCCTCATACATCTATGCAATCATCCATTATAAGCATCATCATAAATCATGCTTGGCATAGAAATCAAATAAAAGGTCTATGAATTCTAAAACATGCATGTATCATCTATGCACCAGCATCTATGCAATCATTCATAAGTTGAGCCAATAGCCTTACTGACATCTCTTAAAGCTTACCAATACTTCCTCAAAGCTGACCAACACCTCCTAAAGCATATCAGTGTCTTTTTGAGGCTAAATAGTACCTTTTCATATCTAATCAATGAAGTGTGACTTCTAGAGTCCCTTTGCTCCTAGCAAAGTTCCCTTGAGCCTTCTGACAAGCCCAACTCCTCACATTCAGAAGCCCAAGTTTCTTTGGCACAATCAAAATCTTGTCAGAATCTCTTAAGTTGACTTGCCATAAGCGGAGCTCTCCCTTTATCAAAATCTTGTCAGGATGTCTCGAGCAAACTTGCCATAAGTTGAGGCTCTCCTTTCACTAAATTTTTTTGTCCAAAATTCTCTTCCACCCATAAATGTTTAGAAATGATCACCTAGACATCAATATGGTTCCTTTCTCCATCTCTTTTGTCTAAATCCATCAACTGCACCCATAAATGTCTAGAAACGATCACCTAGACATTAATGTGATTCCTTTTTTCCATCTCTTTTATCCAAATCCATCAACTCCACCCATAAATGTCTAAAAATGATCACTAGACATCAATGTGGTTCATTTTTCCATTTCTTTTGTCCAAATCCATTAATTTCACCCGTAAATATTTAGAAACGGTCACCTAGATATCTATATGGTTTCACTTTCCATATCTTTTACCCAATCCATCAATTTCACCCATAAATGTCTATAAACAATTACCTAGACATCTATATGACTTCATTTTCCACATCTTTTACCCAAATCTATCTATTTACTTAAAAATATCTAGCCACCAGCTTAAATGTCCCTTTGGTCCATTTTCTCACTTTCATTTATCAACCACATTTTCCCTCCATAAATGTTTAGGAACGATTGCTTAAACATTCCTATCATTCTTTTCAACCATGTTTTTCACCCAAATATGTCCAAGCACTGACCTAGACATTACTTTGGTTCCTTGTACCACCCCTTCTTTCGAGTTCACTATCATCAGAATTGCCTTATAGACAAGACAATTCTAATGAGGGAGCAGCTGTGAACCCTTAATTTTACATCTCATCATTCAATCGCAGCTTGACACCTGCTAAGATTAGCATGCTACGCAGAGCCAGCGTGGCGATCCCGCTAGCCGGTTAGCAGGTAGGGGTCAAAGGGGTAGCGCCCCTTGCAGGGAAGCAAAGGGCACTGCCCCCATAGCTAAAAATGGACTTTCAGTCACATTAGTGTAAGGATGCTTAATTTTCAAACACTAGCACTTTCCCTATCCTGTCCAGACCTTTTATATCATATAGCATTTTTTAGAAACTGACTGGATCTTTTCTCAAACTTACTATTCAATTATTCTAAAATTAATTTCAAATCTATAGAAGCTAGCTGATTAATTTTTTGAACTCTAAAACTACCAGAAACTGATCTGGATGACTCAAAATCTGACCGAGTGCAAAACATAAATTGTGGGGGGCAGTGGCTCCTCTCTAGGTGGCGCCGGCACCCAGCCCAACTTACCGGCGATACCTCCAGTGGCACAGGCCCCACTGCCTCGCTTGTCGTCCCTAAAATAGCCCCAACCTAATTTTCCAACCCTTTCTAATCCTACCCTCTCATTGTTTTTTCACTACCTAAACTACCCTCATCTCGTTTTGCCTATAAATAGGCCCTTCATCCTTCATTTCAAGACACCTCTTGAATTTGAGTAGATTGCTATCCTCAAATTCCTCTCTTCTTTTTGCTCTAATCACTCTCTAATTAATTAATTAATCTTTTTAATTAATTAATTACCTCACTCTAATCAAGTTAATTAATCTTTTTAATTAACTAAAACTTTTTTTTAATTAATCGCTCAATTAATTTATCTTTTTAATTAATTAATTAATCACTCTTTTTTCAAAAATCATTCTTTTTTCAAAAATCATTCTTTTTTTTCAAAAATCAAATTAATCCTTTTTCTTAATTCACCCTTCATCCAAATTAATTAATTAATCATTTTAATTAATTAATCTATCAATTCATCTATTTCATCACATTAATTAGTTAATTAATCATTTTAATTAATTAATTAATCTCCCAATCAATCCAATCACCCGGTCTCGAAAAAATGGAACTTCAGTCTAATAAAACCCTCCATCTGCCAAAAGTAAAGGTATCAGTCTTTTTCCTCACTCTCAAAACACCCAAACCAAAATCAATATGATCAACTCCTAAACCCCTCCACTTATTCATGAAATGAACTACGTAGATTTTGATCCCCATTCAATGGGGTATGTAGGCACGTTTGGAATCTAAATCCAAATCTTAATCAATGTCCTTTCCCCTTCTTAATTAATTTGTGGATGTTTCATTTTAATTTTCTCATTACACTCATACCATGCTCATGCATTAATCATGATATTATAATTATTATATAATATTTGTCATTCATAAAATGAATTTTTCAAGGTCAAATTAAACTTAAGAGCCAAATTTAAATTATTTAAAACTAAAAACCTAATCCCCGAACTCAACCTGGTTCAAGGCTAGTGATTTTATCCTTAGGTGAATTAATTGAAAATTAATGAATTGGAGTCAATTGGGTTTTTCCTTAATTTTTCCATTTAAAAATAAATTAAGGTGGCGACTCCCAAAATTATTGTTCAAAATCAACCAAATCCAAACTCGAAGGTTCCATCGTGACTAAACTTGAATGAGCATCCCGATTCCCTCCAGCGGATCGGGTCGGTGCTCGGGCGAGGCCTCACAATTATTAATTCTAATTATATGATTTCTTTGTTAAGTTTGGGTTGCCAAAGGACAATTGGTCTGAAACTATTATTGTTTATTCAATGATAAGAATGAACCTTTGTGAATGTTGCCTTACCATTTATTCTTTCTGGAACCACACTATCGTTTTTCTTTTGTTCAATAAGCTAAACTTCTATTACTATTATGTTACATGTGATTGCATTCTTCAACGCTATTGTTACAAGTGATTGTCATTAGCTCTAGCTATAGTACCTATGAACCCTTTTATAAAGAAATCCTCATACCGATGCAGGAAATCATCGAAACCTATGCACATGGTATCAACCTGATGGATAGGGGTAGTATATACACCTCAGCTAAAAAGGAGCAGTTCTAGCCATAAGGCCCAGTCAGCTTCACGATTTTTCAATGATAGGAGTTAAAGTTTAGTTCAATGCCAACTCTTCTCAATGTGTTTGAGTGAATATGGCAATAGCCTTCACACACAAGTGATAAGTGATAAGTGTGATTTCTGCGATCCTTGTTTAATTGCAAACTAGGAACCATAATCTATGAACCCTTTCTAAGGGATATGTGTTATTGTATAAGCCATATTGTTTACTCATTGAGATCACCTATCTCACCCCTTTTCTTGTGTAGTTTCCAAATGAGCATTATGAGAAGGCAAGGTGATAGCTCAAGCAATCTACTCTGCTTGGGGGATTTCCTTGTCCAAGTTTATTATCATGTTGTGATATGAAGAGTCACTTTTAGATATTCTGAAAGTTCTTGTTTGGGGAGTATCTTTTTGGAACATTATTCCTTTGATGATTTATTTAGAGTCCTAAATATTTTTTTCTTATGGATTGTATTTAAAGTATTTATAAACTATTCTTCCCTCAAATTAAGGTTTTCTTTTATTAACGGTCAAATTAAGTTAATGCTTGAGGTTTTGGTACAATTCTTGGCAGTGTTATATGTGCATGAGTGGGATCTATGGACGTGGATGACCTTATGTCTCCCTACATTCTAGGACCGTCATATCTTTGAAATTGGGATGTGACAAGAACTTTGCAATGTTATGTTTGAAATTTGTTTTTTATTTTATTGGTAGTTATTATATATATTTTGAGTTAAGAAATTGTTTTGTTAATCAGAAACCAATTTTATGATATTGATATTTTGAGATAATGATTTTGTTAGCCCAGTGTGGCTTTGCCTTTATAAATTTTTAGAAATCATTTTCTATATCAAATATTAAAAATCAAATAATCTTTTATGATTTATATAATCTAATCTTTTATGCTTTATATCAAATAACCTTTTCTAATTTAGAATTTAGAATAGAATTTATAAAAATAAAATAGAATAGAAAAAGAAATAGAAATAAAATAAATAATGATAAAAAAATTAAAAAAATAATAATAATAAAACTAATTAAACTAATTAAAAATAATAATTAAATTATAAAATTATAATCATTAAATAATTATAATATAAATAAAATATATAATGTGTGTGTGTGTGTGTGTGTGTGTGTGTATGTATATATATATATATATATATGATAGCAATATGTGCCCTAAGACTCATATAATAGTTATGTAATAGTAGAAATTAATTCCCAATGGCACAATAATATATTTATAATATGAAAAGGGTTTCATATTATTGAATATAGTCCTTAAGTATTTGTGAGAGGATCTATTCTCAAGTGTTGAGAATATGGGAGACAGATCGCTCTTGTACAAATATTTTAAATACGTTCATGGTCGTAGGATTAATGATTGGGCATATTAATTCCGAAAGACCATCACCTCTATTTGTTTTCTATAATCAGTATGTGATACAGATGATTATAGAGGCAGCGAGTCTCATGCTGCTTGATGTGTGATGTTGATACAAACACATGGATATTCATAGGATGAATAGTCAAACTGTGACATTAGATGATAATAATATGGGGTTTTACTACTTGTCAATTATTTATAATCTAGGTCATAATAGTGCATATAATCCTTTGACTTGAGGGATACTATATCTCATACATAGGTGATTAGGATTTATTACTGCTTACATAGATGTACTATTCATGTATGGATATATGGCATGTGATGGTTCTAATTTGTTATGTATGGAGATAAGTGATCACCAAGATAGAATTCATTACCTCAAATAAACAAGGTTAAGATCCTATGCTATCTGGTTATTCTTGATACTTAAGTTCTTGGCCAAGACAGTGAGATTCACTAGAAAGAGTTTCTAGTAGGAATCTAATCTTATCAAAAACTAGAACCAAGATAAGGACATAGAATTGAGGCACATTAGGGTTTGACATAAACCATTACCCTAGCTAAGATTGGGATCTTTAATGAAGGGATTCTAGTGCATGTTGATTTATGATCGATGATCGATGTGATGTTTAAAGTTATCAACTATAAATATTTATTTCTAATTAGGTAGTCATGACATGGATGCTAGCTGTCCCTCACAACTTATGGGACTATGTGTGAAGTAGGGATTTCACATTAGTAGAGAAAAATGTTTTCTCATTCCCAATGTTAATTGGACATGAACCTAGAAAGTCACACACCCAATAGTGATCACCTTCCAAGTATAAAAAGTTTACCATAATAATTAATTAAAGTGTTTAATTAATTGATTAGTGGTAAAATGATTAAACATGTAATTAAATACATAAGGACCCTAGCATATTTTGATGTTTAATCTATGAAGATTTCTATTCAATTAAATCTTAATTTTTACATGATGCAAATGAGAAAGATTAAATTGAAAATTGATTTGGACTAAATCAAAGACTAAATTTTAAGTTTAGTAAAAACCCTTAACACATGAGATGTGGCCTAAGTCCATATGTGATATGGTTAAGAGGCAATTTAGGGGTTAGAGAAAATTCACTATTCGTGAGCCTATATGATGGGTTTAGGGGTTAGAGAATTTTCTACTAAGGTTAAAATTATAATTACATCCTTTGGCTAATGGAAATGTCTATTTTACCTTTAAAGGATAAAATGGTCATTTCACCATTTGAGGAAGCAAAGTCAACTTTGCCCCTTCACCAAATGGTGAGCTAGAATAATGTAAAGGGATATTATGGTCTTTGTGAAGACTTAAGAGTTAGGTCTTTGTGAAGATTGGAAACATATAAAAACCTTGAGTTTTTATGTTGCAAAGATGATGAACATCATTTTCTCATATTTAGAGAAGCTTAGAGAGAGAAGTTGAGAGAGAAAGAAAAATGAAGAAAGTGTTTCTTCAATTTTTCTTTTGATCTACAATTCATTTCTTTGTTCTTTGTGAAAGAACAAATGCTTGCATTTGAAAATGTGTTTAGTCTAAAACAAACCAAAGAGAAACCTTAAACTTCCTAAAGATTTTTTAGGAAAATCTTGAATCAAATTGGGCATCCAAGAGAGGATTCAAGAACACCAAAGAAATCAAAAGGAAACTTAGAGGTGAGCTAGGTGTGGGTAATCTAGAGGTTACACACTTGGGAAGCTCTTTGATAAAGAAAGAAGGAACCTACAAGAGGTAAATTGATTACTCTTCCTTCTTCTTTATATGCATATGTGTTTTACACACAAATTAATTAATCGCTTGAATGAATTTTGGACCAAAATCGGGTGAAGTGAAATTTTAAAATGTTTGAAATTTCACCCCATCACCTCCCTTCCGCTGCATTTCGCTCCATCATTCCATTAATTGGTATCAAAGCCACTTAATTTCTATGTAAAACCATTGTATATGTTGTTTTGGAGGTTTTTGATTTGGTTGAAAATGAGTTGGTGCACAAATGTTATACTGTCAGACACAGAATTCGCACCCGCGAATCAAAAATTGCGATCGTGATTAGCATATTGTGACTGTGAATTTGATGTCACGCCTACAAACAAATGGATTAGAACAAACATTGTTTAGGTTGGTTTACAGAATTGCGACTGCGACTAGTATTTCAAGCCCACGAAACCTGAGTCACAACCACTATTGCAATCGTGAAGTTGGTCATGATTTGCTCTATGTTTCCACCCAACTTTAATTTTTTCCAAAATTGATTTGGATTAATTTTTTAATCAAATACATATCTATGACTTAAAATATGATTTTAAGCTATAGAAACATTGAATATATGATATTCAAAATGGATATTGTGGAAATGTTCCAAAATTTGGAAATGTTCCTATGATGAACAACATATCTATGAATGATTGTTGTATATATATGTTTTGCTATTGTTTGAGAGGCATGAATGGTTGATTATGGATTTAGAAACCATAATGTATGATTTCTAATGTGGACATGTAATAATTAATTTTATTATTTGATGGGATGTAATTAAATGTTAATTACTTATTTAGGTAATAAATCAATTTCATAGAGCCTATAAGCTCTTTTGTTTTTGCAATCTCACCTTGGAATATTAAGGTTACTAATGTACATATAGAGATATGGAGATGCAAGAACAAGAAGAGGTTCAACCCATGAAGATGCCTAGTGGAAGCATGAAGATACAAATGTTGTATTTTCATGTTTGTAATTTGTATAACCTAAATCCCATATCCATTCCTTGTGGCTAGGAACTGGATCCATAGAATCCATGATCATACCTATATGTATATTATCCATTTTATGAAATATATATATGATATATATGAATGCATATGATGTATGTTTAAAATGGATAATGTGCAAAGTGAGACTTATAATTAAGGCCCAAAAATCTTCCAAAGAAAATATCGAGTCATGGTTCTTCATTGGAGCAATAGTTTAAGAGAAATTCAAGCACTTATGTCATTGGTTATTGATGTATAGGGATGACATATTTGGTTTGAATGTTTTCTTAAAGTTATTGTAAAGCATGTGATGTTACAAGTATATGCTACATTGTATGTCAATAATGACAATGAGTATCTGAGACATATAATTTTCAAATCATTACACTTGTTGGTCTAATGAGTTTGACTTGACTAGTGTGAAAGGCCAATAACGACAATGTGTATCTGAGGTTGGAAACACTAGGAACCGGATTGATTGAACCTCACAAAGAGTTGTGATGAGCAAGTGTTGTTCACTTGTTAGATATCAAAATTCTAATAATGACAATGGGTATCTGAGGAATTTGTGATAATCTAATAAGAATTCAATAACCTACTAGAAATCCACTCCAATAAGATTTATGTTTCCTATTTGGAAGTATAAGATTCGCCAAATTAGTAGGATTACCATTTTGATTAAAGACCAAATCATTATGGTAGCTACTTAATTACATAAGTTATTAATATTGTTATTTTCTGTATTTTTGATAATATGAAATTGACAAAACCACTTGTGAATATATTTGATTCTTTTAGGCTCACAGGGCTTAAATCTATGGTCTTTACTTTTGAGTATATAGTGTATATATTCAATTTGATTTGTTCTTGGTCTTTTAGAGAAAAGACTACTCTAAAGGAACATATCAATCTAAGTGCAATGGAAACAAATTATTGGATGAGATAGATTCTATATGATTGTTTTATAAGTAAAGAGTTGTAAAAACAACATATGAGTATAACAAGACTCTAAGTAATTAAGCATCATCTACAAGAGTTGTATGATGAGCATAAATACACTGATTAATATGAGATATTAAGGTAGTTATTTTATTTGAATATGAAGAAAATTATAAAGAAAGAAATAGGAAAAGAAAAGAAAGAAAAAGGAAAGGAAAAGAAATTATAAAGGAAGAAAAGAAGAAAGTGTTTCTTCTTGATCTTCATATCTTTAGTTTTCTTTATCTTCTCCATATTTTTCATTGTTGTTCTTATTCTTACTATTCAACTAGAGTAAGAAATTAAAGAAAAGAAATCAAAGAAGAAAATTTTTCATATTTAATTTCTTGTTCTTCTATTTTTCCATCTAGTATTCTTTATGAAAATATTTGAATTATGAGAAATCTCTTTTATTTCTTATTAATTTTAATTAAACTAAATTATTTTCGTATGATGATTAAATTCATGAAACAACTAGAAAGTCTAGATGTTTTGATGAATAATAATTTTCAAATAGTTTAATTCTTCAAATTCATTCCAAATTTCCATTAGCTGGAAAAAGCACTCTAAAGTAATAAAAAAAGTTTCTATTATAAATCCTAAAAGGGAAATTGCAAGGGATAAGTCCATAGATAATGCTATAATTGACAAAGAAAATGTTTCTATTGTCAATGTTATGAATATTGGAAAAATAATTGTTCTAAGTATTGTAAATACTAAAAAGGACAAAGAGAAGGATAAACCTTATGAAGGAAAATCTATCTCTTGTTACTATATTCCAATGATTCATATAGTTCATCTGTTGCTTGGATTCATGATATAGGTATTTCTATGCCATATGCATGATCAGAGTAAGCAATGGAAGCATGAAGTTAAATAAAGTGATTTTGAAAATCCAAGGGGCAAAGTGTTTGTTTCCAAAGATCTTTCAAAATACTTCATGATGAATTTAGAAATCATATTTTGTATGTCTAGTATGTACTTAATGATGATTTTAAAATCATATTTTGTAAATCATATACGAATTATATGATTGATGTATTATTATTAAGTTGATAATAAGAAAATAACTCCAAGTGCTTCTATGATAATGCCATAAAGAACCCCAATCTAAAACCACTATGATTTTTTAGATTAGTTTGTTTAGCTAAAGATAAGACAACTTAGTTGGATAACATTTGTCACTGCCCATCAGGGTGTAAACTTGTTTCAACTTAGAAGTCTAGTATCTAATACAAAACAACTAGATCACCTTTTGTTGGACAAAAGGATAGAAATCAAAGAAGTTTTAGAATTTATGCATATAGATGCATCAATACCATTTGTGAAATGGTTAGTGGGACTTTTTCCTAATTCATTGTATTTACCTATATATGTAAATATTAACCTATTCAGAAAAAAGTAAATAAAATGAATTGTTCATTTGAATTATTGAATGTTCAAGAAATTCAAAATGAAAAGGAAAATAAATATTAAGGATATTTCATACAAATGGGAAAGAGTATCATAACCCTTTGATTTGATCGAAATGGGGAGAACTCAATTACCAAATTTGGGGAATTTTCTAAATATAAAATTGGCATATAATCATAATTCTTTTTGGGAAAACCATATGTGATGGCATACTCAAAAGAATAAATTACAACATATATGATATGATGTAATAGATGATGAATTATAAAAGTGTTTGTTTATTTCCTTTTGGAAATTTACAAATGATAGTTATATATTCTTAAATAGAATTTTCTCCAAACTCTATCTAATCTTAATTCACATATGATATGATATGGATAGATATCAAAATAAGATTTGAGATATCTAACTTATTTGATAAGCTGAAGTTAGACAATTGGAAGATAATTCTAATTAAGATAAGGTTTGTTGGATATCCTAAAAGTGATTTAGGGTAATATTTATATTTTTTGCATAACAAAGAGTTGTTAGAAAAGATGTTATTTCTTGATAAAGTATGACATATTAAGAAAGATAAAATGATTGGGTGAATATCATCCAATAATATCCAATAAAATGATCAAATTAAGTTTGATCAACACTGTGAAAAGTCTAAAACTAACTAAATGTTTTATCCTTACAAGCTACTAAAGGTTTAGTAGAATATCTAATTTTTCTATAAGATATGATTTCTTTTTATGAATACACAATAGTTTTATATTCATGATGAAGTAAATCATTAGATAGTAAAATATCAAATCTTAAGAAAAATATAATTTACTTTATATGAATGCACAAAAGTTGTTTCATGATGAAGCAAATTATGAGATGATTCTATCATAGCTATATATGATATAGCAATGCATAATGATTATGAATTTGACATATAGATGTCAATACTAGTTTTCTTTCTCTAGAAAAGAAAACATAATCATGGAATAAATTTAAAGGCTTAGAGTCTTAAGAAAATTCCAAAATATACAAAACCTTAATGAGTTATATCATCGCAAGATGAGTCCTTAATGTGCAAAAGGATAGTGGGAGTATACTCACTTTCAAGTTTTGTACATGGATAACACATTAGTTTGTAAAAGTATTAATATATTTGCATTAGTAGAATGGTTTTACCATTACTTTCTTCATTTAGACTTGAGATAAATATTTTACATTCTTGTTAATTCAAGTCTATAGAGATAGATTGAAGAGAATGTTAAATATGTCTAAGTTAATATTTGGAAAAGATGTTAAAGAGTTCAACATGCTAATCCAAAAGTTTTATTTCCTATAATTTCGATATCCACTTTTTAAGGGTTGATTTCCTAGATACCCAAAGAAAGTATGGCATGGATTCCTTATAGTATGACTATAGGAAATCTAAATTATACAAGAGTTGTATAGTGAGCCGAACATCGAGAATGTTGTTAGTATAACTAACAAATTCTAATCCTATCTAGGATTAAATTATTGAAAATATAATCAAAATTATTCTAAAGTACTTGAGAAGTATTTAAGATTTAATTTTGACAAATGAAGAATGTTACTTCAAAATGATAGAGAGTCTATCATTGGGATTGTTATTATCTATGATGAAGAAATAATTTGCTAGAAAAGTTCTAAGCAAATTGTTGTAATAAACTTAATTATGGAAGCCAAATTTGCTACATAGGATGTTGCAAATAAGAAACTATTTTTCGATTCAGCAGTTATGAATTGTTTTAAGAGTTTCTCTAGTACATCACAAGTACCTCTCTACTATGATAATAATGGAGCCTTAACTTATGGCAAGGGAACTCGAGTCTTACAATGAAATCCAGAATTGTAACAACCCACACCTACCCTAAGAATTTTCATGATAAGTTGCTTGATTTAAAACTATTATGGTTAAGTGTGTGCTTTTGTGAAAATTAGTAATATAAGTGATTAATGAGCATGTGGCATGTTAAATTAATTTTAGTATGCATAATATGAGTTGCTATTGTGAAATAAATGATTTACATGAAGTGTATTTGCATAAAAGAATTTATTTTAAATAAAATGAATTTTCATGCATAAAGACAATTTTTAAGCATAAAATGATTTTATGAGTATTTTAAAATAAATATTTTGGCAAAAATATTATAGAAATAATAAGACAAATATTCTTTTTATTTTTATTATAATCAGCCCAAAATTTAAATAAAAAGCCCAAATACCTAAAAGCCCACCACACTAAAATCCTCCTAACCTAGTTCATTAAGGGTATTAGTGGAAATTGCACCCAAACCCTAATATATATTGTAAAATTCAGCCAGCCTAGGTCTTCTAGCAGCCACCACTTTAGTTTTCTATATCTTGGCAAAAAAATTCTCTCAAAATATTTCTCTCAACCGAAATTAAGAAAACACCTTTCCGTTTCGTGATTTTTTTACCGTAATCGTAAGTTTTTCTTATCTTTCAATTTCTAAACTGATTTCTATGAAAGAAATTATGA
Organism: Reutealis trisperma; assembly: GCA_947687605.1. Classification (NCBI taxonomy): domain Eukaryota; kingdom Viridiplantae; phylum Streptophyta; class Magnoliopsida; order Malpighiales; family Euphorbiaceae; genus Reutealis; species Reutealis trisperma. The sequence goes on from CANTUT010000291.1 coordinate 340,718, forward strand.
AAAAATTATTTTGAACTGGTTGATTACTAATTTTTATAGATTAATTCTGTTTGGGTGAATTCTTGGGAGAGAAAATCTATTTTCTACCAAAAACTCAATTCTTTCTGCGAGATTTCTCCAAAGGTGAATTCTATAACTTAAAATCACAATTTTTATGCATAAACATCACTAGAGGGGGGTGATTTGTGCATTATTTTTTTCTAAACTGATTTTTTATTTGTTTGGATGAAAATATTGGATTAAATAATATTTCTACATATTTCTATGATGACCAAAAAGTTTCAGAAAACAAAGGAATTCAAGGTTTTTGTGCTAGAACTTAGAAGTTAGAAAATTCTATTATTAAATTAATATGTGGTTTCCGATTTGTGTGAGAAAGTATTCTAATATGATATTTGTTTTGTGTAGGTGAAAAATAATGATTTAAATCATATGTCTGTATATCGCTGTAATGAACAAAAAGCACAGAAAGTGCGAAAACTCATGATTTTTCACCTAAATCTTAAAACTTGGAAATTTTTTTGTATAAATACTATCCATGGCTGCCGAATCATGTATGGACATGTTCTAAACTAATATTTTCTAAGATTGAATGAAAAATAATGGTTTGAACAACCTGTTTACATAATTTTGAAATGACCAAAAAATATCGAAAACAAGAAAACTCATGGTTTTGTAACCTACAACCCAAAAGTTGAATTTTTATGTATGAACAATACTAAGTGTGGTCGATTCATATGAATTAATACTTTAAAATGATTTTTGTTGTGTTTACATGAAAAATCTTGGTTCAAACCATGTTTTTACATATTTCTGAAATAGACGGAAAGTGCAAAAAGAAAGAGAATTTAATTTTTCCTTTGGTGATACATTCGGCCTGCATCAATATTTTGTCCTAATGTTTATAATTTTTATGTGATGTGTTTTGATAATTATTGACATGTATGTATGAGTAATAAATGATAAAATTGCATGTTAGTGGAAAGTATGACCCTAGATAAGCTTAAAGGCATTTTGGTATACTTAAGGTATCTTAACCTTATATTGTGATTAGAATGCAAATGTGATTGGGAAATTTGGAACTAAATGTTATGGCGACTTGATGATGAACATATGGTTATGAGTTGATGAAGTCGTAATTGAATAAAAAGGATCATAAGAGTCAAGCATGACACTTGAAAGGTTAATTGTTAAGTTGACATGTATGGAAGAGTAAAGTGTATTAAGATAATTGTTAATGTGAATTGATATAGAAGTAATAATATTGTGATGACCTTAGAAAGGTATTGATATGATTGTAATGTGTTCTCATGTGAGCCTATAAGGCCTAAGTGTGCAAGACTTTTAAAGTCAACGTGTTATGTGCAAGTGATGAGTACACCTATATGTGAACTCTAAGTGTATATGTATGCTATATATGCATGGGGTAGTTATGGGATAGAAGCATCATGAGTTAATAAATACTAAGTATTAAACTAAATATTATGTTAGAGTTTGAGGAGCTTTAGAAGTGCAAAGGGACTACATATACTAGGAGTAAAAGAGCCCCAAGGTGAGTAAACACTATGTCCATATTACAAGTGTGAGTAAACATCGTATTCATTCTACAAGTGTGAGAAAATGCCATGTTCATGTTATAAGCATGAACAACATTATGTTGTGTTATAAGAATGTCATATATTCTTATGTAAGCCTTTGCGATCTTTGAAACCCAAGTTTCTTTTATCCTAAAATTTAATTAAGTGATTTCTTTATAAAGCTTGGGTTGCCAAAGGACATTTGGTCTAAAACTATTTTGTTTATCCAATGAGAATTTCTTATGATTATCACCCTAACTTATATTCTTCTGGAACTACACTATCATTGTATCTTTTGTTTAAAAGTTAAGCCACTATTGTTATTGGGATATATGTTATTGTTGCCTTATGTGATATTGTTGATTGTGATTACCATTAACTCTAGCTATGGTACCTTTTACCCTTTATGCATAATCCTCGTGCCAATGTGGGTAATCATCGGAACCTGTGCACACGGCTTAACTCGATGGATAGGGGTAGTGTATCCACCTCAGTTAGAAAGGGGCGGTTCTAGCTATGGAGCCTGATCAACTTCATACCTTATAAGTGATAGGAGTTGGAATTTGGTATAAGGCCACCTCTCTTTTATAAGTTCGGGTGATAAAGAAATAGCCTTCACTCACTATAAGTTATAAGTGTAATTTCTGCAAACTTGCCAAATTAAACCCTTGCTAAATTGTAACTTGATTTATGAATTATAAATCATGAACTATGTGTATAAGCTATGTGTTTCCTTTTCAAAAGAATATATGATAATGTATGTGCCTTATCATTTACTCATTGAGATCATCTATCTCACCCCTTTTTCCTTATGTGGTTCTAAGTGACCAAATGTGAGGAGGCAAGGTGATGGCTCAAGCATTCTTCTTTGCTCGGGGGATTCCTTGTCCAAGTTATCAATAATACTATTTTATGAAGTCTTATCATTAGATGCTCTGGGAATGTTGATTGATACTCTTTTGAGATATATTATTTTCCTTATGAATTTTATTTGTAATGTTTAATTATAGACTTCCGCAATTAAAGGTATTCATCTAAATGTTTTAAATGAGTTATTGTAAGAGGTTTGGTATGATCCTAGGCAGGATTTGTTTATGTGTAAGTGGGTTTTATGGGCATGGGTGACCTTATGTCTCCCCATGTTCTAGGAACATCATATCTCTAAGGTTGGGATGTGACAAGAATGTTTCGAAAGGCATTAAGATATCATCAAATCAATTGTTGGAACAAGATGTTCTAGCCTTGCAGAAAATATTGTTAACCATTAACTTGGCTAATCCATCAACTAAAGTCAAAAGTTAGTAACAGTTAAACTTCATCTTAAGAAGATAAGTTTCTGATACTAAGCAAAATGGCTCTAGTGCAAGTGGGAGATTGATAGCAGTTTGTGCCCTATGAGCCATATAATAATTATGTAATAGTAGAAATTAATTCCCAATGGCATAATAATATATTTATAATGTGAAAATGATTTTATATTATTGAATATAGTTCTTAGGTATTTGTAAGAGGATCTATTCTCAAGTGTTGAGAATATGGGAGATAGATCGCTCTTGTACAAATACTTTAAATACGTTCATGATTATAGGATTAATGATTGGGCATTATTAATTTTGGAAGACCATCACCTCTATTTGTTTTCTATAATCAGTATGTGATACGGATGATTATAGAGGCAGTGAATGTAACAACCCACTCCTACCCTAGAAATTTTCATAATAATTTTCTTGATTTAGAACTATTAAGGTTAAATGTGTGCTTTTATGAGAATTTATATTCTATGTGTTGATGAGCATGTGGCATGTTAAATTAATTTTTAATATACATAATATGAGTTATTATTATGAAATAAATGATTTATATGAATTATATTTGTACAAAATAAATTATTTTAAATAAAATGAATTTTCATGCATAAATGCAATTTTTAAGCATAAAATGATTTTATGAGTATTTTAAAATAATTTTTTAAATAAATGTTTTTGGGGGAAATATTATAGAAAATAATAAGAAAAATATTTTTATTTTAATTACTTATAATCAGCCCCTAATTTAAATAAAAAGTCCAAATACCTAAAAGCCTACTACCCAAAAACTCTCCCAACCTATAGCTCATTGAGGGTATTAGTGAAAATTGCCCAAAATCCTACCTTTAAATATTAAAATTTCGGCCAACCCTAATGTTTCAGTAGCCATTACTCTATTTTTCTTTATTTTGATAGACTATTTTTCTCTACCAAAATTAAGAAAATACCTTTCAATTTTGCGATTTCTTGCCCATATTCGTAAGTTTTTCTTTCTTAACAATTCCCTATCTAATTTCTATGAAATAAATTATGAGAAAATTATTTTGAATAGGTTGTTCACTAATTTTTACAGATTTAATTCTGTTTGGATGGGTTTTTGAAAGAGAAATTTAATTCTCTATCGAAAACACAAATCTGCGATTTCTCCAAAAGTGAATCCTACAACTCAAAATTAAAATTTTTATGCATAAACAATACAAGGGGGGACAATTCCTACATGATTGATTTCTAAATGGATTTTTGATGTGTTTAGATGAAAAATATCATATTAAATCATATTTCTATATATTACTACAATGACCAAAAAGTTTCAGAAAACAAAGGAATTCAAGGTTTTTGTGCTAGAATTTAGAAGTTGGAAAATTCTATGATTATTTACACATATGGCTGGGGATTTGTGATGTTTAATATTCTAAACTGATATTTGTTTTGTTTGGATGAAAAATAATGATTTAAATCATGTGTTTAAATATTACTGTAATGAGCGGAAAGCGCGAAAACTCATGATTTTTCCCCTAAGCCTTAAAACTTGGAAATTTTTTGTATAATTATTATTTATGGCTACCAAATCATACATGAAGATGTTCTAAACTGATATTTTCTATGATTGAATGAAAAATAATAGCTTAAACCACCTGTTTACATATTACTATAATGACCAAAAAAATCGAAAACAATAGTGAATACAAACACATGGATATTCATAGGATGAATAGTCAAATTCTGACGTTAGATGATAATAATATGGGATTTTACTACTTATCAATTATTTATCATCTAGGTCATAATAGTGCATATAATTCTTTGACTTGAGGGATACTATATCTCATACATAAGTAGTTAGGATTTATTACTGCTTACATAGAGGTACTATTCATGTATGGATATATGACATATGATGGTTCTAATTTGTTATATATGGAGATAAGTGATTGCCAAGATACAATTCATTGCCTCGAGTAAATGAGGTTAAGATCCTATGCTATCTAGTTATTCTTGATACTTAAGTTTTTGGCCAAGACAGTGAGATTCACTAGAAAGAGTTTTTAGTAGGAATCTAATCTTATTAAGAATTAGAACTGAGATAAGGACATAGAATCGAGGCACATTAGGGTTTTACATAAACCATTACCCTAACCAAGATTGGGATATTTAATGAAGGGATTCTAGTGCATGATAATTTATGATCGATGGTCCATGTGATATTTAAAGTTATCAACTATAAACATTCATTTCTAATTAGGTAGTCGTGACATGGAATGCTAGTTGTCCCTCATGACTTATGGGACTAAGTGTGAAGTGGAGATTTCACATTAGTAGAGAAAAATGTTTTCTCATTCCCATTGCTAATTAGATATGAACCTAGAAAGTCACACACCCAATAGTGATCACCTTCCAAGAATAAAAGGTTTACCATAATAATTAATTAAAGTGTTTAATTGATTGATTAGTGATAAAATGATTAAACATGTAACTAAATTTACAAGGACCCTAGCATGTCCTAATGTTTAATCTATGAAGGCTTTTAATTAATTAAATCTTAATTTATATATAATGCAAATGAGAAAAATTAAATTGAAAATTGATTTGGACTAAGTTAAAGACTGAATTTTAAGCTTAGTAAAAACCCTTAACACATGAGATGTGGCCAAAGTCCATATGTGATATGGTTAAGAGACAATTTAGGGGTCAGAGAAAATTCACTATTCGTGAGCCTATATGATGGGTTTAGGGGTTAGAGAATTTTCTACTAAGGTTAAAATTATAATTATATCTTTTGGCTAATGGAAATGTCCATTTTACCTTTAAAGGATAAAATAGTCATTTCACCATTTGAGGAAGCAAAGGCAACTTTGCCCCTTCACTAAATGGTGAGCTAGAATAATGTAAAAGGGTATTATGGTCTTTGTGAAGACTTAAGAGTTAGGTCTTTGTGAAGATTGGAAACATATAAAAACCTTGAGTTTTTATGTTGCAAAGATGATGATCATTTTCTCATATTTGGAGAAGCTTAAGGAGAGAAGTTGAGAGAGAAAGAAAAATGAAGAAAGTGTTTCTTCAATTTTTCTTTGGATCTTTAATTCTCTTCTTTGTTCTTTGTGAAAGAACAAATGCTTGCAAATTGAAAATGTGTTTAGTCCAAAACAAACCAAAGAGAAACCTTAAACTTCTTAAAGATTTTTTAGGGAAATCTTGAATCAAATTAGGCATCCAAGAGAGGATTCAAGAATACCAAAGAAATCAAGAGGAAACTTGGAGGTGAGCTAGGTGTGGATGATCTATGAATATCCACATGTTTATATCGACATCACATGTCAAGCAGCATGAGACTCACTACCTCTATAATCATCTATATCACATATTGTTTATAGAAAACAAATAGAAGTGATGGTCTTCTAGAATTAATGATGCCCACTCATCAATCCTATGACCATGAACAAATTTAAAATATTTGTACAAGAGCGATCTATCTCCCATATTCTCAACACTTAAGAATAGATCCTCTTATAAATACTTAAGGATTATATTCAATAATATGAAACCCTTTTCACATTATGAATATATTTATTATACCAATGGGAATTAATATCTAATATTACATAACTATTATATGGCTCCTAGGCGCATATTGCTATATATATATATATATATATATATATATATATATATATATATATTAGATCTACTTAACATGTGGGACCATAGCCCTATTCTGTGTTAGTATTGTCATTTAGTATATGGTCAAGCTTTCTATTGGCACTGGTAGCCACATGCATCATCCATGTCCTAGTACCAGTCACATGCCCTAGGGTTCAAATTGTGACAGCATGCTTGTATCCATCATATGGGCTCTTGGATCTGTCTCTCTGCTATATTTCTTCAATACTAGAGGCTGTGAACCCTCAATTTACACCCTCATCATCCAACCGTAGTTTTAGCATTTGCTAAGTTTAATGCATTACATAGAGCCACTACGGTGGTTCCACAGATCCATTAGGATTCATTTACATTGCCACCAAACATCCAAATTTCCTAAACTCCTCCATACCAACCAATCTCTAAAAAAAATAAAAAGAAAAAAAAGAAATCTTGAAAGACATGCTAGCACCACGTGGCATACCGCACGGTAGGCGTGCGGCATCGCGTCAAAACTGTGTGGTCTATGCAGCATGCTGTAAAAGGCTGATGCTGTGCTGCAAAAGCCTAGTCCAGTGCTGTACCAGGTTCTGCAACCTTCTGACTGCCCGGTGGGCCCTACCTACGAAGAAAATGACCCTTTTACCCCTTTTAGTCTAATTTTCAGCCATTTCTAGCCCTACTCCTTATGGTCTTTTCACATTTTCATTACCTAAACTACCCTCACCCATTTTTCCTATAAATACCCCCCTCCACTTCTCATTTCTACACACCCTTTGAATTTGAGTAGATTGCTATCCTCAAATTCCTCTCTTCTTTTACCTCCAATCACTCTCTAATTAATTAATTAACCTTTTTAATTAATTAATTACCTCACCCTAACCAAGTTAATTAATCATTTTAATTAATTAATTATCACTCTTTTTTCAAAAGTCATCCCTTTTTCCAAAGTCAAATTAATCATTTTCCTTAATTCACCCTTCTTTCAAATTAATTAATTAATCTTTTTAATTAATTAATCCATCTATCCTTTTTATCATACTAATTAGTTAATTAATCATTTTAATTAACTAATTAGTCTCCCAATCAATCTAATCATCTAGTCCTGATAAAACAGAACTTCAGTCTGATAAAACCCTCCGCCCACTAAAAGCAAAGGTATCAGCTTTTTTCTCTCACTCTCAAAACACCCAAACCAAAATCAATCTGATTAACTCCTAAACCCCTCTACTTAATTGTGGAATGAACTACGTGGGTTTTGATCCCTATTCAATGGGGTACATAGGCACGTTTGGAATCTAAATCCAAATCTCAATCAATCCCCTTTCCCTTTTTTTTAATTAATTTGTGAATGTTTTATTTTCATCATGCATTCATGTTATGCCATATTCATGCATTCTCTTTAATATCATCTTATAAATGTCATTCATGAAATCCAATTTTCATTTCAAATTAAACTTAAGAGCCAAATTTAGATTATTTAAAACCAAAAACCTAGTCTCCGAACTCAACCTTGTTCGAAGGCTAATGATTTTTATCCTTGGGCAAATTAATTAAAAAAAGTAATGAATTGGAGTCAATTTGGGATTTTTCCTTAATATTTTCCCAACTAAATAAAATTAAAGTGGCAACTCCTAAAAATCATTTTCAAAATCAACTAAATCTAAACCCAAGGGTTTCATCATGAGTCTAAATCCAAATGAACATTCTGGTTTCCTCTAGCGGACTAGGCTAGTGCTCGAGCAAGGCCTCACAGTTGGTGACTCCACTGGGGACTAGTTGCCACCTTTTTTAAAAAAAGGAAAATAAGAGGATTACTATTTGGTTAAGAAAAAAAATTTCCAAAATAATCTCTACTTGGCTCATTAAATATAATTTGGCTTTCATGCATCACTTTACATAATAAGGACTCCTGACCTAAACCTTAGCTTTAGGAAAAATTTTGGATGGCGATTAGCATTGGCTCGACAACTCTCTTTGAGTATGTTGAGAGATAGCAAAAACATTCCGCCCCGTGATGAATCCCCAATCATTTCAATGGTGTAACGAGCAATCAATACTGTTGGACCCACGCGAGGCACCTTGCCTCACATGTGGTTAGGTATATCGATGCCCTAATGGAACGGGGACCCTTAAATTAAACCACCCTTCATCCTTATGCATATAGTCACCGAAGCCTTTGACCTTAGCTTCCATGTACCGTAATAATTGATACTCTTACATGTTTATGAAACCTTTTTTAGCATGTATCACATCATGATCATGCATATATAATATGAAAAGCTTAACAAAGTCAACCCTCAAACACCTCAAAGACCTAAACCGATGGTCCATTACCCCAAAATGCCTCACACTGACCCTGTCAACATATAAACTCAATGACCAACTATATGGAAGGAATCATTTTCCCGACACACCTTCACATTCATGCCATTTTTTTCCTTCATAATTTTGTTTTCTTACCCTTTTTTCTGTTTATTTTCTGTTTCAAGGTACCAATGGCCAACACTTCCAACTTCGACCAAGAGGCAATGAGCACCTTTTTCACTAATCTCCTTAAGAAACAAGAGGAAACTTTTCAAGCTATGCTCACCACCACTCTTCAGACCTAAGCTAAAACTTTCACCAATGCTCTCAATGCCCAATCTAACACCTTTACTGATGCCCTCAACTCCTAATGTCAGTCTATCATCAATGAGGTCAAGGAAATGACCAATGCCATTTTCACTCCCCCTCCTGCTCGTGTTGTGCCTATATCTGCCCAAGCTAGGACTAGCCATACCCCTACTTTTACTCCTCCTATTATCGATCTCACTGATAAAAGGAAAGCACTTGAAACTCCAACCTCTTCTACCATGGACTTAAACATAAACACTCCCTCTCCCACTATGAATCCTTTTTAAAGTGGAGATTTTTCTAGCTTTCCCGAAGCTAGGAAATTGATGGAGAAAATTAAGGCTATGGACAGAACACTCAAGAGCGTAAAAAAGCACAAGGACATGATAGATGTCAACTCTTTAACTCTCTTCCTAAATGCACAGGTTCCACTAAAATTTAAAATGCCGATCATGGACAAGTTTAATGGCACCACGTGTCCCAAAACTCATCTCAAGATGTATGTGGGTGCCATTAGACCTTTTGATGTGGACAACGAACTCCTTGCTCAGTTATTCCAATAGTCCTTGACTGGAGCTGCTATTAAATAGTTACTAGATCTCAACCAGAATCACAAGAGGACTTGGGATGACATATGTAATGCATTTGTCAAGCAATACCACTATAACATCGAGGTGGATGTCACCTGTTGAGATTTAAAAACCACCAAACAAGGACCAAGAGAATTCTTCACTGCATTCTTTACAAGATGGAGGACAAAAGCTGTACAAACGATAAATTGTCTATTTGAAGTAGAGCAAATTGACATCATTGGCAAGAACCTCGTCCCTCAGTATGACATGCATTTGCAAATATAGTATCTCCCTAACTTCAAAGCTCTCATTCCCGCCACCACCAAGATTAAGGATTTGATTCAATCAGGACGAATCAAGGATGAATCCTTTAGGTATCACAAGAACACCACCAATACCACCCAAAGAGAGGAGAGGTAAATGTTGTGTCCTGTCACTAGCCGATGAAGTTAGAAATAATGAGGACTTTCTCTGAGCTAGGAATGCCCCTTAACATCGTTTACAAGAAAGCCTTAGAGGCTAATCTGGTTAAGTCCTTAGAACCACGACCTCCTCCAAACCCCTTACCCGAGGGTTACAATGCTAATGAGCACTGCGATTATCATCAAGGGCCAGGGCACAAAACTGATGCATGCAAACCTCTGAAGCACAAAATTCAAGACCTCATTCATAGTGGAGACATCATTGCTCCACCACCAATCCTTTTCTAAACCACTAAGACCATCTCAAGCTTCACCTAATAATTAGCACTTTAAGAAGAATTTTGCCCTACTGTATGCCTATCCAAGTCCTTCGAGTCCATGTCTGAGTCATTTGAGTCCTTGTCTAAGTCACCTACGTCAGAATTTGTGTCTATTTTTGTTAAGTCTCTCGTTGAATTTGAGTTTGTCAAGTCTTGTCCTTTTAAGTCTGTATTTTGCCTTCAAAACTTATCCTTTAATGTACTCATGATGGGACTTTTTTTTTAGTAATAAAAGTTTGAATTTTTTAATTTGCTTTAATTTTTTCTAGTTCATCTTTAAATGGGACATCTTAAAAAAAAGAACAAAAAAATGAAAAATACAAAAAAAATGAAAAAAGTAAAAGGATCAACTAATTATGGCACAGAGTAAAAAATAAAAAAAAAAACTCATACATTGCATCTACATGACAATAGTGAAAAAGATCAAGACCTATTATGCATAAAGACAAGGACATGATAGGGATATTGCAAGCATCATAGTTTACAAGTCCTGACCTACAAGAAGCCTGTCGAGAAGAAGCTGCAAAGAATGAAGACAAAATAGGAAGATCCTATCTGACAGAGGCACTATCTTGGACGAAAGTAAATTCTCCCATCCTGGCAACCTGAATCAACAGAAAAGATACATCATCCGAAGATGACATCTACATTTCATTTATGTTTCTCATGTATATGTAATCAGAATTATGTGGACTTGATTCTCCTTTAAAGAAATAATCGACAGAAAAGTGATGTAAGGGATACGTACGTAGCCCAACTCTGGTGCGGTCCAAATCATAATACAAAATATTTTGTTGCATCGCATTCTCATTCTCTTTATGCCTTTGTGCCTAGTACATCATTCACTTAATTCTTTTGCTTGAACAAAAAAAAAAAGAAAAAAGAAAAGAAAAGGAAGAATGCTTGCTAAGCTAAAAACCTGAAAGGGTGGCTTAGGTAGAAATTAGAGCAAAAATAAAAGATGTCTCATTTAATGATTATCAAATCTTGCGAAATACAAACCCATCATAAAGGATAATCCTTTCAATGTCATTTATATCTTATCCTATTTCGTGTAGTCCTATCAGCCTGTAATTATTTAAAAAAAAAAAAAAAAGAGGGGTCATGTCTGAAGTCATGGTCTAGCCAATCCTCCTTTACCTCTGGAGATGCAAATCTCTATGTTCTCATCAAAGTCAAAGTCTATCACAATCTCGTTCTTTGAGTCACTACTGCAACCCATGGTGTTGCACTTGTAGTAAATCCTCGAACCTCCTTCAAAGAATGAGTCACCCCCTTTGTTTGGGCTACAATCCTCTTCCTACTAATGGCTCCTCATACAGTCTCTCCTTCCTCAGCTGCTTCATCCTCTATTCCTCTCAATGGGGCAGTCAGATACTCTTTCTCAATTAGTCAAACCACCTTTGTCAACTACCTGGCATACCTCTCTGTGGTCCTAAGTGAAGTCCCAAAATAAACAGCCTTATAACTCCTTAGCCAGCCACCACCTAATAGTTCTAGCAATGGGAGCTGTGATTTGCATAGACTCTAAGAAGAGAAAAAAAAAACTAGGGGCATACCCTGAGTCTACTTCATCTGCCTCAAGACCTTTATTCCCTAGTGGAAAGTTATTAAAACCAAACCCAACAAGCAAACTACTCGATACCCATGGCCCCCAGTCATGAGAGATCAAATCATTTACAATTGGCAGTGCTAAAAATGTGTCCTCTAGGGCAAGTTGCAAGCAACTATCCTGTCTGATCTCTGACCGAGTATCAATAAAGCATGTGTAGACTGAAAAGTAGGGTCTACCACCTGAAAATGATCCATCAACCACACTTCTAAGATAACTTAAAACCTAAAACAAAGCACCCCAATAAAAATGGTAAGATAAAGTTGTCTCACTTGGTGAATAACTAGCAAGACAATTCATCTCTCAAAATCCCAAACAAACCAGTCAAGGCTCATCAGTGCCTCTATTCCATTTGCCATTCCAACATCACCCTAATCAACAAACCCATATCTAACTCTCGAACAAAAAACCATTGCCCTCATCTTGAGTCTCTGCCCCCTCATATCTCTTTGGTCACTAGGATCAAGGAAGTTCTCAATCACAGTGGTCAAATTCACTTTACCATCACTCACCCGCATTTGACTTACGACATTCTAAGAAAAGTCCAAAAAACTCTTGAAAAATACAGGAAATGCCAAACTCCTAGAGAATGGACATAACTTCTTCTCAACAACACTAAAATAGAAACCATGGGCCACTAGATTCCAAAATATGAAGTAACCCCTCAAACTCCTCATAATACCACCATGGCAACTATCTCATACCAACCTAAGTTGAGCTCCTCAACCTTGTCAAGTTCCTCAGTCCATAAATGTATGTCTCCATAAGATATAAAGGTCACATAAAAAAAATTACATTCATAAAGTAACTGCGCGAATCTACCCTCATTGATCCATACAACTATTCATTACAAGCATCACCATAAATCATGCATGGCATAAAAGTCTAGTAAAAGGTCCATGAATCTTGAAACATACATCATCTATGTACTAGCACCTACATAATCATCTGTAATCATACATTATCATGCATAAGCTGAGCCAATAGCCTCATTAGCCTCTGCTAAAGCTAATCATTACTTCCTCAAAGCTGACCGATACCTCTCAAAGCTGACCAATGCCTCTTTGAAGTTAAATGATATCTTTCCAAATCTAATCAATGAAGTGTGACTTTCAGAGTCTCTTTACTTCCCAAAAAAGTTCCTTTAAGCCTTCCGAAAGGCCCAACCCCTCACATTCAGAAGCTCAAGTTTCTTTAGCACAACTAAAATCTTGTTAAAATCTCCTGAGCTGACTTGCCATAGGCTGAGGCTCTCTCTTTATCAAAATCTTATCAGAATCTTTCAAGCCGACTTGCCATAAGCTAAGGCTCTTCCTCAAAATCTCGCCAGCTGACTCACCATAGGTTGAGCCTCTCTTTTCATTAAATTATCTTGTCCCAAATCATCTTTACCTCTAGCATTAAGGCCAAATACATAGCCTTGATTGATATTTACTCCAAATCATCTTTACCTCTAGCATTAAGGCAAAATAAATAGCTTTGATTGGATTTTACCTAAATCTTCTTTACCTCCAGTATTAAGGCCAAACAGATAGCCTTGATTGAGATTTACCCAAATCATCTTTACCTCTAGCATTTAGGCCAAATAGATATTGATTGAGATTTACCCAAATTTTTTTTTACCTCTAGCATTAAGGCAAAACAAATAGCCTTGATTCAGATTTACCCCATATTATCTTTACCTCCAACATTAAGGCCGAACAGATAACCTTGATTAATATTTACACAAATCTTCTTTACCTCCAACATTAAAGCCGAAAAAATAGTCTTGATTGAGATTTACCCCAAATCATCTTTACCTCCAACATCAATGTCGAACAAATAGCCTTGATTGAGATTTACCCCAAATCTTCTTTACCTCCAACATTAAGGCTGGACAGATAGCCTTGATTGAGATTTACCTTAGATCATCTTTATCTCCAATATTAAAGCCAGATAGATAGCCTTGATTGAAATTCACTAAGCCTTCTTTATTTCCAACATTAAGGCCAGACAGATAGTCTTGACTGAAATTCACCAAGCCTTTTTTATATCCAACATTAAAGCTGAACAGATAGCCTTGATTGAAATTCAACAAACCTTCTTTGTCCTCTAACATTAAGGCAAAACAGATAGCCTTAATTGAAATTCACCAAGACCATTCTCACATCCAACATCAAGGCTGAACTGATAGTCATTGATAACACCTCATTTATCCTATAGGACTTCCTCCTAAAGGACCTAAAGGACACACAAGCCCAGAGTCTGACATGGCACCTCTTCCCAATGTTCACTATCATCAGAATCATTTTTTCTTCAAAGCTAATTCTGATGAGGGGGCAACTGTGAACCCTTAATTTTACACCCTCTTCATCCAACCACAGCCTTAGCACTTGCTAAGTTTAACACTTTACGTAGTGCCATTATAATAGTCCTGCTAACTGATTAGCGAGCGGGAGTTTAGGGGCAACGCCCTCGAAAAAAAAAATTTTAAGCTTCATTTATATTGCCATCAGACATCCAAATTTCCTAAGCTCCTCCATACCAACCAATCTCTAATAAAAAAAAAAGATAAATCTAGAAAAGCATGCCAGCGCCACATGGCATGCTGCATGGTAGGCGTGCGGCGCTACGTCAGAACTGTGTGACAGCGCACGTCCCGCAAAAGCCTGGTGAGGCACTGCATAGGCCTAGTGTGGCATCGCACCAAGTTTTGCAACCTTCTGACTGCCCGATGGGCCCTACCTACGCAGAAAATGACCTTGTCACACCTTTTAGTCTAATTTTTAGCCATTTCTAGCCCTACTCCTCATGATCTTTTCACATTTTCATTACCTAAACTACCCTCACCCACTTTTCCTATAAACACCTCCCTCCACTTCTCATTTCTACACATCTCTTGAATTTGAGTAGATTGCTATCCTCAAATTATTCTCTTCTTCTCCCTTCAATCACTCTCTAATTAATTAATTAATCTTTTTAATTAATTAATTACCTCACCCTAACCAAGTTAATTAATCTTTTTAATTAACTAAAACTCTTTTTTAATCAATCACTCAATTAATTAATCTTTTTAATTAATTAATTAATCACTCTTTTTTCAAAAGTCTTCACTTTTTCCAAAATCAAATTAATCATTTTCCTTAATTCACCCTTCCTTCAAATTAATTAATTAATCTTTTTAATTAATTAATCCATCTATCCTTTTTATCATACTAATTAGTTAATTAATCATTTTAATTAACTAATTAATCTCCCAATCAATCCAATCACTCGATCCCGATAAAACGGATCTTCGATCTAATAAAACCCTCCGCCCACTAAAAGCAAAAGTATCAGCTTTTTTCCCTCATTCTCAGAACACCTAAATCAAAATCAATCTGATCAACTCCTAAACCCCTCCACTTAATCGTGGAATGAACTACGTGGGTTTTGATCCCCATTCAATGGGGTATATAGGCACGTTTGAAATCTAAATCCAAATCTCAATCAATCCCCTTTCTCTTTTTTTTAATTAATTTGTGAATGTTTTATTTTCAGCATGCATTCATGTTATGCCATACTCATGCATTCTCTTTAATATAATCTTATAAATGTCATTTATGAAATCTAATTTTCAAGTCAAATTAAACTTAAGAGCCAAATTTAGATTATTTAAAACTAAAAACCTAGTCCTCGAACTCAACCTGGTTCGAAGACTAGTGATTTTTATCCTTGGACAAATTAATTAAAAAAATTAATGAATTGGAGTCAATTTGGATTTTTTCCTTAATATTTTTCCAACTAAATAAAATTAAGATGGCGACTCCTAAAAATCATTTTCAAAATCAATGAAATCTAAACCTGAGAGTTCCATCATGAGTCTAAATCTAAATTAGCATCTCGGTTCCCTCTAGCGGACTAGGCCGGTGCTTGGGCGAGGCCTCATAAAGGCTTAAACTTATCGAGAATTCCATATTCCTATATTGACTTAGTGAAACGGGATTTTAACACTAATTTAATGGTTTTGTCCATAGATTTTCTCCCTATTTCCCCTATAAGTTCATCTAGGAATTTCTTAACCGTATCCTTTATGTTTTAAATGTTTCTTTGACTGGCCACTTCTTGTTCTTCTTGTCCCTTGCTTTGTAACAAGCACTAAGAGGAACTTTGCTCATAGGCTTTATATCTTTTCCTATGTCTTTTGCTGGTTGGTTTTGATCTTTAGTGCCTCGTTCTTCATGACTCTGACTTTAGCTCCTAGTGCGAGTGCTTTACTCCTAGTTAGTCGAGTATGTCCCCTTAGTTGCAAGGGTATCTTCAGTGTTATAAGATGGTCCTCCGAACTAGGATCTGTTTGCATTGGACCTTCCTCCTTTGCTTCACCTAGTTTAGTGATTTCTTCCTGAATATCCCCAAGGGATTGTCTCAAAGTCTAATCTCCAATTCAAATCTTCTTCTTATACCAATTCAGTGCCAGCTTAAGTATTTAGTAAGTGGGTATTTGTAGGGTCTAAAGGGCTATTAATAATGACTATAATATAAATGCAGCCTCTAGCGTCAATACCACAAGTTCACTGCTACTCATTCCAAGAATGGACATACTGAGCTACTATAATACTATGTTGACATCAATAGGTCATGAGCGACCTATAGGGGTGTGACTGTCATCCTAATTGGGAACCTTTAGATGAGTTCAGCTACTCTTGGGGTCCCTCGAAAAGTTATCCTGATCATCATGGCTATTGCCTGCCATGATGATGGTTTTTATAAGAACCTATGGATAATTTTGAGATGATACAATTTGTTTAATCGTTTCCCATAAACAACACCAATTTGATCGAGCTAATTCTGACCAAACAAAGAATATTAATATATGTGAATTTGAGAGGATTTGAATGATATAACAGTGAACTAGAATGAGATAATTTTCCCAAACTATAATGTGATCGAATCTGCCTTTTAGGCTTTACAATTGAGGTATTATAAATAGCAGGTCCTAACTTTGTTTGGACAACAAGTAGGAGATTCTAATCCAAATTGGATACTAAACTTGCATTGCCTATACTAGTTCGCTCATGACACATGATACGAGTGAAGAATGGATTACTCTCTCTTGGACTGGGCTTTGCTAATTATGTATTACTTATTGGGCTTGGGCCTAGTTTTGGCATATTTAGTCTCTCATCACACAATTTTTCCAATGTAAGAAATTAAGCTCATCTTCTCATTTCCTTGTTCTAAGTATGATTTTGATGTTCTAGTTGCAAAACTTCCCTATTTCTCCATTGATATAATTCAGCCACTTTGATGAAGTAACTAAAGGAAGTGTTCAAAATTTATTTAATGATATCCAAGGTCATTTGGAATAAAGGAAAGTGGTTTGGAAGTGTTAAATTGAATTATGGGGACTTATTTCAAAATTCAGAGCTTTGAAGAATAAACTTACCTAAAAGAGAAACTTTGTGTTGAAATGCTTGTCTTTAATGTTTGATTGATCATATAGGATCATTATCATGCCAATTTCATATATCTATCAATTTGAAGATTTGAGAATGAATTATAAGTTTTCCCCAAATTTACCCAAAGTTGGAAGAATTGGGGTTTTATGAATTAAAGTGATTCAACCTCAAATAATTGATGAGAATTGGTTGTTTAAGTATTAATTTGATAAATTTATGGATAATTTGAGGTTTGATGGGAAATTGATGGTTTTCCCCTAATTTTAGGGTTTATGGACCAATTTAATGATTTTCAAAATTTAGCTTGAATTCATGGAATTGATGGGTAATTAAGCTTAAAGATGTGAACATGATTTGTATGATGTCAATTTCAAAATTCAATGTAGAAATAATTTTCTCAAAATTTAATGAGTTAGTTTCATTTATGAGATTGGAAAGTGAAAGTGGAATTAGTTCCATTAAATATTGAAATTATTTAAATTGATTCTAATTGAGTAATAAGAAATTGAAATATGAAATTGGGAGAAAAAGAATTATCTTTCCTTAGGTGAATATATTTGGCTATTTGGGAAAACAACTAAGGAAAGCGTTAAAATTAATAACAAGTATATGTATAGTGTGTCTTAACCTCAAAAGTAATAAGTTAGTACTACAATGAACAAGATAGAAGTGTTAACAAGTTAAGCTAAATTTAAACAAATAACATAACAAAGAAGTGATTAATGTGTAATTGAAATGCAAATATGGAGAATCCAAGGACAAGGACATTGTCAAAGAGTGCAAGGAGCACCACTAGCATCAAGCTTAAACTAAAATAGGAGCAAAAAAGTCTAAGGTGAATACTTAATAATGTAATATGATATGTGCCATATTCTATTAACTGTTGTTGATTAAACCATCCTTATTTGAAAATCCCAATTTCTTATTGAACATGAATTGCCTATTAAATGTTATGGTTTGATATGATATTTTTTCATGGTATTTGGCCATTATAAGCCCTTCAATATTCATTTTATAATGTGATCTTTAATGAGAATTATTCTTGTATTGGCATATCCTCCATTGAGTTCCCTATTGTAAATTTTATATGATCCTTTTATTTATGGCTATTGATAAGCAAAAATATCCTTCTGATATAGAGTAATACATCGGACCTTATGCACTTGATATAAGCCTGCGAGTAGAGTGAGAATACCCAATCTCTGTTAAGAGGAACACATAACCATAAGACCTTATCAATCTTGCGGAATGTGATGTATGCGAGTGAGCAAGGCTTAGGTCACCACTCTTTAATTTATATATGTGGGAAGCATTCCGCTTAAAAGAAATTACTATTTCCACTAAAGATATTGTTTCTATGTTAAATGAGAAATTAGTTCATAATGAAATTTTTGATTAACATCGCTCCATTGTTGCAATAAGCCCATCTTAATAATGATCCACATACTCACCTATATTATATTATTATGTACTCATTGAGCTTTGTCTCATTCCTTAGTTTCTTAAATTTTTCAGTTTAGGTTGACGAGTCAGCAAGGTAAATTCCAAGCCCTGTTCTTCCACTTGAAAGTTGCTCTGCTAATTTCGAGTATATGAAGTTAAGTTATATGATTACGAATAGTGTTGTTTTAGAGCTCCATGGTTACCAAGGTTTAGCACTAATGTGTTATGAGTTTGATATGTACTAAGAACCGTACTATAATTATATTTATATTAGTGTAATTAGTAATGAACATATGTTAAATGAGATGATTATGAGAATGATATTAATGACTATTGGGGTGTATATAAAATGACAAAATAATAGTTGGTAATGAAGCAATTGGGTTCTGATCTTGGGATAAGGCTCAATATAGTAAATGATAAGGAATAATAAGTAAAATGGGGTCCTACCAGTTTAAGTAACTTTACTTCTCCCTATGCCCTAGAACTGACATGGCTTAATAAGTGGGTCATGACAAATCTATGATTTAGCTTGCCAATTTGAATAATTTTCTAATTTTTATTTCATTACTTGTATCAACACATTTTAGAACACATACAATTTAACATAATCAAAACATCAATAATTCATGCATAACTAAATATAATTGGAACATTTTAATTAGGTATAACATTTATCATGTAAAAGAGCATGTTAATTATACTACTCTAGTGATACTGTGACAACCCATTTATTAAATTGTGATGGTCATAGGGCATAGGGAGACATAAAGTCACCTGAACTAGTAAAACCCCATTAACTTATAATTCTTCACCATTTATCAAGTAGGACCTTATCCCAAGACCAGAACTTGATTACCTTTTCTTATTGCCCATTGCTAGTTTATCATTTTTCATATGACCAAATACTTGCTTATTAATACCATTTACATACACAACTTATAGAATTTCCAAACATGCACTTCATGTCATTATCCAAATGTTCATTATTTAATACTCCATTGTAATAGTGATTACAATACAATTCACATTATATATACACCCAATAACATATTAGTACTAAACCTTCAGCAACCATGGGGCTCTAAAACAATGGTCTTCATAGTCAAGAATCACAACACTTGAAATTAGCATAACAACTTCCAAGAAAAAGAATAGGGCTTGAAATTTACCTTGCTGACTCGTCAATCTTACCTGAAAAACTTAAACAATTAGGAAATGAGACAAAGCTCAATAAGTGCATGATAATACAATATATTGAGAGTATAAGGATCATTATCAAGATGGGCTCATTATGGCCGTGGAGCAATGTTAATCAAAATTGTCCTTAGGAATCAATTTCTCATTTAAGGTAAGAACAATATTTTTAGCAAAATTAGTAATTTCTTGGAAGCGGAATGCTTCCCACACATATAAAACAAATAGTCATGGCCTAAGCCTTGCTCAATCACATGCATCACATTACGCAAGACTAATTAGGTCTTATGATTAGGCGTTCTCCCCTAATAGAGGTTAGGTACTCTCGCCCTACCCGTAGGCTTATAAGGGTATTTCTGCTTATCAATAGGCATCAATAGAAAGGTTCATATAAGGTTCACAATATGGAATTCAAGGATCACATTATGAATTCAATATGAAAGGTTCACAATAGTCAAATGCCATAAAGAAGTATCATATCAAATGGCTCAATATTCAATAGGCAATTTATGCTTATTATGGAATTGAAATATTTCAACGATAATGGTTTGAACAATAAAGGTTTAAAGAGAATATGGCACATGTCATATTATATTATTAAGTACTCATATTGAACTCATTTACTCCTATTCACGTTTAACTTTGATGCTAGTAGTGCTTCTCGCACTATTGGACAATGTCCTTGTCTTTGTCTTTACATTCTACATATTCATATTTCAATTACACATCAATCACTTCCTTATTATGACATTAGTTTAATTTAGCTTAACTTGTTAACACTTTTATCTTGTTCATTATAGTACTAACTTGTTACTTTTAAGGTGAAGACACACTATACATATACTTGTTACTAATTTTATTACTTTCCTTTAATTATTTTTCAAATAGCCAAAGGTATTCACTTAAGGAAAGATAATTCCTTACCAATTTCACATTTCAACTTTCATAATAGTCAATTAGAATCAATTTAAACAATTTCCAATATTCGATGGAAATAATTCCACTTTCACCTTGTAATCCCATAAATGAACCTAGTTCATTAAATTTGGGAAAAATCATTTCTATCTATTGAATTTCAAAATTAACATTATAAAAATCATGTTACACCATTTTTAAGCTTAATTCCCCCTTTAATTTCATGAATTCAAGTTCAATACTCAAAATCCCCAATTTTTCCATAAACCCTAAAATTTGGGAAAAACCATTAATTCCTCATCCAATCCTCAAATTAATCATAGATTCATCAAATTAATACTTAGATAATCAATTTCCACTAATTATTTTGAATTGATTCATTCTTATTCATAAGAACCCTAACTTGTCCCACTTAGGTCAAATTTGGGGAAAACTTATAATTTCTCATCAAATCTTCAAATTAGTTATAAAAATATGAAATTAACATAACATAAAACCTATGTGATCATTCAATTATCAATATTAAGCATTAGAACACCAAGTTCCCTTTTAAACTAAATTTATCCTACTAAGACTTTCAAATATTAAATCAAGCTTCCAAAATTCATTTTGACACTTTCACATCATCTTTCTCCATCTAAAATAACCTTATAAGCTTTCAATTAGAATTTAGGACACTTCCTTTACTATTTTTCATGTTGGCCGAAACACATATACATAGTGTAATAGGATTTTATGCAACTTAACTACCAAAATCATACTTGGAACATAGAAAGAAAGCATGAATATGATTTCTTATCTTGGAAAATTTTGGTTTGTTATGACCCTTGTTGGTGTAGAGAGATTTCTTTTTTAGTAATGTAAAGTTTTGGTGTAGAGATTTGTAAATGATATATAAAACATGAATTCACACACACACACACACACACACACACACATATATATATATATGATGGTGAGGATGGTGAGGATTTAATCATCTCTAATCCAATGGCTATCACTTAATCACAATGCATGGCTATGATTTAATTCAATTGGATGGCTAAGATTTCAGCTAATTTAGTGATAGTCATCATATGGTATGGGAAGAGCAAAAATGAATGTAGACTTTGGTGAAGGAAATGAGAGAATTCAAGTTGGAAAAGGATTTGTCTTAGTAAAAAATGGTGGCTTCTTAGTCAAATTTTATGGCTAGCTCATCATACACCTATTTAACCATGGTTAGCTATTTCTAACTCTAGTTAAGGCTTATGTTCATTCATTTATGGGCCTTATGGGCCGGCCATTGAATGGGCTTGGGTCTTGGGAGTCTAAAAACCCATTAACAAATCCATATGTGCATAGTTCAAACTTAGTAACTTAGCAAAATTTTCATTTCATTTATTTTACTTTAGTATACATATTTCTACATTCTAATGTCAGTACACATTCTAGACATTGCTAGATAAATTCTATACACATTATAATGCATATTTAATAGCCCTTCAATTGCATTGTTCAGATACGTACACCATGTAGGCTCATTAGGTCAAATGACGTTTGACTTCTATTATACCATTATAACTTTAATTGAAATCAACATCTCATATCACTATTATTATCTCCCATTGACTTAGGAGATGCTAATACTCATTCACTAGCACTTTAGATTCATATTTCAAATAAATAATTAACGTAGTCACATTAAGTCAAATTTGGTTTGACTTTCATTTTATCATAAAAGTGGCTATCAAAATTGATTACCTTTTTTACTCATTGTCACATTTTTCATTAAATTCACTTTTTATGATGTTCTTATAGATCTTGATGTGCTAGGAAGGCCTTGAATGGCACAGTACATGAACATTATGGCATCTCCATTGCTAACTCTAATAGGTTAGGGAAACTTTGGGTATTATAAATACCATGGAGTGCATAGCAAAATTTGATTTAAGGTATTACATTATAAGAAATTATATATTAGTTTTGACTAGTACGTAAGTCCATATTAAATTTTTTTAAAATAAGTAAAATATTAATATAACTACATTTACATGATTAAAATAGAATTTTTACAGTAATTCACCTAAGAAATTGCAAATATCATTAATTTATTAATATTATAATTATCAATAAAATTATGTTATTTTAATATAAAACTACATAATTTTGCTAATTATTAACTACATAATTTTGATAATTATTAATTATTATACAATTTAATATCAAAACTCAAAACTACACATTTTAACATAAAATGAAGAAGTTTTGAATTTTTTTTTTTCAAACCCCACCCACAAGACTTGTAATTATTTTAATAAAAATAACACAAAAATAAAACCCTTAATATCTATTTTCTCTCTTCAAGTGGCTAAATTATATCCATTGTTCCTTAATTTAAGACTAGTTTTACCGTCGCCACTAAACTTCAATTTTCAACAATAAAATCCACCAACTTCAATTTAATTGCAATAATTGTCTCTAAGACAGTTTTCTAATAATCAGCTCACCAGAAAGTCTACATGGAGTCCTAGTTAGCAATTTTTTTAATGTTATTTCACTCTTCTAGATGCGCCTCACTATCTCTTCTCTCTCCATTCTCTATCCTCACCATTATTTGTTCTCTTCTCTTTCTTTCTTTTTGTTTCTCTTTTCTGCATTTTTTTTTTCTTTTTCTTAAAAATTTTGCATAAATTTTGCTCCTAATTTTTTCTCTTTAATTTATAAATCAAATTATTTTTATTTTTATTATTTATTAATTTCAATTTCAATATTAAAAATAATTAGAAAGAAGTAAAAAATGAGGAAGAAGAAGAAGAAGAATTTCTACAAGCATATTAATTAATTACTTTCGATTTATATATAAAAATCTATATTTATTATATAAAAAATTTATATTCTTCAAATCTCACAACTACACATCTTAATCACATGCACCGAAAATCATCATCTCTCTATCTTCCATTTTTAGTTTTTCTTCTTTCAGGGAGAAAAGGAGAAGTATTTTAGAGAGAAAATTTGGTGACTATTGCTGTTGTTAGACACAAGCTGGGCTTACAATGGAGTTTGGTTGGCTGGTGGTTGTGGCGAGCTATGTGCTGGGGTTGTGTTGATCTCGTGAAGGCTTGAAGTAGCTAATCTATGCATTGGTTGAGGGGGAGTTCTTGGTGAAATTTGGTTGTTGGTGGTAATGGATTTTGGGTTGATGTTAGTCAAAATTGAATGGATGCTTGCAGTTTTAGATGGAAAGAAGCTACTGGATTTTGCTAAAGGGAAAGAAGAAAGAGAGCTTAAAACAAAGAGAGAGGAGATTTGGAATTTTGAGAAAAGTTTGGGTTTTGAGAAGATAAAGGGCAATGATTTGCAAAAATTAAAGAGTTTGGGTTTTAAAAATCAAATTTGGATTTGGAAAACTTTTGAATTGATGGAGATGGGTTTTGTGAAAAAATTGAATGATAAGTTTGTATTTCAATTTGCTAAGTTTCATGGAGATGGATTTTATGAAAAAATTGATGATGGAGATTTAGAGAGAGAATGAAGAGAGGAAGGAGAAAGCAAGAAAATTTAATATTGGTGAGAGAAAGTTTAGGTGAGAAAAAGTGAATATGATGTGAATGTATAAGAAGGAGTGAAAAAAAATTTAATAATGCCATAATAGCCAAAAAATTGTCTTAGGGATAATCATTGTAATCAAATTGAAAATGGTGAATTTTATTGTTGCAAATTGAAGTTTAGGGGCAATGGTAAAACTAGACCCTAAGTTTAGGGACAATAGGTGCAATTTAGCCCCCTTTAAGCTTCAATTGCCCACCGCCCCTCTCTATTCACTAATTTCTCCCTTTAGCAACAAACCACCACTGCTGCACTTAACTTCGCACCACTACTCCTCAAACAATGCTCGTTGTGCCATTGCAACTGCTCCTCATGCCATAGCTGCCCTCTTCACACCACTACCACTGCTAATTCTAGGGATCATTATCATTTTTAAGACGACTTCTCATTTTAAAATCTGGCTTGATCGAGTGCAGTGCAAAGACGGAGAGAAAAAGCCATGGTGGTTTGGAAACTTAGACGATGCTTTTTGTGTCTTGAGTTATGTTTTTATAGTAAAAACAAACCTCATTTAGCTATAATGATGCTATGGTTGCATTGTTCTCTATGTGTGTCTCTCAATTGCCATGCTTGTGAATGATCTAAGCAGTTAATCGAACCCACCACCAATTTCTGATAAAGTAAGGGGTATTGAAATCACTCTTCATTTATCTCTCAATTGTTGTTAATTTGGTTCTCAAACTTTTGTCACTAAGTATTTGTTCAAATATCACAATAAAATCTTATTTTGTGTGCTTAACAATTTCAATAATGTCAAAGGTCATCAAATGCAAAATGTTTTTTCCTGTGCTTGGAGTTTAAAGATGGGTAATTCTTTCATTGAAGAGCATCTTTACCTCTCCATTGCCAACCATCTTGGAGCGAGTTTTTTGCATTGCCAGCTACTTAATGACGATGCTTTAGAAAACAAAGCAGGGCAGATATAGCGATTCACTTATTTCTGAGAGTCAATTTTTATTGATAATTTGACTCTCATAATCGCTTGATTTGCCTTCAAAATGATGGTGTTTTGATAGAAATATTACATAGTTGAATCTATGAAATATCTGAAAACATTTGAAATTGAGAATTAACTTGTTAATTTTCTTTGAATGATCAATTTCATTCAATGTTTGAAAAGAAACAATTTACAGTCTCGTCACCGCAATGATTTTCCATGTATAGAATCATATGCCATGTTAATTATTTTGGCCAAATGAATGATAAAAGTTATTGTGAATTTTAGCATAACCATCTCTTTTGGTGTTATATAAAATATAGTTTTATATTATTGACATATATATGAAATTATTGTTTAATAACCTATTTATTTATAATTAAATATTAATTACATAAAAATATATATAATTATCACATGGTTAAACACTTCTTCATAATAGACATATGAAATTAACCATATGCAAAATAGGTAGTTAATAAAATTTTTGCTATAAAGACAATTATTTACATTATGGGAGAAATTTTGCCTTTCTGTATAGTTGCCCTTCTTTAACAAAGGGCATATAAACCCAAAGCCTAAACTAAGAAGGAGATGAAGAAATTAATCTTTTTATGGTTATGCTTACATTTTTTTATCAGTTTACTTCTATATTTGATTTTTTAGGTTTTATGACATTTTCGCAATAATGAGATTTAAAAAAGGGATTTGAATCTTGGGCACAAAAGATGTGGATGGATCTTTTTTTATTATTTTATTTTTAAGAAAGAGTTAACTTCTATTGTTATGTATTTTATGTTCGGTTGGTGTTTTTATTTTTTTTTTTAATATATAATATTTAATTTCATGATTGAATTTTTTTTATTAATTGAAAACTTTGGTTTTTATATTAGTTTTAAATATTTTTTATATTTAATTTATTAAAAATAAATGATTAGAAAGTTGACTATTTTAATGAATAATAAATAAATTATAAACAAATTTTAAAATAAATCTCTATTATAATTCATGATTATAAACAAACTTTTAATGAACTGGTCCCAAACTTTTCTAGCAGAGAAGCAAGTTGACTGGAGCATCATTTTCATGTTCTATTCGAACTCGAGCCAAAAAATAAAATGAGGTGAACATGAGCAAATTAAGGCTGGGCTCAGTTACGGTTAGCCAAACAGTACAACCCTTTCGAAATTGAAACAGCGGCGTTTACACACTTGGAGCCAAATCAACAACAAGATTTGCAGTTTTCTCGGCAAATTCTTGTTATTTTATTTCTTGTTAATTGTTAGGACTTGTCATTGGAGTTAATTCTAGATTGACTTTGCAGCTATGGACGATGACGCTTTGATCGGTTTTAGGCGAATGTCAAGCCGAACCCGTAAGGTTGCTCCCGAGACGGCTGCTGCTTTAGCAAGCAGTGACAATCGATCTCAGGTATGCTATGTTTGTTGTATTGCATCTTCTGTTAATTTTCAGGCAGCTCTTGCTAGACTTGAAGCATTAGAAAATGATTATGTGTGGATGGAAATGGTGGAGACTAATGATGATGATGAGGCTTCCCTTGATGTTGACGATGAAACTCTTATTCTTAAATTCTTCCTTCTCAATCTCTTATCTATATTGGCTACTTGATTAAACTTTTGGGTTAGGGTTTTGGATTAGTCAATTGATTTTGATTAATATTTGATGCTTCAAATAGAAAGAGATATCTTCAATCTTTTACAATTTCTTCATGGTGTCTACTCCTAATTAGAGGTGACTCGATGGTATTTCTTATAAAAATTGTTGTTGTACACTCAGTTTTTATTTGCGGAAAATTGGAAAATATTAAAAAACTAATTTTCTGATGTTTGGTTACAACATTAAAAATTAGTTAAAAAATATTAAAAATTTCAATTTATAAGGCTATGAACATATTTAAACTTATAAGAATTTCCTATTTTAAAAATTTGATTGTTAATTATGAGAAAAAATAAGTAAAAATGATAATTAGGTGGTCGTAGGCGGTCGCGGCAGCAGTTGTCGGTGGTCGCCAGCAGCAACAATGATCATTGCTAATAGTGAGTATTGTTGATAGACAAATTAACAAATTTGTTTTTATATATTTTTCTTTCATTATATGAATTTGTGAAAATCTGGAAAATAACTTGCTGATTTGAAAAGAATAAGTCATTCTCCTTAAAAATAACTTAGTTTTACATTGATCAGGAAAGTATTGTCTATTAACTAATTTTTGAAACATTTCAAACGTCAAAAAATGCGGAAATCTGGGGACCTTTTTTTCCCCCTTAGTTTTCTTAAATACATTCGTTGATATCTTAATTTTCTTAAATACATTCTTTGATATCTCAATGCAGGATATCTACGAAAGAAGCAGTCCAAGAGCATAAACGTAAAACCCGACAAGCAAGAGGACTAGAGAATGCTAGGAAAGCCCCAAGAAATTTTCTTGAGCTCTTACATGAGGTTAGTTTGAAGATGCTGATATTTTTCTGTTAAAATTGTTTATTTAGCTGCTCAAAATATGCTTCCACGAAAACTGATAAACTTGGAATATTTGCCTCCTCATGTTCCATCCTATTTGAAGCCAGCAATGCTACCTTCAAGCTCTACCTGCCACCAGCGTTTCTGCACTGTTTTGCAGATCTGCTTCCTACTATACATGTGTTAGATGTGGGATGCGCTTTTGTTCAATCTGTTGCCAAAATATACATGATGATACTCGTCAAAAATTTGTTGCTTGAGATTGCTACTTGACCTTTGACTTACTTTGCCACGCTCGGTCAGTCAGTTAAAGTATCATACAATATGCAAGGTTTTGGACCATTGCTTGTCTGCACATTTAGTCTTACTGCAGTTGGTGAAAACCTAATTTATTTCTAGCTGTCAGTTGATTTTTTTACTTGGTAATCACTACAAATCTTTGTTGACCAACATTGTTATTTTATGTTCTAGATTGCTGTACCCATTTGATTTTCATTTTAAGATTAAAATATTTTATGAAACACAGCTCTGGTCCAATGTTCAATTCAGCTTTAATTCCAAACCAGTTGGGGATTTGATGAAATGGATCTTTAGCTTCTGATTTATAGTCATATCTGTTCCTAGATTTGTTTTTACAAAGACAAGCTTTCAATTTTGCTAGAAGTTCTGCAGTTTCTAATGATTTTCTGCGAGCATATACACACTACATGACTCTTGGAATTTTACAGTGTCGACTATCAAATCACTCATGGATACTCCAACTTATTAAAAAACTAGATATGGTTTTCTCGATTCTAAAGCAGTACACACATTCAAGAGACATTAAAACTTATCAAGCTGCTTAATGCAACAAAGTCCACTTTGGAACTGTACTACCAAAAAAATAAATAGAAACAAAAACATAAATCCATGAATATTAAGTTTCGGGTTCACAAATACGTCTAAGTGACTTGAGAAATAGTAAAATCCTTTGAATGAGAAACTATAATCAATTTTTTTGTAATCCTTTATTTGGGTCATTAACACCGGGGTAGATCTAGTGGTGGAGGCTGTACGGACTGCAACTGCCCGACTCCATTCTCAACCAGGAAAGCCATTGCCAGACCCCAACTAAGATGGGAATCTATATGACAGTGCAGCAACCAAATTCCTGTTTCATAACAGGTGTGTCAGTATCGTATTGGTTAAGTTTAGTGGAGTATCATATTAATTAAGTTTATTTGTTAGAATACACATTTAATATATTACCTGGATTATCGGCAACAAATCGGATGGCTACCCAACCCCCCGGGGGGGTTCCAATGGTATTCCTAAGTGGTGGGTCGATGAGGTTAAACTTGGCTGTATCTGATCCTGGGTTGAAGTTACCGAAACCCGCCCCAACAACAGCAAATTGATAACCATGGAGATGCATTGGGTGGTCCTCAGTTGTGACAATGCTAGTATCTTGAAACACAATTTGTACTTTGGAACCATACTTGAGCTTGTAAAGCTTAGTTCCCGGCAGAGGTTGCCATAGCCCTCTGCTCACGTTGCCTGTGTAATCAAATTGCAAAGGAGGAACAGGCGGAAAATCCGTGGTGAAGATGCCAGGTTGGCCTTGGTAGTATGCTTGCATCAAGGAGTTTCGTGTTGGGAGTACAAAAGACACATTGTTGATACTAGCAGTGAATCTAGTTCCATTTGGACCTTGACAGCGGGGGCTGTTGGGATTGGTACAGTTTATGAGTCCTAAACCCACTGTGAAAAACAGGTTGTCATCAATTTGGGTAGGGACTTTCACCTTGCCAGGGCTTCTTAGTTGGGCAGTGAATGCAGTTGCAGTGTTTGTGTCATTGTAGGCTGGCAGCTGGGGGAGGATTGGTGGTGGCAATGACTTCCCTTTCTTGGCATTACAAGAAGCAGATTTATAGTGCAAGATTGCAGTTGTAGTAGTATTGTCAAATGCTACATTCTGGGCTGTGTTATAGGCACGCGCTGCCATATAGTAGCGGCCTGGGTTTTGATCAGCAGTGAGGAGGACATTCGTTGTCTGACCAGGAGTTATCATGATCACTGAGGTTGTGAAAGGCTTAGTGTAGGCAGCATCAACAGCAACGACAGTTAGTTTGTGATTGGCCACTGCAAAGAAGAGTTCTTGGTTCATTGCAGAGTTGATGATTCTTAGGAGAATTGTCTCACCCGAAGCCACAGGGAATACCACAGTTTCTGCATTGCCAAACCCGAAGTAAAAGATACATCAAGTTATTTTCTTGGACAGATATAGCTAGTGACATCTGAAGCAGAGCAAAAAGAATCAGCAAACCTTTGCTGGAACATCTATAGAGATCGCCAGGTTGGCCATTGATGGTATAAGCATCAGACACATTTGGTGCTGCTCCTGTGAAGATTGCCAGTTTCAGGACATCCATAGGATTTCTGTCCCACCACTCCCCTGTCAATCATCATCATAATCAGGTGTTTCTTTTTATTTAATTAATTTTTTTTTTTTTTTTTTTTTTTTTTTTTTTTTTTTTTTTTGCTGCCATTTGATATTTTTAAAGTTTAGACGGAAATGAAAATGGGTTACCAAGAAGAATTGGAATTTCTTGCTTAGGCATTGGGAATGGATATGGAGAACCCAATTTAGGATAGATTATGAGAGCTCCATAAACAGTAGCTCTAAGCCATTTGCTATGAGCATGCCACCATAAAGTCCCCTCTTGGTTTTGAATGGTGAACCTGTATGTGTAACTCCTTCCTGGTAGGATTGGACACTGCGTCACATAATCAGGTCCATCTGCCCATGGATTTCGAAGTTGCCTTATTCCATGCCTGATAAAATATATTGTAAGGATTTTACACTTTCAGTTCCAAGATATATATATATATATATATATATATATATATATATATATATATATATATATATATATATATATATATATATATATGTACACACTGTTAGATGATTATGTGATTTTAATTGATTAAATAATGTTTTTTGGAATTCATTGTTTATTGTTGGTCACTAGATGCTAATGCTTGCATATAGCTTTGACAATAATAATTACCAGTGAAGCGTGACATTGTATCGAGCATTGTTTATAGCTTTGATAACAAGAGTATCTCCATCTCTCACTTCCAATGTTGGTCCTGGGAATTGTCCATTCACTGTAATTGTGTTATGGGTTCTGCACAGCCTCTTCACTGGTTTAGCTTGAATCTATTCGAGTTGGGAAAAAAAATGCAAATATATTAATTCATACATATAATTATCTAGGCAAACGCATGATAAAGAGAAAATATACATACAACGAATTCATGGTAGTGAGTTTCAGCATGAGAAGAAGCTAAGAAATTTAAGATGACAAATATGCCAAAGAAGAAGGTTAAGTTGTTAGGCTCCATTCTTGGTCTTTTAGCCTTGGTTGAATAAGCTGATTGTGTGAGATAATCTATGGAAAGATTATAGGTATTTATATTGGCATAAAGAGGGAAAAGACTGACTTTTAACTTTTTTATAATAATATTTTTCACTGCCAAAGGAGTAGTTGTTATTGCAAATTAGGTATGAGAGTCAACCAGACAATTATAATTTAGGACCACTTAGTCTAACCATAAACAGGGATTTGGTGCACCCACTGGCTCCTCTCAATTTGATAAAAAATGAAGATTTTGTATAACGTTTTGAGAGAGTTGGGAAACTATATATATATATATATATATATTTTTTGCTGGGCAGCTGAATACTGGACAAATTTAATTAGGACTAATGATACTTATTTGGTTTAGTTAACCCTAAAATTAACCTAAGCATATTAATTAGAATTAAAACATTTAGATTATTTTAATTAAGGGTCTTTTGTTTTAGTTCTGTCAATATTGTACTAATTAAAAAACGCAATCAATTCAACCTAATCTATGGTATGTAAGCATCGAAGCGCCATCAACTGTCAACCAGGAATCTGTGCAAGAAAAGTAATATGACTTTTCAGTGTATAAGTGGCTGATGTCATTAACTGCTAATCAGGGGGTCTAATATATATGTTGCAAAAATCGTCAATTAATGGTGGATATATAGGCTGAACCATCAATCCTAAGGTGAATATTTAAGTTATAAGGAATTGTCAATTCAAATGGATGATCACACAAATTTGAAACAAAAAGTGGTTTTCATTGAAATGTGTGTTAAAATTTATACAATGAATTTACAACCCTATTTATAGGAGCTCTTATAGCGATAACTTAATAATCACAAAAAGAAAGTAAAAAAAAAGAATCATAATCTATTCAGGCAGTTTACAATAGAATTGGGCTCACTATGTGTATCCAGCTTGCGTCAGTAGTTATTGACAATTAGAAGGATTTCGACTTTTCATATTACCTAGGCCTATAAATAATAGAGTTTCCTATTACATTTCTTTTACTCACTCTTGAAATGGAAAACTAGATTTCAAGTTCTTTTTTTAGATTTCAACTTCTTTCTCTCTCTAGAATTTGTTCTACAAGATCCTCAAGTGTTCTTCAGCATTTAAGTAAGTATTCAAATTTTCTTAAATCATTCATTTTTTATCTTATTTTAAGCTTAAATCTTACTTAGTTCCTTTTTGCATAATTCACCAGAAAGACTAAATTAAAAGGAAAAGAAATTGCTACTTTGGGTACTCTAAAGGAAATTTTCTCTTCAATCACTGGGACTACCAAGTTGGTCTCTATTACAGTATTAATAACTTATTCTAAATCTCAGTTTATGCTAGGGCTAGTAGTAACTGCTCGGGATACCCATTATGCACATTTTCTATATGGAAAAAGCTATCCAGCTCAGTTTAGGATTAAAAATTACCTTCACACTTAGACTAAAAAAAATTCCTATTCCTGGTCAACCATTCCTAATGAGTATATCTCTTGGTATGATGGACTAAAATTGTCTTTTTCCAATGAATTGATTTCCTTAGGTATCTTCAAGCTTTGGTCTTTTTCAATTTCTAAAATTCCTCTTGTTAGAAATCTCTTTATTGTTTTGTTCATCCCATGTGAATATTTTCGTACTCTTGTTCGGCTCCACGTGTATTACTCTTTTTGACTGGGTTGCTTTCTTTAGTATTCACTTAATTGGGGAGAATGTTAATGCATAGTTAGAGGCTGATATAGTAGACCTCGATATTGCATTCGATAAAAATTATTATAGTTATAATGATTTCTTAGCCCAAAATCGAACCTTAAATGCTAACCCATCCATTCAAGAGCATGTTGCCTTTCCCTTATATTAGTTATGCAAATTTATTTTTTGCACTATATTGGTCAAAGTGACTAAAAAACATTTAAAGATTATAATTGCCCTAGCCCATGGTCATCAATTAACCCTCGAGCCTTATATTCTCACCTATTTTTTTCAAAGTATCCATACCTTTCTTCATGCAGGTACTGATCTGTCTTTAGGTATACTTAGCAGCCCATTATGGGTGGTCCAAATGTAACTTATGGCTTACTTCCTTAAGTTGGTTCAAACCACACAACGACCCTCTTCCATTTCCATTATGAACTATGGTCAGTGGGTCAAGAGTTTTACCTTTAAAGATGGAAGTTTTCATCAAACCTTTTCTTTCTTTTGTACAACTGAACATAGGGTAGACCATCAGTTTTTCCCTTTTCGCCTGACCTTGTTTGGTCCTAGATGGACTGGTGTCAATGCCTAATCTTCGATCCGAAAGCTTAATAAGGATAGCAAAGTCTTTTTTGTCAATGAATGAGTGTTCAAAGCAAAGGATGTTGAGATACTTAGGGTTAGGAACCAAACTAAAACTCAAAAGGCAAAAAAATAAAGGAAAGGAGCCAAAGCCCTAAGCTGGAGGCATATGGACCCATCATGCGCCTCAAGCATAGGGTGCGTGGGAGGCTAGGCAATTCTTGGTGTCCTATGCTAGAGTTGCCAAAGACCTCCACATACCTCTAGTTAGGGGCACATGGCCCCCTATGCACCTTTAGTGTGCCACTTGCCTAGAAATTTCAGGTTTTATGTTCCTGACATTATTTTTTTCCTTTGTTTTTTTTTTTTTTTTTTTTTTTTGATGCCTCACCTATTTACAAAACCCCAAATCTCCATCCTAATCACTCTCATTTATTTAAACTAGAAATTAAGCCTAAATTAAGGATCTTTTCCTAAAAAGTGAAGGATTCCACCTTCCTGAACCAACCCTTAAACCCTACGTATATATTCATCCTTATAGCACCCATTTAAACAAATATGGATGTCTGGAAAAATCCTTAGAAATCTAGCAAGAATACTAAACACACTGTAACTCAAAAAATAGAGAGATTAAGCTAAAAACTATTAAAAGAAAGAAGAAAAGGGAAAAACCCAGGTAACCTTGCCATCATAAGCTTTGATCCTTGTCCTTTAGAGAAAAGAGGTAAGAATTACATTTTGTTTATGCTAAGCTGATGGCTTGAATCAATAAAAAGATAGGATTCCTAATGCACTTCATTTAATCAATAGATTGAAGAAGCTATGGGTAAGGTTTATAGTTTTGATTCTTTATTTCAGATTTCTTGTTATTCAAATTCATTTATTTCGATCTTATTGTTGTTGATATCATCTAGAGCATGCTTACATTCTTTAGTCATTTGTTATAATCAATCTTACATTATTAGAATTGCTATGAGTTGTTAGCTTTTTTAGCCTTTTAAAGTTTATTTAATATGGATTGATTCCTGGTTTTTGTAATTTGTTTCTTGTTATTTAGTAGTTTCATCATTATATATTCGGATATTTCTGTCTTTAAAATCACAAATATTGAGAAAAGTTGAATTGAGGTAAGTTGGAGCAGAAATAACCTATTAAGGGTGCGTAACCCCTCTGTGTGATTTTGTAGTTTGCTTGCTTTTTGTGTGATTTCAAGGCACCTTTACAATTGTTATGATTAAAGTTGTTAGAATGGATCCTTAAAAGGTCAAAAAAAAAAAAAAAAAAAAACCATGGAGACCCCTAGAGTGAGAATTAGAGCCAAAATGGATGAAGAACACAAAGAACCCTGAGAACAAAGGAGGTTAGAAGCACATGGATGAGGCACATGTCCCATCCTTGAGGCGCACACCTGGGGCACGTGCCCCTAGGTGTTTGGATTCATTTTTTTTATTTATTTTCTTTTTATTTTAATTTTGTTGGGTTTTCAGGGCTTCTGTACCCTTATTGTATCTCTATATCTATAAGGATACACCCACTTTAAACAATTTAGATTAGGATTAAAATGGACCTAGAATAACTTTTTAAATTTAATTTTATACTTCATCCATGAAATCAATAAGTTTATTTCACATTAGATTGATGGTGTATGTTTATGCATGTTTTTTTTTTTTTTTTTGGTTTAAACCAAAAGGCATGAAAACTTGATAATTGATTAGGTTGTTTAAGATCAACTTGGTAATTCAAGTTAATGCTTTGAAATTGGTTAGTAAAATTAGGTTAGTTTGTTAAAGGCTTTTAATTTGGTTTTAGCTCTAAGATTATGCACTTTATTTGAAAATTGCTAGTAATTAAGTTAAATTTATGGGCTTCGAATTGGATGCGCAGATATATTTTGAACCATATAAATGTGATATAACTATTGCATTGTAATAAGGCCTAAATAAAGCTCAACCCATCTTAAATTAAAGATTAATCGGTCAGTGGTGTGATACCTCACCCGAGTATCCCTCCCTCGCTCAGGAAATTACCTTGAAGAAAGGCAAGTAATTTTTAAGGAAGTCATATAATGAGTTTCGATACTCATGATTGGAACAGCTATAGTTTGAAAAATTGATTCGTGATTTGAAAAATAATTTCAGGAGTCGCCACTCTAATTTATTTATTTTAAAATGGGAAAATTAAGGAAAAACTATTTTCATGACTCCAATTCATTAATTTTCAATTTTACCTAAGGATAAAATCACTAGCCTTAAAATATGTGAGTTTGGGGACTAAGTTTTTTATTTTAAATAATCACGATTTAGCTGTTAAGTTTAATTTGACTTAAAAAAATTAATTTCATAAATGACAAGTATTAAATGACAAAGATGCATGAGCATGGCATAATATGAATTAATGGCATAATTAAAAAAATGATTAAGAAATATCATTCATAAATTAAGGAGAGTGTTCCCTGTATTTCTTATGGATTTCTAGAGAAACTACATAGTCACTCTTTAAATTAACTAAATATATAAATTAAAAAATGGAATGTCTTCTCTAGCCCTTGTGGGATCTAGGAAGACCACTGATTCTCTTACAAATAGCATTGAAAATAAATGATTACAATTGAAAATAAGTGCAAAATGAAATTTATTTGAAATTGGATTTGAGATTTAGATTTAAATTCCAAATATGTCTATGTACTATATTCAATGGGGATCAAAACCTAGTAGTTCATTCCATGATTAAGTGGAAGGTTTAAAGGTTGATTAGATTGATTAAATTGATTTTGGTTTGGGTGCTTTGAATGTAAGAGGGAAAAGGTTGTACCTTTGCTTTTGGCAAATGGAGGATTTTATTAGACCAAAATTCAATTTTATTTATATCAGAGGATTGAATTGATTGAGAGATTAATTAATTAATTGAAAAGATTAATTAATTAATTAAAAATATTAATTAATTAATTAAAAATATTAATTAATTAATTAATTAATAGATGATGAAATGGATTGGTTGATTAATTAATCAATCAATTGATTAAAATGATAGGTGGATTGATAAAAAAAGATTAATTTTAATTTTGAAAAATGATTAATTAATTAATTAAAAGAATTAATTAATTAATTTAGTGATTAATTTAAAAAGGATTTAGTTAATTAAAATGATTAATTAACTTAGGTTTAAGATGGAGTAATTAATTAATTAAAAAAATTAATTAATTAATTAATTAAAGAGAGTAATTGAAGGGGGAAGAAAAAAAGAAAATTTATGGATAGCCTACCAATATAAATTTTGGGATGAAAAAAAAAAGGTGGATTTGAAGGCCTATTTATAGGCAAAAGTGGAGTGAAAAATTACCAAAAGGGTAAGGTTGCAAAGATGTGAAAATTGGACTGAAAATGAGTATTTTTGAAATTTCATAGAAGAAAATGGGGGACCAACGGATCTGCCGGATAGCTTCGCCGAATCCACCGGTTGCCAGGCATATCGCCACTAGAATGCTGGTGGATCGGCTAGGCTTCCCTGCAGCAATCTGCCAAGCACACCAACGGATCCAGCAAAGATGGATTCTGCAGCTTTTTTCATTTTTTGCTATTTTGGGTCAATTTTTAGATTTTCGGATCAATTTTCGAGAATTTTTAGTTTCAGAAAAATTACTGGTAAGTGCCGATAGGCTGGGAATTAATTTTAGAATACAATAACAATTAGTCTAAGGAGGAGTCCAGTCAATTTCAGAAAAAAATGCTATCTAGTTTAGGGAGTTAGGTCTTAGTCAAAAAAAATGTCAATGTCACCAGAGCAGCCAGCGGATCCACTAGGCAGCTTCACCGGATCCACCAGTTGCTAGGCATATCGCCACCAGAATGCCGACAGATTTTGCTCAGCCAACTAACGGACCTAACTGTGGCAGATCAAATAAGCTTCCTTATGGCAATATCCTGAGCACACAAGCGGATCTAGCAAAGGCGAATTCTGCAGCTTTTTTCATTTTTCGTGATTTTGGGTCAGTTTTTAGGTTTTTGGATCAATTTTCAAGAATTTTCAGTTTTAGAAAAATTACTGGTCAGTGTCAATAGGCTAGGAATTAATTTTAAAGCGATTATGTGGTTCCTCTAGAAATCCATAAGGAATATAGGGAACATTCTCCTTAATTTATGGATTGTTTTACTTAATTGCTCTTTAATTTTTCCATGCACTCATATTATGCCATGTTCATGCATTTAATATTTATCATCCACAAAATTTATTTTTCAAGTCAAATTAAACTTATGAACCAAATCCTGATTATTTAAAACTAAAAACCTAGTCCCAAGCTCAATATGGTTCGATACTAGTGATTTTATCTTTAAGTAAATTAATTAAAAACTAATGAATTGGAGTCATAAAATGGGTTTTTCCTAAATTTTCCATATTTTAAAAATAAAATTAGGGTGGCAACTCCCAAAATCCTTTTTTCAAAAATCTTGAGTCAATTTTTTGAACGATAGTAGTTCCAATCGTAAGCACCAAAGTTGGTTCCATAACCTCCTTAGAAATACACTCACCTTTCCTTAAGGCATCCTTAAGCGAGGAAGGGCATTCGAGCAAGCCAAATCATTTAAATCAATCAAATAGGTAGTGCCTTCCTTTTCACCCTTAAGCACCACATTGTCATTAGCTAAAGTAGTGACAATGCATGGTTTAGAATCAAAGGTGACTTTATTACCCTTATCACACAATTGACTAACACTAAGAAAATTAAATTTCAAGCCATCTACCAAAAGAACATTTTCAATAAAAGAGTGATTATTCTTACCAATGGTACCAATGCCAATTATCTTACCTTTAGCATTGTTACCAAATGTGATGTTTCTACCTCTCTTTTCTTTCAAATTGGTAAAGATGCTTGCATTATTAGTCATATGTCTTAAACATCCACTATCTACATGCCATTTGTTCTCCTTGATAATGAATTTAAGGCACACCTACAAGAAATAATGAATCATCTTGTCTTAGATACCCAAATATTTTGGTTCCTTTGGGGTTAGCCTTGGAAGGATCCTCAAGTTTAAGGTGAGCCTTTCTCACATAACAAAACACATTAATATGGCCATCTTTCATGCAATAATGGCATTTAAGTTTTGACTTGAAATTCTTCTTGGGCTTTACCATTTTGCCACAAAATTGTGGCCTATTCACAAAATTACCATGATGCATACAAGAACAAATCTAGTGTTATGGTTTTGTGTATTTTTTTAGCATGCCTCTTGTGATACATAAATGCATACTTTACTCTTACAGGCTTAGTTCTAGAGCATTGTGAAACCTTTTGAGTCCTTTTAGGACTAAGGGGTTTTATGTGTGCTTTCACTCCCTTATCAATTACCTCAATGCTAGAGATTTGAGGAGTTGGTGCTTTTATGAACAAGGTAGGAAAGGATGTAGATGGAGATGAACTATCAAAGCCAAGGCCATGTTTCACAAGGGGTGACCTTTGTAACACAATAAAAGTGTCCAAGGCTACCTTTCCTTTATGGAATTTTGAAATAAAAGACCTTCATTTCTCAATTTCTAATTTTAAAGCATTATTTTCTTTGTATAAGTAATTAAGAGAGGAGGTTTTAGAAGAAATTTCTTCCAATAAGCCTTTAAGACTCATATTGGAAGTTTTTAAACTCAAGACAAGTTTTTCTAACTCTTTAAAATTCTCCTCTAACTTTGATTGCTTTTCTTTATAAAATTTCAATTTAGACTTATACTTTTTGCTTTTTACAGCCATGGCTTTCATTAGCTCATCCTCATTCTCATCATGCAATTCATCATCATAATAATCTTCGCAAGATTGAGAAATAGAGCTTACCTCATTTGAAGAGTCCTCTAAGGCCATGAAGTATAGATTGGCAACTTCCTCTTCCTCTTCATCGCTTGAGGAGCTATCATCCTATGTAGCCTTAAAAATCTTCTTCTTCTCCTTGTCCCATTTCTTCTTTTTCTTGTTCTTGGAACAATTCGATTTGATATGACCTTACTTCTTAAATTCATAGCAAGTTTTATCATTCTTCTTTTCCTTGCTCAAGTTAGAGTTGGAGTTGGAGTTGGAAAATGATCTCCTAAAGGGCCTCTTGTCTTTCTTTCTTCTTTTGATGATATCTTTGACCCTTCTTGAGAGCATAGCTAGTTTTTCATCATCATCTTCACTTTCTTCTAAATCACTTGAGCTCTCACTACTATGTTGCTTCTTTGATGCACATTTGAGAGCAAGTGATTTCTTCTTCTCCTTCTCCACTTGAAGCTCTTTCTTCTCAATGAGAACATACTCAGTTTTGCGTAATTGTATCTTCTTAGACTTGACTTGCTTAGTCCCTTTATGATAGTTCTCTAGAGCTTTCCAAATGCCATAAGCACTTGTACAATGTTGGACTTTTCCACACTCTTCCCTTGATAGAAAACTAAAAAGAATTGCCATTACTCTTTTATGTTTACCATTTGCTTTCCTTTGTGCTTCAACCCATTCCTTCCTAGGAATTTCCTCTTTAACATCATCCATCACCTTTCTTTGAGGTTTCCATTCTTCAAGAATGCTATCCTATACATCTATAAGATTACTATCAAGATACACCTCCATCCTATACTTTCAATATGCATACTAGGTACCGTTAAAGTGTGGCTTGAGATGATGCAATCCTTCATTGGCCATTTTGATGTTTTATTCACACAATTAAGCTTGTAGAATGAGACCAAAGCTTTGATACTACTTATTTGCCCTTGTGCACTAAGAAGGAGGGTTGAATTGGCGGGAAATTTAAAATTTTAATAGAAAGAGATAGGGAAAGAAAGATAGAACAAGCAATTTTATAGTGGTTCGGGTGTTAACAAACCCTATATCCATTTCCCAATCTCAATTAGGTATTTCACTATATCTATAGACTTACAATAGAGTTTGAAGCTCACTCCCAACTTACAATTGTATTTTAATGGCTCACACTCAACCCTTACAAGTGTTTTTCCCAAAGGTTAACACTCAATCTATACAAAAGTTTTTCTAAAGCTCAACTCACAGCCTAATTAGAGTTTTAATGGCTTATTCACAACCCAATTGAGTAATCAATTCTCTTACAATAACTAAAGATTACAAATAAAAGAATTAAGGCTTTAAGAAATAAATTTACAAGAGTTTGGCTTAATGGAAGGTTATTAAATCATTATGAGGGCCTTTGGAGGAGGTATTAATAGTTTCACCTTCCAAAAATCCATTACAAATGAAGTGGGTAAGAGATATTCCATAACAGCCATGAAATCTACATTAAATGCTCTATCAGAGCAATGTCAAGGTTACAAAGTCTTGATCGCAATCGTGACTCCCATTTCACGCTTGCTACTCCATTTTAACAGTCACGATCTTCATATATCTCTAATAGTTACTTGACACATGGCACGTTCCTATTAACTGTTCAACTATTCATTAAGGAGAAACTTTGCCTTATGAATGTCGTGGTAATGACTCTTAAATCACGGTCGCAATCTGCCCTTCGCATCCACATTTCGAGGTTGTGATGCTTCCCGCAACTCTACTATGTCTCATGTTCATTTGCTTTGAATTAATCGCTGCGGTGATTCAGTATGTCACAGTCACAAAACTTAAGTTGTAGGCACGATCTACTGTAACGAGTGTGAATTACAGGCTAGTTTCTTATACTTAGGAATTGTTCAATATCTTGAATTTTCCACTTTATCTAAGTATATTTCCTATATAATAGACACTAAATTTAAACATTAGAGTACTTCAATTTGATTATCAAGATCAAAATGAAGATTAACTAAGTTGTGAAATAACTTAAGTCAACACTAAGAATTGAGCTTTGTGGACAATTCTTGTGGCAAGAAAAGGTAAAGATTGTGATAACACCACTGAGGGCTATAGTCTTATAGCAAGGACTTCGAATACTTTTGGATCTCTCATGATCCAAAATGCCAGGGGATAGGTTTTAAAGAAGGTAATTTTTTATTTATTGTTTATAATTATTTTTAATTCATTATCATATTTGTCACTATTTTCTTATAGTTGAATCTTCATTTTGAATTCTTAAGATAATTTATTTGGTTATTGATATTTGGGCAAGTTCTTGACTCATAGAAACCAAGCATTTTTCTTTCAATTTATGTATTTTCTTTCAATTTCTGTATTTTCTTTTCTTTTGATATTGTCTAACAATTTTCCTTGAGTTTTGTAAGTTTTGAACATAATTCAGAACATCCATAAGGATTAATTGAGGATAAGAAGCAAAGAAAGTCAAAAATAAGCAAAATAGAGAACCTACCCAGAAGAGCAAGGGCACAAGCCCATCCATAGGGTGCATAGCCCTCCCACACACCCCGTGCGTGATTTTTGGCCCATTTTCATTTTTTTATTCTACTTTAATTTTCTTTTTGTTTTTATTTTGTGTTTGTCTTTTTAATCTGTAATAAACGATAAAAACTACCTTTCCCTTTAGTAATTAGGATTAGATATTTATTAGAATTAATTAAACAATTTTGTAACTTTAATTTTTGTTTTATTATGCATAAAACTGATAATTAGGATAGATAATACTTAGATTACTTTTAATTATTATTAGATTATTTAACTGTGAATCATGTTGTATATAGCATTGGTTGATATATTTACATATATATGATATAATTGTCATTGTAATAAAGCTCATTGAACCCTACCAAATCCTAAATTAAGTCTAATCAGTAAGTGTAGTTAGCCTTATAATTGGGTAAGCTTGGGTGCGTAACACCTTTCTAAGCCCATACCTAACTTTTTAACCCAGATCTCTAGACTAATATGGTTAAGTAAGAAGTAAGGAATCCTATTCACCTTTTCTTTTGCTAGTTTTTAAAAACTAGGTAGCAACTCCATTCTCCATTTTGGGTTTCGGCCTAATTTGTCTTCCCCCAACCTAAGTTGGAATGCAGTGCAAGGTCCAACCACTTACACATCTAGTCGCTAATAGATACACTTACACATCCATATAGATAATGACCACAAATGTATCTATAGTTCTATATCATTACCATTAATTCTGCTTTTCAGGAAAAAAAATCATTTATCTCGCTCACCATAGGCATAATGGATAGCCCCATATGCATAATGGACAACTCTATATGACCTCAACTTCTAACTAGTACTAGAAGAAGAAGCAATGATTCCAACTCTCCATAATTTGAATTTTGGATGCATCGAAATCCATCTTTTCTAGAACCCAATCTCCTTTCTGCTGATGAACTCTTTGTTAATGGTGTCTTACTTCGTCTTCACTTACTCTATTTCCACAACCACCACTTTGACCCACCCAATTCCCAACCACCCAACTCTCAACCTAAACCAAGACCCCAAATATCATATCAAAATCACAATGCCATAACACTTGCAGGCTCGTTTACTCCTTTAACATCTTCAAAGAGATGGTCGACATGAGGTTTCCCCTTCAAGGTCATAGAATAGATATGAGTGAACTGTGGCATGTCATAGAGAGACAACATAACAATTCCCAATCAAGAATTTAGACTAAGTGAGCATCTTAACACGATACCACGACCTACAGAATAATGACACAATGTTTTTAATCGTGCCAGGAGGTCAAGAAGCAAAGAACATCCTTGAGTACATTTTCCAAGACCTGGTCGGGCTATGGAGCTTGATATTCGGGTATGGAGCAAGACCTAGACCCAAAACTAAATCCAAGAGTGCAAGTCTAGTTCTTGTTGGAACATAAATCAGTATTGACAACAAAGAGAGAAGGTGGAGATATGTTATTGTCTTCAGAAATTGCAATGCAATTATCTATCAGGAAATTTAAGTTTCGAGAGTCACTCTCTGATTTGTTTTTTTATGATCACAAAAGAAAAAAAAATAATTTTTAATTGGCTCTTTGGATTTTCATGTCATGCAAAGGTTAATGAGAAATAGAGATCGTGAGAGGGTTAGAGAGAAGGGATTCATGTGAGATAGTAGGATGGGGAGAGAGAGAAGGCTTTGGGCTTTGTGCTCGCATGAGTTTGATGGATACTACTGAAAGAAGTTCTATGTGGCATCTCAATTGACATAAAATAATATTTAAAATTATTAAGTAGAATGCCACGTGAAACTTGTCAGAAAATGGTGAGAAGGTTCACTATTGCAACCAAATTGAAATTGGAATAATTTTGTGAGACAAATTGAAATTTAAAGACAAATGTAATTAAGTTATAATTCAAGAACAATAAATATAATTTAATCAATAATTTAGTAATAAGTGTATGCCTCAATATGTGCTAATAAAACTTTTGAATTATCATTAAACAAATAATTTATAAAACCGTAAGATTAAACTAATAAAACTGTTGAATTATCAAAGCAACGTTCACAAATAGACGTATTTTAGTCGAAGATTAATGAATAAAGTAGGAAGTTAACTAATTGTTAGCTCAACTATAGTTGGTTATCAAGCCACCTGGACCAAGCATATTGTTCTCAAGTAAATAATAAAATATATAAAGATCAAACGTTGATTTTTCAAGTTCAACTTCAAGCATTTTACACCATTCAACTAAATTTAAATAGCAAGATGAGATTG
Organism: Reutealis trisperma; assembly: GCA_947687605.1. Lineage (NCBI taxonomy): Eukaryota > Viridiplantae > Streptophyta > Magnoliopsida > Malpighiales > Euphorbiaceae > Reutealis > Reutealis trisperma. Next base: position 384,994 of record CANTUT010000291.1, read on the forward strand.
AATTTTTGGTTTAGATTTGGTAAGGAAAGTAGCAGGGATGATGTGAACATTTTCCTTGGAAGTTTTTCGCCTTTGACAATAGAAAATATTAATCCTATTTAAAAAAAAAAAAAAAAAAAAAAAAAAAAAAAAAAAAAAGATTTCTTTTCAATTATCAACTTCAAAATCGTTATAGATTCGTAATCATTAATTTAAACATCTGTATTTACATACAACAATTTTTTTTTTTATATACATATTGACAATGACAGTATACAAAAGAATTTTAAATTTATTTTCTTCTTTCGATATTTTGGAGTAACGGCCTTCTTAATTAATCCGTTAAGAAAAATATGAATTTGAAATTTTGAATAACTTACTATAATTCTTTTAAAAAATGTTAATTGTAAGATATCTCATAGATAATTTATTCCACTCTTTTTAATCTATTATACTAGATAATTAACAGGTAAAATATAACATATTCTTCAAATTATATTAATATTAAATGAGACTCATCTTTAATGCAATTATAAATGTAATTATTATTTTTATGGTCTTATGTTACTATTTGGTATGGGTGAGCATAACCGAACCAAAACTGAAAAATCTAACCGAACCGATTGATTTGGTTTGATTTAGTTTGATTTTTTATAATATCGGTTCAGTTTTGATTTTTATTTTAAGAAATAGAATTAAATTTTAGTTTCGTTCGGTTATAGCAAAAAAAATTTCGGTTATAACCGAACCATTCAAAGTTTTTTAATATATATATATATATATATATATATATATATATATATATATATATATATATATATATATATATATATATATATATTAGTTTAAATACTTTATTATAATTATTATAGAAAATTGAGTTTTAAACTAATTATATATTAAAATAAATTACTACTAATTATTTTTTGGACTTATACATACATATATATATATATATATATAGCTTAAATAAGTAATCAGTCAGTAGATCCAATAACTATAATTAAATTTATATAATCTAATGATTTCAAATTAACTGAGATAAATTATCTCTGAAATACCTCAGAAGCCCTCTAAAAAATATATATACATAGAAATATGAATCTTTCATTCATGATATATAAAAAGAAAATAAATTTTAATTTAAAAGTAAAAATATACAAAAAAAAACTCAATTATAATTGAAATAAAAACTTTGCGTTCTACTTAAGAAACGTTGTGTTGTAATTAATGCAATTAAAAATTCTTATTAAAACTAATAAACAGGTTCTATATTTGATTTTTTTTTTTTATAATTAGCTAGCCATCCCTTTTTAAGAATCAAGCAGATAATACAACTCGAACTATTTAGCTTTTTTTATTTTTTTTTTATATAATTTAACTAGACATTTAAAAAAAGAAAATCTATATATCTATGATAAAAGTTGAATTCAAAAGTTATTTAAAAAAAATTCATTATTTAAAAAAAAAATTGAAGTATGAAGTGATTATCTCAAATACTAATATTTATATAAAGATACCTCCCCATGATTTTCTTCATGCCATTGTATTTTTGTAGTTTTCAGTTAAAATTATACACTGATGCATTTTTTTTTTGTTAGCTGATGATATATAATAAATTCAATCCACATATTTTCTTTATATTAACATTCAAAAGTATCAAAAATTAATATATAAATTTAATAATAATAATATTTTGTGAATATGAAAAATTAAAAAAAAATTGACTTAAATAAATAAAATATCATAATTCGCACAAAATCTGAGCTGCTATCAGTAATAATAATAATAATAATAATAATAATAAGCTAACCAAAAAAGAGTGGGAGACCATCCAATTCCACTAATAGATTTTTTTTTTTTAACGAATTTATCAACTTATTGTGATCGTCAATCAAGGCACTGATCTTTCAAAAGGAAGTTTTCTGAGATTTCAGTTGTTATATATTAATATTGAAATGAGGAGCAGGTATTAATTTGTTATTGTATTATTACACGTCTAATACCTAAATTTTCTTTGTCAATAGAACATATATTTAATCAATACTTTAAACCACTTCTCCTACTTTCCACTATTTTAGAAGATGTTTGGTATTATTCTTTTTATTTTTATTATTTTTATTTTTCTTATATTAAAAGCTTACATTTTAACAGAGAGCGAGCTGAAATTTTAACCTCTTATATTGATAGTGTAGTGTGTATAAAATATAATAGTTAGCATTTGTCCTCAAACTTATCACAATTTTAATTGTTTGTATATTCCAGAAAAAAAAAAAAAAAAAACACTTCAGACAATCTATTAATGAAATAGAAGAAATTTATCTTATTATGACAATCGGTTTTTCTATTTTAAAATACAATCATAGAAATAAATAAACTTAATAATAGAATTATTTTCCACATTTGAGAAACAAAAATCAAAAACAAGAATCATACCGAAAAGACGAGGAAACCATTTGAATACACAATAAAAACACCCTTATTGATATATAAACAAAGAATTTTCAATTATCAAATTTAAATTCTACGCCAAAATATAGGTTAATAATAAATATATATTTTTCTGAATAATTGACCATTATCAAATTTAAATTATTTTCACATTAAACGTTGGCATCCTTGGTTTTTTTTTTTTAGGAAGACTTTTTTCAACATTTTCTTATTTTTATTATCATTAAATATATACAATTATTTTTTATTAATTTATTATGAAACTTTGAAGGTAATAACAAAACGTAAGTTTTTATTATGAAACTTTGAAGGTAATAACAAAACGTAAGTTTTTTTTTTTTTTTTTTTTTCTTGAAATATATTATTAACGGTATATATTAATTTTTTTTGGAAACTACTTATTGAAGCTTTCTTTTGCTAGCAAGACTTAAGGCTTTTTTTTTTTTTTTTATAATCATTAAATATAAATAATTATTTTTGTGATTATTATTTATTATTAATTTATTAAATACTTTATTTTGAGTATTGCAAGGTAATAACAGAACGTAAGCTTTTCTTTATTGAAATATATTATTAAATATTATCTTTTCGAAAACTACATATTAAATAAAGGAACTTTTAAGTCCTCTTTTTCTAATTCTCTACGTATACCCGTTTGATTTTCTAATAATACTAATATGTTGTTGTAGACTTGTAGTTGTATTTGACTTCTGTTTTTTCTTTCTATCTTTTCTTTGACTTTTTTTCCCCTCTCTCCAATTATTTTTCTCAGTTTTTATTTGTTTCAACCAAAAATATGAGAATTTTTGTATAGGTTATTCTAATTTCAAATCCTGCATATTGTTTGTTTTTTTTCTTAACCAGAGATTCATAGTTTTTCAAAATTTATTATTTGATTTAGATTTCATCAATATTAAATATTAAAAATTTCCTCTCTAATACTTAAGAATTTATTATTTGGCGTATTGGTTTTGTGGACTGACTTTTCTCTCAATTTTTCTTCCTTTAACCATTGGTGTTGAAGTTTGAAATCTTAAGGTTTGACAAATAAAATAGCAAATAAATATACAATATTGTGATTAATTTTTTTATTTTACTTTTCGTGGATATTATGTCATGCCCTGATATGCAAAGTATGATGTTTTAAAGGGTGAATAATTTAAGACCACTAAATACAAGTAAAACTCAATTTTAACCATAAAAAAACTCCAGAAAAAATCATAAAAAATCCACAATATAATCGTAGCTTTCATTTCACTTTATATATATATATATATATATATATATATATATATATATATATATATATATATATATATATATATATTCTCACTCTACATAGCATTTAATCTCATATAAAAATTCAGAAATTTATTCATTATTATTATAAAATAAATTTTAATAAATAGTCTTAATTAGATCGTTGAAATAATTGAAGAATTATCCAAATTATTGTAAATTAATTTATGTAATCATGTTAGAAAAAATTAAAGTATAATATATTGGATTTGCTAGATTAGATTACAAATAACATTAGAAAATGACATAAATATTTATAAATGATATGTGATTCATAATATAATAATAAAAAATAAAAACAATACAAAATTATAGCCAGTAATGAAAATAAGGCAAACTATTTGATATAATTTTTATATGAATAAGGCAAACTAATTGATATAATTTTTATATGCATTTCTTTCATCATTCATGCTAGAGTGCTTTACCATTAATATGTAGGATCAAGAAAATTTTAGTATTAAACTCAATATTTCAAATATCAAACCTTAAGATTAACTGTATTGACTATTAATATTTACACAATGAACAATATATATATAAAAAGTATAAAATACAATTAATATTGAGATTTTTAATATGAATATATAAAATATAAAAATTATCTTACAAATCAATTATATAATTAAATGACGGTCAAATTAGCACAATATCTTCTTCCTAATGATTCAAATCAAATAAAAAAATATTGGAATAATAAATTTTATGGTTTTTTTTTTTTTTTTTTGAGATATCCACATAAATCATGAAGAATATCAAGAAATTGATTAAAAGTGAATTATTATTTTTGTTTAATTAATTAATATTAATATGATAACAACAATAAGAAAAATATAAATTCTTAATTATAATTAATTAATTTTTAATTCTATAATTTTTTCAATCTCAATTGCAATTAATTAACTTTTAATTTTATAAATTAAAAAAATCGAATATGTAAAAAACATAAATTAAATGTCATATAAAATAACAGATATCCAAACAAAATATTTATATACCTCAAAGCCAAGAGAAGGGACTATTTCTTTGACAAGCTTTCTATTTATATAATTATCTATGTCTTAATTAATGTAAAGAATTTATATACTTATATTAAGTACAAAGATAAGAAAAAGTTGGTGACTATTTGTTTAATGAGCTTTCCATCTATTTTTTTTAAGAAAATTTTGAGATTATTTATATAATTTGCTATGTTTTTAATTAATGTAAACAATAATAAAAAAAATTTAATAAATGAAAGTAATAAGTGTTATTATAAATTAAAAGTAATAAACATAAGATGTCATTAAAACTTAAAAATAATAAATATAAAGTGTTATTAATTAAAAAATTAGAAAGTTATAAAACTATCTAATAACTTCTATTAATTTTTTAATAAATAAATATGTAAGCATAACTTCTCTCGTTGTATCCATGTCAGTAACTTCTGACTTTATTACAGCCATAGACCTCAAAGTAATATCGATGAAAATCTCAAACTTTATTTTGTTAAAAAAAAAAAATCCACATACCTCAAATAAACAACCCAACCACGTGATACTTTTTTATAATTTACCCAAAAAAAATATTAGATTTGAATTCAAATGAAAAGAATGTGAAAAATTCAACAAATCTTTAAAATTTAATAAATAATATAAAAATTTGATAAGAGTTCTTTTTATGGTAAACTAGAAAACAAATTTAAATCCTATTATAATAAGATATCCTAATAATAATAATAATAATCATCTAATTTAAAAAATCAGAAAAACTATTAAATCATTTTTGTCTATCAACATGTTACCCATTTGTGTATATATATATATATATATATATATATATATATATATATATATATTGTGTGTGTGTGTGCGTGCGTGTGTGTGCGCGTGCGTGTGTGTGTGTATAGTTTATCTAGTTTCATGAAGATCACCACCTAGTACCACAGGGTCTGATAACCCAGCTATTAAGATCGGGCATACCTCATAGTTGAGTGCATGCACGAGCGCGATATGTGGTTCCAAAAAAAACAAATCATGCATTGCAACAAATCAATCGGTGATTAGTGTGTTTGTGTCTTGCGAATCTGTGAAATTCAAAAGCAGATGTTTTTATGTTTACAGAACTTAAATAAGAAAATCTTACACAAAAATTTCCACAGCTTCCCGGAGAGCTGTGCTCAACCTCTGCAACTGATCAGTACTTGCAGCACGAATGCCATGGAAATCTCCACATAAAACATGATCGCAGAAAAATGCATCAGGAACAAAGTTGAACACTCAACTCCATTCCCTAGTCTATTGGGAGGACAAAGGGCTATAAATCCATATCAGATAAAACTCACAATGTTACAGTGAAATGCCCACATATCTGGCCACACACATGGAGCCCTAATTTCACCACCAATATAATCTTCAGACCTGAGCTATTTGCTGTTTCAATGACTGCAATAATTTAATTTTTGATTCACAGATACGAAGAAACTCCGACAATACTGTAGAATTACCAGTCACTATCTTCCTTGCAACATCAACAGGGTTCCATGACTTCACCGCTTGGGAGATCCGAAAACCAAGTTCAGCCTCGTCTATAGATGAGATAAAGCTTTCCAGAATCCGGAAAACCTGCCCAGGTCCTTCATCCTGTCCCTTTTTCCCAAGAGAGGAGAGTATAACTTCAATAACCTCATCCTCTGGTCTGTTCTTTTGTTCTCTTATCCGTTTTGCAACCTCTTCAACTATACCACAGGAAGAATCAATCGAATCTCGAATTGTACTAGATAGTAGAGAGAGAGACTGCTCTGCAGGTCCCCCTTTCTTCTTTTTCTTTCCAGAAGGAAGAGATGATCGGACACAAGATTGAAGTACAAGACCATGCCAAGCCAATGGCTCTGTAACCAATTGTACTAAAACTGGAAGATCACCTCTTGGTGAGCAAATAAGAGACTCCATGGATCTTATCACCTCTAAAATATACTTCTTTAGCAATGTATCCACATTGTGCCAAATACCTTGCCCATACTGGTCCCTGCCTGGCTGAAAGAGTTCATAGGAATTCAAGTTCCAGGAATTCAAAAACACAGCAAAGTTCAGCCAATCGACAACGTCTGACCCAAAAGCCTGCGTCAAGTACAATCATTAATTTTGACAAATGTGATCCTAATGTTTTAATTTTAAAGCTGCAGGATACCTTGTGCATTAATTTCCAGTTGCTTGTGCTGAGGAATAAAATCACCTCAACAATAACACATCTCAAAACATGCAAGGAGTGAGATGGAAAGCTTTGTTATACCTCAGAAGATTTTAGGCCACTAGAAACTCCTTTAACCACTTCTATCGCATCAGTTAAAGAAGATCCCAACATCTTTGCATAGCACTCAAGCAAAAACTTCAACTCTGACAATATTTTAGGTCCAGATATAGAGCCATTGACTTCAGTGTTCTCCTTAAATGATACTGAAGCACTTTGAATAGACAGATAGATCATCCGAGGGAGAAGGGATTTCCTTTCAATAGCCCTCCGTACATTCTCTTCCCTTTCTCTGGTCTTATTTGGCCAATGCATCACAGGAAAATAAAGTACATTAACGTTAGAAACACAAAAAGCCCATTGAATGCAGTACATAGACACAACACAAGTTACCTACCAAGTTCTCTTTAGGATAATAGGAGATTCCTTCAAATGGACCTGGAAAAGAAAAATACCATTAATAAAATTGAAGAGAATACCAGAGAGAAATCAACAGTAAATAAGAGAAGAAGAAATGTCCTAATCCTTTTAATCCAAATGCTCCTGAACATAATAGTGAGCTAACATATTATAGAAACTATGACAAATTGCAAAGAGAATTTCACAAGAAAGAAAGTTCATATTTTGAACTCTAATTCACTCTCAAAATAATGGGAAGGCTTTTTTAGTTTTAACTGTTGAAGGCCATCTGAAGGCTGTTTGAACCCTCTTCCCACGCCAACACCCTTCCCCCCTGTCCCCGACAACGTGAATGTGTATGAGAATAATAATAATAATAATAATAAACAAAAGTCAACACCCAGCAGCTACAATTCTAAAAGCTTTTACTTATCAATCAGTAGCTATTTGTACTTGCTAAAATTTATTAATGATAAATGTCTGTTCTTAAATAAATTTATCATGTGATCATATTACTTACTAGAAATGATTAAAATTATGAGGTTAATACTTGGATTAACTATGGTATTCAAATTTATAGGCAAGGAAAAATTATTTATCACACATATATAGAGTATAATACTTTTATATCGGATTGACAGCAAGACCTAACAATGGTTTAACAAACAAGTAACAAGCGCTAGCTACAAAGCCACCAAAAATAGCTATCAGCTGTAGTTTTCTGAACCAGGAAGCATTAATTAATAAACTCATTTGCCAGCATCTTATGCAGCCAAAATTTCTCACCAAGTAGATGTCATTAATCTGAATCTGAAAACATGATCGATTAGATTCCAACCTAAAAGATAATTTTTCTCTGGAGCTGGTGTCCACCAAGGCCGTGACTGAAAATCTTCATTGAAGGTCAAAGTTTTGGATTTGATCTCATTAGAAAGATCAACAAAGTGAATCCCACAATTCAAGCTTTCAAGAACACCCTAAAAGAACATATTGATATCTGTCATCAAAAGCATAAAGATAGATATCTGCATAAAGGGAACATATATTGATACATCTTGATATCTGCATTTATGGCTAGAAGGTCAAAAAGATAAGACACCTCTTCTTCTTCAATATTATCAGCCTTCTGCTTTAGCTGTAGAATCGATGATTCAATCCTTGCAACTAAATACTGATTAGATCGTTGCAACCGTTCTTTAAATTGGACGAACTCAATTACCTGAAAAATTCTAACACAAGTTCTTTTGGTCAAGAGTCAAAAACATCAAAATGTACTCTCAAAACTCACAAAGTATGACGCTCCCACTTATAGAGGTGGATATAAGGTGAATAAAGAATGAAGAGAGAGAGCATCCAAAACTAGTAAATGAAAATTAATATATTGAAGAAAAAATTACACACAGTTCCTAATATATTCAAGGATCATATAAACAGAAGTTATTTGCAGCAATTTCAAACTGCCCATGCAAAATACACAGTGTAAAGGAACATTTCACATACCTTCGAGTAATTTCGATGGCGATATGCAAGAAATGTAAGGTCTGCAGATTCCCTGAAGTGGTCATCCATAAATCTGAGATAATCTTTCAGTAGATTACTTAAATCAACCCAAAGAGGAGATAGCAACATGTGGGGCAAAATGTGGTGTGAAACAGTTTCCATCAATATATTCTTCACATCGACAGATTTATACCTAAACAGCAACAAGGTTCAAAGAATGGCTTAGACAAGGAGGGAGGGAGAGAGACAGAGGTTGAAGTAAGGCTAAATCAGCTATTGGAAACAAATTAGAATGAAATTGGCATCAATGAATAAAAAGCAATACTATTCCATCAATTAACAATGTAAAAGAAATATTAAATTAACTATTTTACCATTCATAAGCTAACGACAGGGCACCCAGGTGTGAATACAGATGCAGCAATAAGATCTTGTACTGCCACACATATCTGCCAAATATGACCATATAAACAAAATTAGGTCCAAGATATAAATTTTTTCTGGAAAGCCTCAATATGATAGGATTCAGTTCAATTTTACCCATCTCGATTCTCCTGTTTGAAAACCTTTTAAATGATAGAATTCAACTCTCAAGGGATTAAATGGTGGCATTTGGGAGGAATTGGAAATCACACTAAAATAGATGTTAATTCTACTCATTTGGTTTACTAGTAGAAGGGTCCACTTTTAAAAATAAAAGCAACCCCTAGAAGCAACTTTATCTTTTTATTAATATGAAAATATAGGAGTTTTTCACATTTAATTAACTTTTTCATTTATTAAAAAAATAATAGAGTACAATTGAATTCTATCATTGTAGAAGGTATTCCAAATGTGAGAACTTCATTACAAAATCAAGTAAATTAAATTGTGTTAACAGTATTGCATTGATTTCTGGCAAATAATTTTTTCCAAACATCATGTCAACTGCCAGAATTCATTCACAACAGCATAGATAAAACATTTCCCACAAGAATGATTCCACTGCAGTGTTATGAAACTGCTACATCCACCATTAACATTCCAACATTCCTCTAAATCATTATCACAGTAGCAACAGTGAAGCAAAACATTTCACTTACCGTCTGATAGTCAAACCAAACTCCAAAACCATAATAGCCTCCATGAAGTAGCCAAATTTTTTTGTCTTCCAGAATAACTAAAGAAGCAAAAAGAGAGAAAAATACATAAACTAAAGAAGCAATAAAAATACATTTTTAAAGTAATAGAATTGCCATTTAAATATGAAAAACAAATAATAATAAATATTCTGTCACATAAAACAAATTCTAGAAACAATGTCACAATACAAAATGCCTGCTCAGAAACCAGTCATTGATGATACATGCTGGATGAAAGCACACTACAAGCTAACCTCAACATTGATGATACATCAATTTATCATCTACCATCGATTTATAAGTCATATTCATTTCATTTGGTTCAATTCTCAAATTTAATGCTGCAGTGATCGTCTTGGGGTTACTGAGATTGTAAGCCACTGGCAACATATTTCAACTGCCATTATTTTATTCTACCTCCTATGTGGCTCAATGGTCAAAGAACAAAAACTAGGACTATCCTTAATGAGTGGTGGAAAACTATGCTTATCAACATCACAAGTGAATATGAGTAGCAGATGCAAATGGAAGACATGAAAGGAGGGTTTCAGGATTTCTTGAGGACATAACATGGTCTTCATACAACATAGCTTTTACCACAAAGTATTTGAAATCGTACATATTTTTATAACGCAGAATCAACAAACTCCATAGTAAAAGTCAGGCAACAGGTAGAGAGTTCAAGGTTTTAATTAACATTGTTTCAAAACGTTTTGGCAGTTTTAAAACAAAATTCTAGCTCACAGTTACGTTAATTTCTACTCAACTCAGCCTTAATCCCAAAAATAATTGGAGTTGACTATATAGATTCTTTGCCCCACTGTTAAAGGTTTTGGGCTATGTCTTCAATAGTTGTAATGCAAGTGGATCATAACGTACTCCTCTCTTCCAAGTTAGTTTAGGTCTACCCATCCCTTTCTTCCTTTCATCTATCACGATGTGTGACTATATGGATTCTTTGCCCCACTCTGAATGGTTTTGGGCTACGTCTTCTGATAGTTGTAATGCATGTAGATCATATTGTACTCCTCTCTTCCAAGTTAGTTTAGGTCTACCCCTTTCTTTCTTCCTTTCATCTATCACGATGTACTCAACTTTCCTAACTGGGGACTCCCTAGGTTTTTGTCTCACATACCCAAACCATCTTAATATTCCTTCTCTAATCTTGTCCCCAAAAGATGCCACTCCAACTTTTTTTCCCTAATGCTTTCATTGCGTATTTTATCCATTCAAGTATGACCACACCTCTATCTTAGCATTCTCATTTTGGCCACACTCATCTTGGAAACATGTTGCCTCTTCATTGTCCAACACTCACTGTCATATAACATAGCCGGTAGTATAGCCATACAGTAGAATTTTCATTTCAATTTACTTGAAATCTTACAATCACATAAGACTCCTTTGGCAAGCCTCCATTTCAACCACCTAGTTTTTATCCTATGGTTGACATCCTCTTTACAACCTCCATTTCCTTGGATGATTGAGCCTAGACATTTAAAATGGGTGTTTTGGGGTAATGCCACGCCATCCAAGCTAACTCCCTCCTTATCCCCTCTTCAGCCTTCACTAAACTTGCAATGGATGTATTTTGTCTTGGTTCTACTTAACCTAAAAACCCTTGGACTCCAAAGTGCTCCTCCACAACTCTAGCTTCCTATTAACTCCCTCCTTCATCTCATCTAACAACACTATATTGTCGGCAAACATCATGCACCTAGGGATGAGCAGGGAAGGGGAAGCTGGGAGTTAGCAGGGGTGGGGAGCACTTTGGTATTTACCAAGTTATGTTAATTTCTATTTCTCTATGGATGATTGGCTAATTGCCAATAAATGATAGACCAAACATGAGAAACAGCATTTCTCCTAATTCATCCAATGATTAACTTCAGATCTTGCATTTTTTTATTGAATTTCTTGTTTTTGAACTTATATATCACTATGTTCTGGTTTATTGTTGATTTGAGTGTTCTATGAATGGCTTTAAATTCATGGTAGTGGTAGCTTATTCCGAATGATTCAGTTAGATTCAAAGTGATTCTACAACCCCTTTATCCTTTCCATTATTGTTTCTAATTCCATTATTTAAAACCATAGATAGTTGTCAATCTCAAAATTTTGAGTTTTGCGCAGCTAGAAACAAACAGAACAAGAAGATTTCTTTTCATTTTTAATGGAATCAAAAATTAACAAGATACAAACATAGAATTAGAGTGCATCTTAAAACTTATCAGCATGAGTTGTTAGACTTGGAATAATCAAAGCACCAAGTAGAACAAGACCTACTATTCCATTTTTAAAATGTTTATCAACATGCCGAAGATTGAAGAAGCCAATACCCCAGTGGCAGTCAGACAAAGCCCCAACAAGAAGCCCTAAAGCCCATCTAAGTCATGAGCCTATCTATAAAGATGTCCACATGTAAACCATAAACCTTCACCCACCACATCAAACAAGATACCTGAACCAACACATTGCACGTAATAGAGAGCAGCTCTTCTCCATATATACTCTCTTGTAGATCCAGGTCCTTGGAAAGCGGAAGACTCTTCCAATACATCTCCACCATTTTTCCAGCAAAGCCCTCAAGTTCTGGATAAGAACTTAGTTAATGTCATATATTTAAAAGGCTACTTAGTATTACAATTAATACTGTGAAAATATATTAAAGCAAGGAACCCCATATATGAACTTACAGCACAATTAAGATCCTCATAGAAGAAAAGGAAATTGAGTTGTTGAATAGAGGATGACATAAAACAAATTTATATGGATTAAAAAAAGCACCAGATTTAAATATTATATATAATTTCAATATTATATATATATATATATATATATATATATATATAGAGGAAAAAAAAAAGCATGATGGAAATCTTTGGGTTATGTAATCAGTGTTATTGCTTTATTCAGCATTTAAATCAAATGTACCACCAACAAAACCAAAAGATATGACCAATGTTTTAAATACACAATCAGTCGAGGAATCAAAATTTGGAATCAGTCACTGTGTTGTGGAATTAGCCTTAATCAGTCACTGCTATTGTTAATAATTTACAAATTAGCAAAATGATTCCAATCAACATTAAACCAAAAATTTAACTAAATATTGTACTTACAGATCCAGTAATTTATAGTTAAAATAAATAAATAAATATCAAATAAATTGTTCACTGCAGAAATTACTTTTTATAAATTATATTCTTATAGGAATGGATTGAGATAATGAAGTGTTTCAAAAAAAAAAAGTTTAGATAAAATAAAAAAAAATGTGACAAATAAGGCTAATGTTCCAAATAAAAAAATTAAAATAAACTATGAAATAGTTGTGTCAAAAACAAGTTACATATAAATGGTCCAAATAGTTTTGTGCGAAAAGGTTCCAAAACAAATAAAAAGCCCATTTTAGACAGTAGGGTTTTTACTGCCTCTGCGACAGTAACTGCCAATCACAGGCATTTCAGCATGATTTGAAATTCCCAGCAACTTCACAGGAAAAATCAAATTGGTAAGCTGGCTTTGCAACATATAATAGCCGATATGTTATGTAGCAGCCGTTATTTAAAACTACAGATATGAGAGGTGAAACCTGTTTACAGGAAGGATCTCATGCATTGTACGTACCACAGCCCACAGATGTAAACAGATTCATGCATGCATGCAAGTTCATTTAAAGAGAAACGCACCAACAACAGGGAGCTTGTATATATCTCCAACCAGCTGTTGAATTTTGAATACTGTTATTGACTGCCCAAGCACTTTAGTTGGGATAGTTGTATCAGAGTTGGAGCTTTTCATTAACTTCTCTAGAAACTCCATCTTTTTGTTTGGAGTTAAGACTTGAAGAAACACCTCAACATCAGAAGTGAAGCATGCTAAGTGACCAAACCTGTGTTCCGAAATGGAAAACCTTTAAGATGATATAGCATAAAAATGCAGCAAACATTATGCATATTGTTCTTCTAAAACGGACAGAATAAAAGGAGATTCATTTAAAGCATGCAATTGGCCAACATAATAGATGTGAGGAACAAATAATTTGTTGACCTCTCCATAATTTTGCAACTGATATTCATTACAAGCAGAAAACCAATCACTCTGCCAACTTATGAACAAAACGCGATTCCACTAATTTAACAAAAGTTTACAAAGGAAAGATCATTTCTTAACATACTCAACTCAACTAAGTGTTACACTGTTTGGATAAATGCATTACATAAACATAATTCTTATGTAAATGCATTGTTACCCTTGAAATGTTAAGATTATATACGGATTTAAATTTGTATAGCTTTACTAACTCATACACATATACAAGGAATTGAATAAGTAAGCTTTACTAGCTCGTTCCCCTATAAAGTGTAGGATATGGAATTCATTTCACGTGCAAATGAACTTCAAAAAAAAAAAATTCATTTCTAAATAAATTTTCATGTTAGGATTATTATGGAATTCATTTAAATATGTAGCTTTACAAGCTTGTACCTAAAATTCATTAGCTTTTGTAGCTTGTAAACTCTTGTCAAGTCTAGAATGCATTTGCAAATTCTATCAATTTTGGTACTCCATAAAATTAAAATAGAATTCTAAACATATTTCATTTATATCAAACATGAAAACGTGCAGTTGTAAACGAATTCAATAAAATTTTTTGACATTCATTTAAACCAAACAAACTCCAAGACTCATTCATAAATTCTATCAATTTCGATACAATTTGGCTCAAGCATAATAAATTCCATAAAATTAAAAATGTAAAATTCTAAGTGTATTCTCATTTCTACCAAAGATGACAAGTATAGTTCTGTAAAAGAATTCCATAAAATTTTCTAGAATTCATTTCTACAAAACATGCTCTTGATCCCAATCTAAAATCAACATACTTGGAAAAATATCGCATTAGAGCCTCCATTATCTCATCATGATTGCCCTTTCCACATAAGTGCCGCCTCCTTTCAATTTCAAGGATTGCCAAGTACAGACACCTAATAAAACCATTATTGGCATCTTCTTGTAACTTTTGCACAAAAGCTAATGCTTTTGATAAACGAGAATCAAACTGCAAATCCAAATTATCTTATCAAATTCTGTACCAAAATACTGTTTTGGATAAGAAAACACAAAAATAGCAATCCAATTCAGGAACCGTAAACACGCACCACTTCAGGTACCAAGTGAGAGATTTTGCAGTCCGCTAATTTAGGGAGAATAATTGGATCACAATTCACTCCATTTCTCCAGCTGCTATCATCCTCCAGCAAACAGCCTAGATAATGTAGGAAACACTCCCAATCGTCAGGGCTGCCAGATGAATGAAACCACATTAAAAGCTAGAAAGTAAGTGCAGAATAAGATCAGAACAGCTAATGTTTGAATGACAAACTTCAAGTATGAAGCCTTAACTCAATATATCAGGAAGAATTCAGAACACACTGATAGGCCTAATATAAGCATGCAGCAAGAGGAAAAGATTCATCTACCACAAGCGCAAAAGAAAATATAAGCTACCAAATAAAGTCTCAGAAATGAAACAAAAGAAACTGACATTTAGTAAAAACATACACTTGTCCCTACTTTTTAAATCTCAATTGTTAAATGGATGACTTTATAAATAGCTTTAGTCCTTTGGTTTTTAAATCAAATTCTAGATGAAACAAGTTTCATTTTGATAAAATTTTAAAAGGTAAGGGATTCATTCTATTAAAAGTGAGCCACTAAAGTTATAAAAAATTTAGAAGTCGGGCCAAACAATTCAATTTTACAACCATACAAAATTTAAAACCATATGACTGACTTTTAAAAAAGAAAAGATTTGGGTTTATATTTTGCAAATGTCAAAGGGATTTTTCAATTTTGCCCCAAGAAATATAGATATAAGAATACTTGAGAATTGACAAATGATCCATACAAGCTATGGATAGTAAAAACCCATTGGGTCAACGTCAAATTTCACATCAGGCCACAATTCAAACCATAAACAACTGGAGAAACATAAAAAGAAAAAATATCCTCTATGTCATCACATGACTTGACAACAATACCTACATCATTGCCCTAGTGGAGGAAAGGGGAAAATTATCCCCAGAATCTCATAACTACTATTCCCTATCCATCTAGAATACTATAGAAGAATATATGCAGAACAACCAGGATAATTTCAGGAAAAAGAAAAATGAAAAAATCCAGTGAAACTGTAAGTATTGCCAAGCCCTGTGTCACCCCGCTAACAGTTGTATGGCCCAAAAAGCAATCAAGCAAAGGCAAAACATGGCAAAATGAACTAAAACTCATTACTACCTTATCTCAAATACACAGAAGATAGGAAAATGGCGGTACTTTAGTAGATCCAACAATTCAGTAGGTAGAAAATACAGTTTAATTGAAAAATTAATAGTTTCTTGTTCTATTTATTAAGCCGTGCCATTGTCTCCAAGTTACATGCACTTTAGCTAACTCTTAACTGATGACAAAAAATCCAAAATAGAAATGGTCATAAAATGCAAACTTCCATATGCGTACCATAATTCTAAAATCTTCTGATATATGTCGGCTCCAGCAGCATAGTCACCTGACTGAGCAAGCAGCCTCCCCTGTCAACTTAAAATCAGAGAGTACCAAGTTGATAAGGAAACTATAAGTAACAGGAAAGAAGTTCCAATGAATTATATAAAGCCCAGATGACAAGAAAGATATTTTAGGAAATTCTATCAAATATATCAAATTTATGCTTTTCACACAAAATGATGAAGAAAACAAAAGCAAGACCACTGTTACCTAAAGCACTAGCTATACCCTATAGTACCACAATCCTGGAAGTGCATCCTGGATCACGGAACTTCCACTGTGTGATTGCAATGGTTCGCATTCTGGATTGCCCAAGAAGATCCCATTGCTCTTTAAGTTTAGATTTGAGGTATTTTTCAAACGATGAAAAACTGGGGGAAAAATAAAAAAGAAGATGATGAAATTTTGATCAGACAAACATCAAGAGAAAAAATAATAGTGAAGAAAAAGCAGTGGTGGCAAAGAACGATCGTCACCAGTGATAATGTCTCATGGTAGTGGCAGAACACCTGAGATAGATGGGGAAACGAATATAGGGAGACAAACAGAGAGAGAGAGAGAGAGAGAGAGAGAGAGGGGAAGAGGTAAGAGTACAAAAATCGAAGGAGAAAAATGAAAGGGCTCTCAATTATGCAGACTAACTTAACCTTAGATCGGCAATGGGTCAACATATATTTATCTGTTTCCAGAGGATGTGGGTTAGGTCAACTGTGATTGTAGAAAGCAGTTAAATTAAAGGCTCTAAAAGCACTAATCACAATCATTATATTCTTTAGATGATATAAATTGTTAGAAGTGGATTTTTATTTGAATAACTATTCATCTAGATAAATAAAATATTAATAACTTTCAGAATCAGAACTGTGAATTTCATATGTCAATTTTATTTTAAAAATAAAAAAATCTACCCTATTTTAAATGAAAAAAAGGTTTATAAAATGCTTCCAAGTGTTAAACTTAACTAATAAAAAGAGCAGCAAGACCAATAACTGTAATTCACATACCGCGAACCGTATTAGCATACCATTTAAGCCTACCCCTACATACCACACACTAAATTAAGTGGCCTATTCTATTCCTGTACCCATCCCACGTTCCAGGTATCTACGGTTGCAATAGAAAAGGTCGTGCTTCATCATTTAATAAATGGTGAGAGTTCTGAACACAGCCCCCTTAGAATAGAATAGATGGAAGAGAGCTTGCAGATTTAAAGCTAGAAATAGGTAGAAACTCAAATAGATGACTGAGGATGATTTGACTGGCTGAAATCTGCAACTATGTCTGAATTTCAGAACCAGTTGCTTTGAAAAAAATTAAAGATTCTAAGCTTCACGCTCAGAATACAAGGAGCATCAAGCATCTAAGGGATGGAGCTGCAAATTCATTAAAAATATGTATAGAACAATGCATAATATTTTCATAACTGTGATGAAGGGGGAGAATATACACATGCAGAACCTTAATCTTCTTTCCATAAGAATGACAACATATAATGAGTATGGCATATAACCTATGTTATTTAAAGTTTCATGTAGAAAATCAAAAGGGGGGCACCTTCGACATTGGTCCCTTTATTGATAACCTATCTCACCCCTTTGAAAAATAAACAAATGAAAAAGGAGAGAGAGAAAGGGGAATCATAGAGTTGCCTGCTCTGTAGTTGTTGGGCTTCAAGCATCATCATATTGCCCGATACTCAATGGAATTTGGGCCATCCGATCCGATAATGGCCAATATGTGAATCATCTGTGAAACGGACAATTCATCAGACTCGGCCAATTTGAATCGGCAGAGCCAAGATGAAATGAAACAATTGCCGGGTGGGGTGGGGTGGGGTGGAAGATGAATCTATGGATTTTACAAAAGACCTTCATAAAAATAATAATAATAATAATAATAATAATAATAATAATATCTGCCTTAAGGGCAGCAACAGTGGAACAAGAAGTGGAGAAAAGAATGAAAATAATTGATGACATTAAATATAATCTCTCTATTCTTCATCTCTCTCTTCCTCAGCTCTCTGTTTCATCTTTGTGTCCTGATCTCTCTCCTTCTTTTTTCTTTTTCTTTTTTTTTTTTTAATTTTTTCTTTAATTTTTTTTATCCACCAACAAAGCACTTTTCCTTTCTTTTCCTTTCTATTTAGTTCTTACTTTCTTTTTTTATTTTTGCTATTTTTCTTTATGGAATTATTATTATTTTTACTATTACTTGTTTTCCTTATGGATTATACAAACACTTGTTTTCCTTACGGATTATACAAACACTTAACCAATTGATGATTTCCATTATATATTAGCATCATCATTTTAACCACTAATTTTATAGGCCAATTCTGATTTAAAAGATTTTATTACAAATATATTTTTTAAATAATTAAATAGATTTTTTTGTAAATTTGATTATAAATAATTAAATTTTTTTTTTTTTTTTTTTATAAATTTGATTTTGATTTGAGCTTCAAACTTCAAATCTCATGATTTGGAAAATGCCTCTATTATCACTAAATAAAAAAAACTCATTGGTCAAACATAAAATTTATTGATTAGATTAATCCAAGTAAAAAATAAAATTCTAGGGGAAGGCAAGATCTGTAGAACAATATGTAGGAATTTATAGTGACTAGGAAAACTTTTTATTTGCAAGGAAGGAGCCCGAGTGATAACAAGAGGCTTAGGAAGTAGCTGTAATGATCTTTGCTGCTTTTCTCAGGACGTAACAAGTAAAAAATAAAATTCTATTGTATATTATTTACATAATATCTTGTAAAATTAATAATTATTTTATTGTGTCTCGATTTGAGTCATTTGTCAGCGGTTTGGTAGCAGCGGATAATTCATTCCAATTCAAAGCGATTCGATCCCATTCCGATTCACGATTCCTGATTCCAAAACGGGTATTTAAAACCCTGGTTGGGCTAGATACCCTCAATTAATATGCTAAAGAAATTTAATGTCAGCTAATCCTAATATGGCAATGTGGAAGTACACTACATATTGCAAGTCATTGTTTTGTCTTTCTAATCCTATCCACACCTACCCAAAAAATAATAATTGCACAATCTATAGAGAGCAAGTTGTCCTAGAGTAGAGTCATCCTTTCATCTCCTATTATCCAGTCCAATCCCACCTAAAACTTAATGATAAAGATACAGAAGGCAATACATGTTTTAAGTAAAGTTCAATTTTGGCAAGAACTCTTTATGTTACATTCCCATTGTATCTGATAATAAACTTCAAGGTCCTTTTAAGACAAATCAAGCTTGATATTTTGCTATCATTTATTTCCACAATCTCTAATGGTAAAATCCTTACTAATATGCAACTCATTTTATATGCAACTTAGCTATACTTTTCCAGGCACAAAATTAATAAGGTATACTGAAAACAGTGTATAACATTCATAAACGTAAAAATATCCTTTTTCTATTTTGAATAATTCTTTTAAAATAAAAAATAAAGCTTCAGAAAGTACCTGTATGCGTAGCTTATCAACTTCAATCATCAACAGTGATCCTAATTTTCCTGTGAGAATTTCCAACGCATCACCATACTTTGCTTGCTGTTCCAATATGGATATGTAGACAATAAGAGCTGCAAGGGATCACAAACTTTTAGTAGCGAAAGCAACAACAGTTTTACTAAAGAAACTACTAGGAATGGACAAGAAGGAAAGAAATGCACCTTCAGGCTCGTGCAAGCTGTGGGAGGCAACATGCTTTTTAAGTAAGCCTTCAGCTAAGAGTAAAAGTTTCTCTTCTCCATTGCCGCAAAACACCTACCAGAAGTCATAACAATGAATTGAAAAGCAGGAAAAATGCATACAGTGCACCAGCAAAAGGAGTTATCAACAGAAACTTTTTGCAGTCCACTCGGACAGAGATATAAAATATTTAGTTTCTGCACTATTTCATGAAAACAATGGAAATAGCCACATATGATTTAGGTTGCTAACACATATATGGTTTTAAATAATGGAATTAGAAACCATATAACGGAATAGAACCGTATCAAACAGAATTAACTGCCACTATCATGAATAGTTTTTCAAAATTGCTCATATAAGTATTAAATGAATAATGCAGCTAAACATCATTCTAATATTGTGTCTAATAATTTATCATGAAAAATACATAGTCAAAGAATAATTTATTACAAAATTTATTCAAAAAATGTCATTTTCCCTCACCCGTATCATAACAGGGAATATCATAGTGGTAGGCTAAAAATCTGTATCACAAACCACAAACAACAGTCTAACTAAAAATTTGTATCACAAACCACAAACAATAGTCTAAAGACTCACTCAGATTCTCTGAGTGAAAAATAGGACTTCAAACTGAACTATTTCTAAAAGCACAGTCAATTACATTAGATAGCCACTCCAGACCACCTAGAGAAAGTAAGACAGCAAGAATAGAAAGATAACATATCTGATACCTTTTCAATTACACATGCAACACCGCCATGGAAACATCAACCTTTCATATTGATAAGAACAAAGGAATAAAAACACAATGTGAAATTCACTATATTAGACTTCCTAAGATGTTTGATCCTATTCAATGTTTGGCTGTTGGCAGGAAAAATAATAAGGAAAGAAAAGACGAAAGCGAGCAGTAATAAATATTTCTATCAAGCCTTATTTTTACCACATCACTAGCTGGATTTTCAAGTTTTCTACAAGCCGGTGGCACTTTCAACTTTCATGACCCTTCAAAATTCTCTCAGGAATTACAAAACAAGCTCAATGAACTGAGAACGCATTTCAAATTTGGAATTCCTCAATCACTTAAAATCATTTACAACCAATTTCCCTTGTCCAATCAAGGAAAGGTCACTGCTAAAACTGTACAGACTGCATAATCTGAATTGGTGATAAAAGAAAATAACTTGAACACAATATACATAAATCCTAAATTGACACATAGAATTCAGAAAAATGAAAATGCTGCAATTGCATACAAGTTACAAGAACTAATGAATGCAAAATTCCTTAGCCTTTATCACAGTAAGAAAAGTGGAAAACACTCAAACAAGCTGAATACACCAAAAAACAAACAGTGAATGAGGAGAAGAACGGATATCAAGATACCTAAAACTCAATTGGCTGGCAAGTAGTGAAATCGTCAGAATAATAATAAAACATAAAAAGTTCCTTCATATAGGTATTGCACAAATTACATAACATAAAGGTACATCAGTGCCATACTAATGTAGGACAGATTTAGATAATCTATTCTACTTTGAATTTTTCATAAAATTAATGGATTAAAATTGAAAATCCAGGAGTGATTTTACAAGAATCCGATCTGGACAAGAAATAAGTAAAGGGAAAAGGAAAAAAAACTTCTAAGAGTCACACTTAGAAGGTCTAGGAGTCACACCTAGAGTTGAATTGAGTCACACAATTCTTGACAATAATGCAAGATTTGTTTTATTGAATATGAAACTTGTATAATAATGGTTACAAGCCTAAGTATTTATAGAGTTGAAACTAATTGAAAACATGTTTGAATCAATCCTACACTAGTTCTCCAATTAGGAAAACAAATTAATACTAACTAGGAAATACTAAACCCTCCTAAATAAAGACTGCAAAATAACAATAATAAAAAACCCTACTGTTCCAGCAATTCTAGAAATTACAGAAATACCCTCAGCCCTAATAAATCAGAATTCATGCATTAATCAGATCTAATAGACTTCCCATTCAGCTTCCCCATCATCCCATATGTTCCAAACAAGTACTTGAGCTTTTGAACCCTCTTTGGCACGATGTTTGTAAACATGTTGCCATCGTGCTCTATCATTTCTCCCCGGCCTGAAAGAACTCAACCCCGTCGAGTTAAAAGCATGAAAACAATCATAAAGGTCTGGATCAAGCCTTTGTAGTTCTTTTTCGGTTATCCAAGTACAATCAGATTGTGGATGACCCACCCATTTGACCAAAAATTTTTGATAACCACCTCCTCTAGTAGAAACCACTTGATAATCAACAATATCTTCTATTTTTTCTTTTAGACGAGGTAATGGAGGGAGCCTAGCTACCTCTCGATTAGGCACATAATCATCATCATCATCATGACCATGACATGAAGTAAGATCTTCAATATTGAAAATATTATTGATATTCATGTCTTGAGGAAGCTCAAGAACATAAGCATTTGAGCTTATTCTCTTTAAAATCTTGAAAGGACCCATCTTCCTTGAATAAAGCTTCTTGAAAACACCTTGAGGAAACCGTTCAAGCTTAATTCGAACCACCACCATATCACCTTCTTGAAATTCAGCAAATCTGCATTTTAAATCAGCATGTGCCTTGTATCCCTCATTGCTTATGGCAATCCGCCTTCGAACATCATCATGTATATCCTTGATGTACCTACTAAAAACTTTGGCTTCAATACTAGGACGACTGCCAATAGACAAAGAAACCAAGTCAATTGGTTTTCGCAGAATAGCCCCAGTAACAATCTCAAAAGGACTGCGCCCTGTACTGTGATTGACGGAGCTGTTATAAGCAAATTCAGCAATAGGAAGAATCTAATCCCAATTAAGAACATGGTCACCAACACAACAACAAAGGAGATCACCCAAACTCCTATTAATTACCTCAGTTTGTCCATCCATTTGGGGATGAAATGAGGAATAAAATTTCAGCGTTGTATATAATCTCCTCCACAAAGATTTCCAAAAATAGCTCATAAAATTGGAATCGCGATCTGAAACAATTGTTGTTGGTAATCCATAAAGTCGAACAACTTCATTGAGGAAGTGTTTAGCAATGTGAAGTGCTTCAGTGGTCTTCGTACAAGAAATGAAATGAGCCATTTTAGAGTAGCGATCAACCACCACAAATATGGAGTCATGACCCCTCAAAGTTCTTGGCAACCCAAGTACAAAATCCATACTTAGATCTTGCCAAGGAGCATGTGGTATAGGTAATGGGGTATATAAACCTGTATTTTTCTTCTTGCCCTTGTATAGTTGACAAATCCTACACCTAGCAATGACCCTAGCAACATCTCGCTTCATGCTAGGCCAATAAAACCAATCTTCCACCATAGCAATGGTCTTATCTCGTCCAAAATGGCCTGCTGCCCCACCACAATGCAATTCTTGAATCATCTCTTCACATAGAGAAGTATTAGGCACACATAGTTCTATTCCTCTAAAGAGATATTCATCATGCAGTGAAAATTTTGGATAATTAACATGCTGTCCAGCCAATAAATCTGCATATATAATGCTAAAATCCTTGCAAGATGGATAATTGTCTTTAAGTAACTCAAAGCCCACAACTTGAATTGCCATTGAAGTAGGAATCAGCATCACTCGACTAAGTGCATCTGCTGCCTTGTTCTCCACTCCAGCTGTATGCTTGATCACAAAAGAATATTCCTGCAAGATAGCAACCCATTTGCCGTGGCGAAAATTTAACTTCTTTTAGGAGTTGATGTACTTTAGGGCTTCATGGTCAAAATACAAAACAAACTCCTTAGAAATTAAATAATAACGCCAATGTTGAAGAGCCTGAACAACAGCATAGAATTCCTTGTCATAGGTTGAATATTTTTGCCTTGCCTCATTTAATTTCTCTCTAAAATAAGCGATAGGGTGGCCTCCTTGACTTAATACTCCTCCAATGCCTACTTGAGAAGCATCACAAGATACTTCAAACACTTTAGAAAAATCCAGCAGCTTTAAAACAGGATCTTCGGTCATCCCCTTCTTGATTTCTTCAAAGGCTTTAGAAGCTTCCTTGGTCCACTCAAATTGACCCTTCTTCATACAATTGGTAATAGGTGCCATTATAGTGCTGAAATTTCTTATAAATCACCTATAGAATGTTGCCAAACCATGGAACCTCGAACTTATTGCAAAGTAGTAGGAATTGGCCATTCTTCAATAGCTTCAACTTTATCACCGTCCACTTACCACAAATCCCAAAAACACAACACTTGAAGTCATAAAAGAACACTTCTTCAAATTAATATGGAGCTCTTCACTCTAGAGAACTCTCAAGACTTGTTGTAGATGAGAGAGATGTTCTTCTTTAGTCTTGCTATATATGAGAATGTCATCAAAATATACAACAAGAAAGCAACCAATGAAAGGTTGAACGACTTGATTCATAAACCTCTTGAAAGTACTCGGTGCATTAGAGAAGCCAAACGGCATGACTAACCATTCATAAAGGCCATCCTTGTTCTCAAATGCAGTCTTCCATTCATCACCAGGCCTAATTCGTAATTGATGATACCCACTCCTTAAATCTATTTTTGAAAAGATAGCGGCACCAACCACGACATCAAGCATATCATCAAGACGAGGAATAAGAAACCTGTACTTAACAGTTATTTTATTAATGGCTCGGCTATCAATACACATGTGCCAGCTACCATCTTTCATTGGTGTGAGAAAAGCCGGGACAGTGCATGGACTTAACCTTTCACAAACAAACCCCTTTGAAAGTAGCTCATCCACTTGCCTTTTAAGCTCTTCGTGCTTGCTAGGACTCATACGATAGGCTGGTTGTGAAGTAGTAAGTTTATTGCTGCGATTTACCCCAAATCCTCTTTTAGTTGCTGCCTCCACTGCTTGAAATCCAATTTTCCTAGTTGTGGGTTGGTTCAAACTTTCTTTCACATCAAGGGCCACATGATATGTATGGTCTAAAGATGTTAGTTGCTGCCTAAACAATTCCTTCCTGATGTCCATTCGTAAAACAGCTTTGAACCGCGCCATAGTTTGCAAAGAGTCTTCCACAATTTGACTACGAAGTGTTAATTCTTCAAATTTTTGCATATATTCAGCTACAGAGATGTTGCCTTGTCTTAATGCATACAGTTATTCCCTCATCTTTGGAAGATCGTTAAAAGGCATATATTTTTCTTTTAATTTATTCTTCATCTCATCCCATGTTATTATTAATGGCTGTCCCGTTCTTTGCCATTCATTCTCAACACCATACCACCATAATTTTGCCAATCCCGTTAGTTTCATCTTGGCAAACCTCACCCTTCAATTATCATTCATATCATACCAATCAAAGTATGACTCGATACTATGCAGCCAATCTGAAAATATTGTGGGATTTACACTGCCTTCAAAATCCGGGACATCTACCTTGACTTTCTTGGTGATATCTCCAGCTGTATCTTATCCCTAATTTTGTAGGTTTTGATTAGCTTGACGTTGTTCTCCACCATTCCTATAAGAAGCTAGTAGTGGCTGGTTAATTAGTGCAGCAGGTCTTTGGGGAATGACTTGGGCAGCATTTTTGATGAGCTTGAAACATTCTCCCCAATTCATCTATCCTAGCTACCAATGCATCAAGCCTATCATTTGTTGTGTTCATTCCATCAGTCAACTGAAGTAATTCAGTTCGCAATTCTACAGTTATTGTCTCATAACTTGCTTGCATCGCCTCAACCCTTGAATTCAGCTCAGCATTAGTCACCATTATTGCAGAGTTTTAATCAATAACTTCAAGGATCTTGAAGCTCTGATACCAAATTGATGTGGGACAAATTTAGATAATTTGTTCTACTTTGAATTTTTCAGAAAATTAAAGGGTTAAAATTGAAAATCTAGGATTGATTTTACAAGAATCAGATCTGGACAGGGAATAAGGGTAAAAGGGAAAAAAACTTCTAAGAGTCACACTTCGATGTAGGACAGATTTATATAATCTGTTCTACTTTGAAATTTTCAGAAATTAAATGGTTAAAATTGAAAATTCTAGGGCTGATTTTATAAAAATCAGGTCTAGACAAAGATTAAGGAAAGGAAAAGGGAAAAAAAACTTCTAAGAATCACACTTAGAAGGTCTAGGAGTCACACCTAGGGTTGAATTGAGTCACACAATTCTTAACAATAATGCAGGATTTATTTTATTGAATCTGAAAGTTGTCTAATAATGGTTACAAGCCTAAGTATTTATAGAGTTGAAACTAATCCAAAGCATGTTTGGATTAGGAATCCTACACTAGTTTTCCAACTAGAAAAACAAATTAATACTAACTAGGAAATACTAAACCCATACTAAATCCACTAAAACTCCTAAATAAAGACTGCAAAATAACAATAATAAAAACCCTACTGTTCCAGCAATTCTGGAAATTACAGAAATACCCTTAATACCTGAAGTAATGAACCAGCAGCTGTATGATATAAATATACCCATTATAATTCTAAAAAGGCTGAAATTACTTTATAATTTCTCCAATAAATCCCATATTAAATCTAACACATAATTCTATGCTTGAATCCTTGAATTTGAAGTTTCTTGTCTTTCTATTCTCCATCATTCTCTCCTTGTTGAAAAAAACTCGACCTCGAGTTTTGAAGTGCCTAAGAAACAAACAAAACAATTCCTTGAATGACCATTTTGTTTCCTTGGTATTCAATAAAAGTAGAAACATTTGAAATCTTATATTGCACTTGCTTATTAATTTACTTGGAATAACAGAGTCCATTTCTTGCATCCCAACATCTTTGGTATCTTCAACAATAAAGTTAAACTCTTTTGTCCCTCCTAATTTTCCCATGTCTTCTTGTTTTACTTCAACATGCTCTGCCTTTTCTTCATCCATACCCCTGTCTAAAGATTCCTCTCCTTCAAGATTCATCTTTACCTTTCCAGACACTACACATGTATTCATAGTGATATTAGCCTGCTGAATTGACTTTTCAACGCACATTGTTGCTTTTGGCGCTTGTTCTTGTGGATTCAAGTCTAGGAGCATATTTGGTCTTTTAAGGCTTTGAGAAGACAATTCTAGCTTTTCAGCTTTATTTTCTGGTTGATCAATCTGCAGAATAGGCTCCTCTATGTGTTGTCTTGGTTTTATTGCTTCATGATTTGAGTCCCCAATTGCAGATTTTGCGGTTTAAGCCTTTGAGATGGTAGTTGTGGCCTTTTCACTTCCCTTTCTGGTTGAACAACCTGCAGCAGAGGCTTTTCTTATTGTTGGCTTAACAGTTTAGCCTCTATTGTAGACTCATGAAGCATATGTGAATGCTGTACAGCTTGTATGCCTTGTTGCCCTGAAATTCTTAGTGAAAGTTCTTGCATTTGTGCCTGCTTTTGGAGAGGTCGCAATACCATTGACATGCTGCCCTTTTGTAAGGTATTCACCTGTTCCCTCATCTTTGAAAGATAGTTAAAAGGCATATATTTTTCTTTTAGTTTAGTCTTCATCTCATCCCATGTTATTATTAATGGCTGTCCCGTTCTTTGCCATTCATTCTCAACACCATACCACCATAATTTTGCTAATCCTGTTAGTTTCATCTTGGCAAACCTCACCCTTCGATTATCATCCATATCATACCAATCAAAGTATGACTCGATACTACGCAACCAATCTGAAAATATTGTGGGATTTACACTGCCTTCAAAATCTGGGACATCTACCTTGACTTTCTTAGTGATATCTCCAGCTGTATCTTGTCCTTGATTTTGTAGGTTTTGATTAACTTGTGGACTTTGTTCTCCAATAATCTTGGATGCAACTTGTAGACTGAGGGCTGGTTTTTGCAGAAAGATTCGACTACTAATGGTTTTGGAAGTCTGATTGCTAGGATTTGAAGGAATCCTTCCACGCAACTCATCCTTCATAGCCTCTATCCAATTCTTTGAACTTATCTTATCATTCAATTGATCAAAATTTTATTCACGCTCTTGATGAAAAGAATTTTGCTTTTCAAATTGGTTCCAGTGATTAGCCATTGGCATGCAGCTATACACTGAATTATATACCTTTTCACACAACCTTTTGCGATAATACGGTGGCAAAAATTTTTCTTGAATCATTGTTTTCATCTCTTGCCATGTATTAATTTGCAGTTGCCTTCCTATTTGTATATCATACTCAATACTGTACCACCATAATTTTGCAGATCCCATCAAACTCGACCTTGCAAATCTTACCTTTCTTGCTTCCTCGAAGTTGTAGCAATCGAAATAAGATTCAAGAAAATCAATCCAATCACAAAATTTTGTAGGATTACCTCCTTCGAAACATGAATCAAATATCCCCATTGTTGATGAAATTCAAAACATCAAACTTCTAAGGTCTTGGGGCTCTGATACCAAATTGATGTAGGACAGATTTAGATAATCTGTTATGCTTTGAAATTTTCAGAAATTAAATGGTTAAAATTGAAAATTCTAGGGCTGATTTTATAAAAATCAGGTCCGTACAAGGATTAAGGAAAGGAAAAGGGGAAAAAAACTTCTAAGAGTCACACTTAGAAGGTTTAGGAGTCACACCTAGGGTTGAATTGAGTCACACAATTCTTAGCAATAATGCAGGATTTATTTTATTGAATCTGAAAGTTGTCTAATAATGGTTACAGGCCTAAGTATTTATAGAGTTAAAACTAATCCAAAGCATGTTTGGATTAGGAATCCTACACTAGTTTTCCAACTAGGAAAACAAATTAATACTAACTAGGAAATCTAAACCCATACTAAATCCACTAAAACTCCTAAATAAAGACTGCAAAATAACAATAATAAAAACCCTACTGTTCCAGCAATTCTGGAAATTACAGAAATACCCTTAATACCTAAAGTAATGAACCAGCAGCTGTATTATATAAATATACCCATTATAATTCTAAAAAGGCTGAAATTACTTTATAATTTCTCCAATATATCCCATATTAAATCTAACACATAATTCTATGCTTGAATCCTTGAATTTGAAGTTTCTTGTCTTTCTATTCTCCATCACACTTAGAAGGTCTAGGAGTCACACCTAGAATTGAATTGAGTCACACAATTCTTAGCAATAATGTAAGGTTTATTTTATTGAATCTGAAACTTATATAATAATGGTTACAAGCCTAAGTATTTATAGAGTTGAAATTCAAAGCATGTTTGGATTAGGAATCCTACACTAGTTCTCCAACTAGAAAAACAAATTAACACTAACTAGGAAATACTATACCCTCCTAAATAAAGACTGCAAAATAACAATAATAAAAAACCCTACTGTTCCAGCAATTTTGGAAATTACAGAAATACCCTCAGCCCTAATAAATCAGAATTCCTGCATTAATCAGACCTAATAGACTTCCCATTCAGCTTCCCCATCATCCCATATGTTCCAAACAAGTGCTTGATCTTTTGAACCTTCTTTGGCACGACGTTTGTAAACATGTTGCCATCGTCTCTATCACATACACACTGCAAGGCGGTAATCAGACCAAGAAGAATGCTATTAAACTTTATTGACTGTGCTCCACAGCAGGACAGCAGTGTTTCATATCAAGTCAAAGGTTGAATGAGGCTTTAGTTTCAGTCGTCCAAATCCTACTTAACAGGCAAAATGTTGGAAGAGAACAAACTCTCGACCCTTAAACTCCTGAATCCAAGACATTAAAAGCATCCATTCACTCAATCAGAAATAATCTCTTTACTAAATGCCTTAGCTACACTAATGCATGTGTCATATGCATAAAGCCAACATAGTTAGCTGCCCCTTGTATTAGTTGGGTTTCTCTAAGTATTTGGGCAGAGATCAGATTCACGTATGAGAACTCATCTTTATATCCTTTTAACAAAAGGGATTGCAATTTTTCAAACCTGAAACCAGATCGGACTGTTGAACCGCTGCAACCATCAACAGATTCGATCTTGGCTTTGCAGACTGCAGGTTTTTGGAGCAATCCAAACTGCATATAAAATATTTTCTTAAATAGTTTATTTGAAAGATGTCTTATTCAAAACATTTTTATTCAAGTATATATCAAATCTCACCTTTTTTTTTTCCTGTTATGGACATTCTAATCATGCAGGAATGCATATGATCAGACTAAGCTTAGAGCATACTTAAAAGTTACAAAATGTCAAGGATGAAAAATACAAACCAGAATGTCATTTATTAGTTAAATCAATTAAACTTCTAGGCTTCACCCTAGAACACGTGCAAGTTATACAACAACCAATACTTCATAAAAAATAATAATAAAAAAAACGTATCGGCAAAAAACACATCAGAACCTAAACAATAAATCTATTGGTGCCACTATTATTTTCCATCTTCTGCTTTTACTCTTCGTTTGATTTTCATGAAGGAGGGGAAAAAATAGTATCCTCATCGGCATAAAAACACATAAAAAGAATAAGGACATGATTAAAACAAAAGGAAAAATGAAAAATATATGAGAATTTTGAGAAGGGGAAGCAGCTAGAACCTGCAGCTGGATACTACAAACTGCCCAAAGCAGAAACCTTTCTTCACCAGCAAGCTTGTACATTTTGATGGCCGTCTGTGAAAAAAATAAATAAATAAAACCAGAGGTAAGAATAAGTGTTCCATAATCGACACAAAAGAAATGTAAAAACTTAATGACAAATTTGACACAAATAGTAGAGGGAACGAAAACAAACAAAAACAACACCAACCTGTTGCTGCTTAACGAATGAATACTCACGAACATAACAGTTGAAAAGCCCCATCATCAGTTCCAAATTGTTTGCAAATTTACCACAAGCATGTTCATAACAACTAGTAGCCAAATCCACTGATTACAATTGAAAAAAAAAATTCCAATTAGCATGCGTCAAACAAACAAATTCTTAAAGACATTTCCATCAAGTAAAGCAATATACTACTGACAGTGATCAAGCCGTTGGAAAACAATCTGAAGCGTGCTGAGAGTGAGATCATCCATTAACATGGAATCATTCTTATATAAAAGCTCCTTAGCATTAAAGCAAATGGATAATGCTTCATCAGATTTACCCATTCTTTCCAAAATGAGAGCTTTCAGTGCCTGCAAAAGTACAACATCCAAAGATATAAGACTCTATAGGCAACGGTAAAAGCAAAAGAGATTCTAAGGTCGCCATCTTACAAGAGCGTAGGGTGAATTAGGGAATTTAGCGAGCAGTGTAGTGGAAAGTTTCAGAGCGTTCTTGAACTGCCGAGAATCAATAGCGTCCCATATCGGTCTAACCCGTCGCTCTGGTATTCCGCCAGCTAATCCAAACTTCGATGCCATTAGGGTTCGAGTTGTCTAACTTTCTCGTTTAAAGGGATGAATTTTGGAGGAAGGATTAAGGCAAGCAACGGTTTTTAAGTCAATCTATGTCAGTAGAAGTGTGAACTGGAAATCTTGCGAACCGGTAAACCTAATAAGAGTGTTTGGATGCGAGAGTAAAGGTAGATAATGACTCGAAGAAGTTCGAATACCTTACTCGCTTTGCTTTCTCTGACGCCGAGTTGTTTTAGGTCGATTTTCCGGGCTATTTACATATCATTTTATAGCTTTTTGCATATCATGCTTTGCTTTGAACCAATAAAAACAATTATAAAAAAATCAAAACAGAATTTTAAAAAACAATTTAAATTCAATACCAAACAAGCTATGATTCAACCACGGCAATTAGTTTTCTATGGGCAGTTATTATTTGTTAACAGCTAGCAGTCATAATTTTAGTCACTACTATAAATTAACTTCCAACATATTAATCGGTTAGAAAGACAAATTGACCGATGATTTTAAAAAATGTTCAATTAAACTGCTTATATATTTTTTTATTAAATTTCATCCTTCAATTTTTTTATTTTGTCAAAAAAAATGAAAAATGATTTTTTACATCATTTAAAATAAAAAATTAATGGTTTCAAAAAAAAGTAAAAAGATCAATTTTTACAGTTTTATATAATTTAACGCTTTTAAATTTTTTCTAATCCTAATTTCCGGCTATACATATGGTAAGTGATTAGGAGCATCATAAATCATATATATTCATGCAATTAGTCACATATTTGAACTTTAAGTGCATTTAGAAATATATATGTGCAAGTTTGCGTATATTGTAAACCATCATTTTAACACTTTTAAAATTAATTATAAACTCACAGGATCTAATCAAAATATTTTCAATACAGACTAACTATCACAACCCAATTTCTAAGCAGTGACAGTTTTAGAACATAGGTGGCCACAAGGATACCCACAACCCGTAAACCCATACAAAATGCCAATCCCAGCATGATATTAGCTCTAAACACTAAAATCCGAATATCACAACCTACATATCAAATATGCTCTCCAATACTATTCTCATTTCCTCACTATAATAAAGCAATAATCAATTTCTCATTATTAATCTCACATTCACATGCAATCTCAATTTCACCATTCAACTTACTTATCAATGCTACTTCTATACTTATTCGTAATACCTTTACAATATATACATATCAAATATAATAATATCATTTATACACATGGAGCATTTAAGAGATTTTAAATTCAGACACAAACAATTATTAAAAATTTAAATTCATTACATTGACTTTGTCACACCCCAAATCTCAGGACACATGACTAGTACTAGGACATGGGTAATGCACATGGCTACCAGTACCCGTAGTAAGTCTGACATCATACTAAACGATAAAACTATTACATAACAGAGCTATGGACCCACACGTTAAACAGATCCAAATCATCAACATTTTAAATCAATGTCACACTGGCTATTAACTCAATCATCTCAAAAATATCAATTAACATATTATTGGATTTTGCTTAACAAACCATTCTTAACTCAAAATACATATATAATAACTGACAATAAAATAAAATACAGATTTCATATGTAACATTGTGGAGTTATAAAATAATAATACAAATATACAACTGTTATTTACATAATTCAGTACTTGAATATAGAATACTGCCAAAAGATAAGGCAGCATAACTCAATATGAAATTTCTTCACAAGCTCATTCTACAACCTAAAAAATAATTTGAATAGGAATCAGCGTTAGACTCAGTGAATGATACTAACATATTAATCAGGTGTCTTACAAACATGTATCTAATGTTCATGCTAGTGCAACGTGTCACAAAAATAAACAAGTCACATAAATAAATATGGATGGAATATAGTTCACAATACCACACTAAATTGAATTATCAATATTTTAAATCAACATCACACTAGCTATTAACTCAATCATCTCAAAAAAATCAATTAACATATTATTAGATTCTGCTTAACAAACCATTCTTAACTGAGAATACATCTATAAAAACTAACAATAAAATAAAATACAGATTTCATATGTAACATTGTGAAGTTCTAAAATAATAATACAGATATACAACTGTTATTTACATAATTCAATACTTGAATATAGAATACTGCCGAAAGATAAGGCAGCATAACTCAATATGAAATTTCTTCACAAGCTCATTCTACAACCTGAAAAATAATTTGAATAGGAATGAGCGTTAGACTTAGTGAATGATACTAACTAATATATTAATTAGGTTTCTTACAAACATGTATCTAATGTTCATGCTAGTGCAACGTCAAGTCACATAAATAAATATGGATGGAATATAGTTCACAGTACCACACTAAACCTCAATATGGGGAGTTGATCCCCCTATTCTAACTCTCTTAATCCAATACTTCATTTCTTATATCCAATAGGCTCGACCGTCATTGGTCTATACCATTCAGCTCTGGCAATTAGTAGGCCTGGCCGGCATACACCAGTCATAGCTCATCTTCTCAATCTCATCATAATCATATCCATAAATCCTAAGTGGTATTGTATTCTCCCGATCTCATCCGTCAACCATAACCATTATGTAGTAACGAATATCAATCCATCAATCACAATAAAATGTTAGCATGTATCTATGCAATAATAATGGATAATATACATATATAAATACATACAATAAATGCAGATGTATGAAAAGAAAGAACAATATATTATAGAGTATCACTCACCTAGTAAACGACGTGTCTAATAAACTTTCCTCTGAAGTGCAACTCTTAGTGACAAAAGGATGCCAGAGAAACCAACTTTGAACAATAAAGGAGACAATTAGAAAAAAAAATGATGATTTGCCTATCAAGATATAACTAAATGACTCTTGAGATTCTTGCCGAAATTTCGGTAAAATCTCCCCTAAACTAGGACATTACCCAATAACAGAGAAAACAGACACTTCTAAGTAATCTCAATAATCCATCTAACTCAACATAATATCAATAACCCCTCCTGGCTCCTCCCAACATTACAAATAACTCAACAATCAATTCCATTTATAAAATTATCAATTAAATCTAATAATCATACTTAAATCAACTATAAATCAATAATAATTGAAATTCAAGAGTTTCGGGTTTACCTTCGCAAATTTTGATCGAACGAACATCAAGAAATGCATAGAGATAGTGACATGAAACTGTCATATCTGCCCCCATGAGCCACCGCTGGAGCACCGCCAGCAGGCCACGCCTGCCGCTGCTGGTGGCAAAACAAGACAATCTTCATGTCATAGGCTCGACTCAACACCAGGATCTTAAAAACTAGCACCACTTGCCGTCACACGCCGTCTTTTCTCTAAAAAATGCCCTTAAAGATTCGGTCTTCAATTTCTTGATCTCCACTTCTGGTGAGTTT